>CM069446.1:15542835-15767365 GCA_035610835.1 Ophiura sarsii
TATTGACCCGTGAGCCCGTAGTGTTATGTACCTGTCTAACATGGTGTAGTAACCCATCTCAGTGACTTTTTCAATTGTTGTACAAAGAGGGCTCATTTGTCTCAATCCTAAGTATAAGTAGGCCTAAGTGATACACACAACAGAATACACACAATAATAATTGTACAATGTGGAAATCTCAGTTCCTATCAATAAACGGCGCAACCTCCAAGACATAACTTTTAATGAACCTTAAACAATAAACATGGTTCGGGTGTCAAAGCGTGCCAATGGCATAAACACTGACTAGACGAGCCCCAACAAATAATAAAATAATAACATCTTTTATGACCTAAGAGCCCGTACTAGTACAGATATTCCGATGTGAATAATTTTGGTAAATTTTATTGCGTCGAGGGTTGCCAGTTCATTGCAAGTGATGTACGTACACAAATTAATTCATAAAATCGTCATACTGTCGTCATGCAGCGCCCGTTAACTCGATATTTTACATGGTCACACAATTGACACACAAAACGAGGGCAATTTCACCGAATTCACTTCATATTTTGTCAAATAAGGTAACTTTATTGAGAACTGTTATATATTGTACTACTATGAAACATATTTGTAAACACGTGGCTGTTCACTGTATTAAAAGCGTAATGATTTTCGGCCGTAGAAAAAACAACCATAAGGCTGTGCACAGGACAGATGTCACTTCCCAACTGCAAGCAGCAGTTGGGAAGTGAAGTTAGGTCTAATTCGTAGGCACGGCAGTTGATTACTACGCAATCGCTTCAGCGCATGACATCACACCAAAACCACCAAACTTCTTTGGAGTTTCCTAGTGCATTCTGCGGAAAAACTACCGGAGACTATTTCACAACTAATATAGGGGTCCCTCAGGGGATTGCCTCAGCCCGATCCTCTTCACTCTATACTTGGCCAAAGCCCTGAGCAAGAAAAACACGTAGACCTAGATCATACATACGCCAAACCTAATATATCGGAAGCCGAAGATATCCTGCCACCTCATCTAAAAGATCATACCTACTGCAGGAAGACTGATCCGTATTTCCTCATAGACCAGCAATACGCAGATGATATCAGTTGGGTCGCTAACAGCAATCATAAAATTGAACAAATCAAAGCGGAAATACCAGACAAGCTCAGCAAACGCAATCTCAAAATTAACCAAACCAAAACAGAAGAATACACAATAAAAAGAAACGGAAACGAATCATGAAAGAAATGCAAGTATCTCGGCAGCTTATTGGACACAAATGAAGATATTTGCAGAAGGAAACAATTGGCTATGATGGCATACAATAAACTGAAATTTATCATGAATTCAAGAACAACATCAACGAACTTAGAACTAAGAACGTTTAACTCATTCATAACCAGCTGCATCTTCCTTTATAATTGTGAACTATGGACAAAGGACAAGAAAGCTAAACACAAAATCGACGTGTTCCAGAGATCGTTATTACGTAGAATGATGAAATTAAGATGGCAAGACAAAGTAACTAATGAGGAGTTATATCAACGAACGAGTCAAACCAGATGGAGCAACTTAATAAGAACTAGGCGTATGACCTGGTTTGGTCATCTCCTAGACTCCCAGAGAAAACCCCAGCAAAGATGTCCCTAGCAGAAATAGGAAGAAGTGTTAAAAGACCACAAGGTAGACCAAAACAGACGTGGATAAGAATGATCCAAAAACAATTGCAAGAACTAAATATTGACTATACAAACGCAGAAAATCTAGCAGAACTGGCCAGTGACAGATATACCTGGCATTTACTAACTGATAAGTGAGGGCGCCATGTCAACAAAGACGTAATGCGTAACTGATGATGATGATAAGTGCATTCTGGGTAATATTTCAGGTTTGTTTACGATCGCCATCTTTAAAATTCTCCGAGCTAGCGTAACGAAAAAAAAATACAAACATCGATCGAATATCTCATTAATATTCAAAATAGGGATGCAAATATGAGTAGACTCCTTTATAAAAGAAACAAAATGCAAAGCCAAGGCAGTAGGTGGTGGTAGGACATAATTAACAGCATTTGAATTGTATTCGTACCTTGGGTAATAGTTAACAACGCCGACAATATTAAATCAGGTGACTTTACCCCAAATATTACAATATTAATATTAAATAGTCACCTCGTCCTGCTTTTGAAAAACACAACAGTAAACTCACATTTAATTGCAAGGGGCCTTATTTAAGTTTTGCTATTTAAAAATATATAAATAAAAATAATAAAATTTAAAAAAATCAATGCGGCACGAAAAAAGGAAGCGGGCAGGGACAATCAACTGTTGTTTTGTGTTTTACTTGGCCTATTAGGCCCTAATATAGGCATGTTCATAAAATTTTGAAAATAAAATTATCTCTTTGAAAATGAAATACATGGAAACAAAGTACTTTACAATAAAAAATGATGGTTCAACCTTGTCTGCAGGCTGAATAATAAAAAAGTTATAACCAAAAGTAGTTTAAGTCATGCACATTTTAAAACCATTTTAGGTAAATTAAGGGTTTACTTTCATGATGTCTAGTTGCTTGTGTGGGGTTATTTATACATCAGTGAATACATCCCAGCAGTTTCGTACTTTTCCGCTGAATTTAAAAGAGGTAAACATGAGTTTTCTACATATTTTGGTCAAATATGTCGCCCTCTATAGTCAATGATATGAACATCCCTACCTAATAGTAATATAGTAGCAAGAGACCATTTGCCATTATTTACAGTCAGAGTGTGATCCAAAAACTGTCCCTCACGTGAGGGACGGAAATCAATATATTATAATAAATGCTTTCCCTGTGTGAATTATGACAAATGGAAACTAAATACACGGATTTAGGGTTTCCCTAGTGTTGGGGCGGTATCGCGCTGATGTTGGTACGCCCTACTTCTGGTTTTACGCTAACGTGTGGGATTGCATTGAAATACGCTGATAACCAGCTAATAACCCTGATGAAAACAAACAAAACTACGCCGTATTCGATAGTTTTAACGAAAAATAATAATTGTTTTACATTAGTTAACAGTGTACCTCCATATTTTAGGACTTCAAACTCTCCAATAGACTTGCACCTTGCCAGAAAAAGACCGACATTTTGCCGTGCCCAATTGCTATAAATGTGCGTATTAGGCCATACTAGTCTGGCATGTTTGTAACCAAGAGTTATTATAGTATTAACTCCTTGGTTTGACCGTGTTTGCGGAACTTTGTTTAGGCCTAGGATAGGCTAGAGAGCCAATCAAATCGGCTTATTTGATTTAAAAGGCCGAAATTCGGAGGAAAAGACAGTTTCAAAAATGGGGTTTGGGTGTTTTAGCATGCAATTTACTCTGCAGATTTATAATATAAGCCTATTGTGGTACAATACTTGTGTACATGTATAAAAACAACAACTATGTGTATTATGTACAGTGGCGTGCTCAGGATATTGTGAGTGGGAGGGGGGGGGGGGGAGGGCACCTGACCATAAATGAAATTCCCCCGACTCGGATTCTTCTCAATTCCCCCGACCAAAAAAATAGTAAAAGGTAGCCCCATTTATTTTTGCAGTCACCTCGTGAATTTCACGTAAGTGGTGGGGGGAGGGGAGGGGAGGGGGGGGGGGGGGGGGGGGGGGGGGGTCAACATTGTTTTCACACGGTCAAAACAAATCGCACAGTCCAAAAAACAGCACAGTCAACAACTAATGCCCAATCCTCCGGGTTTTCATAAGTTTTCTCTATAACATTTTTCTTTATTTAGCCGACTGCTGCATAAATTTGTAACTAGGCCTACATGTACAGATTTGCCAACTATTTGACTATTTGGGTCACACCACCCCACACACACAACCCGGCGCGGATCCAGAAACGTTTGTGGGGGGCCCAAAAATGAAATTGATCATGTAGGCTACCATCCAAGCGGTGCACAGCACCACCCTCCGAGCCTGCTCGGACAGGGGCCACATCCCCCTCCCCCCTCAGAAGTAGAAACAAAATCAATTTTGGAACTCATTTGGTGCGATCTGGTGTATACTTTTGACCAACATTTTATCGAAAAGCCACTTCTTCATTTCCAATAAATATTTTGTTTTTATCCCAATGCAAGAAAGATGTTGAGCATATTTTCCTGATTTAAGTATAGGCCTAGACTGTTATAAAGCTCGAAAAGGGGGTGTCTGAGGTGTGATGTGCAACACCCCTTTAGAATTGGATTTTTTTCCCTCCAATTTTCGAACCCTTTGGTGTGTACTTTTGACTAATATTTTATTGAAAAGCAATCACAGTTCCGATCAATATTGGCTTTTATATAGGCTTAATGCCAGAAAGAAGTTATACTAGTTACCTCCAAAATATCAGATTTCTCGTCAACGTACGTACGCGTATGTATCCCGACCGTCGTCCAATAAACTCCAAACGTTCTTATGTCCCTCGCATGCTTCCCCGCCCGCCTTTTGTCCTTTTTGTTTTTCCTTCCTTCCCCTCCCCCCTTTTTTGGCCCTGCACACACCCTCTAGCGACGGCCCTGCACCCGACTGGCAGTAGTTTCCCCGACTGGCAGTAGTTTCCCCCGACTGGCAGTAATTTCCCCCGAAATCCCCCCCCCCCCCCCCCCCCCAACTAAAGAGATAAAGCGATAAAGAGATAAAGAAATAATAAGCCCCCGATATTTCACACAAAATTGATTATGTTCAGTTCCTTTTAATAAATAATTAGATACAAAAAACAACGTAAATAAACCCCAAATACGTTATTTTAGGACTCTGATGAGCTTTTACATTGCCTCTAGATTTAGTCTGTTATATCCAGTCCCCACTGGCATGACTGGCTCGGTAAATTACATGACGCCTAGACTGCTGAATTCTGCAACTTTCCGGCATTTTACGCGGAACTTTCAATGGATATTTCAACTTAATGTGCACTTTTTAATTCTGCCTATCCCCAAGGATAGTTTAGGTATACTATCTTTATTTTTAATTGTGAAAGACTTCTGTACTTTTGAGGGGTGCGTCGATCATGAAATCTTCTGAGTTTATTTTGACCACTCGTCCCATTTCAATGCATAGCGTAAAACCAGAAGTCGGGCGTACCAACATCAGCGCGATACCGCCCAACACTAGGGAAACCCTAAATCCGCGTATTGAACATATTTAGAAAAGAAAAGAGAAAAATAAATAAATTAATAACGTGAGAGACAGAGAGTAACGTGAGGGATGGACATCATATTTCAAAGTTAAATTACTGGGACCAATGAGGTTTCAGGGACTTGTAATATTTATTTTTGGAGAGCTGACATGGTCTGTCGATACATAGGTTCTTCAAATTGGACCTTCGGCAAAATGGGAATGTAAAACTAAATGGGAATTCTCTCAATACATTTCCGTAAATTTGGACAGAAAAAATATGAACGGTAGGTAGAAAATAAATGTTATTTTTTTCAAAATGTTGATAACATTTTTACAGTCGGCAGGTTTTAAGACTAGTCTAGAGGGTCGGTCGGGTTACCGGAAACAACAATTTATTTTTATTAGGCCTTAAGAGAAGAAAAAAAATGGATTTTTTTCTTTCTGTGAGGGACAGACAAAATCACTGGAATACATATTTTACGACCTCTAACCTTTATATACCGTAAGATGATGTTTATTGAAAGTGTCATCATATCAATAAAATGGTTTGTATTCTTACAATGTAAAATAAGAAAGGATGCATTAATTATTTTTATATTCAAACCTCCATTTTCTTAAATGTTCCCTTTGTCCGTCCCTCACGCTGTAAAAAAACACGTTAAATTTTGATGACATGGTACGCCTAGCAATTTAGAAAATAAAAAAGATTTAGTATAGTAAAATATGGACCTTCCTCTATACTACTATTTAAAGTACTTTTTTGATTAATGTGAGCGATTCTAAAATGTTCATCAAATGTTTACCAGTTTTGGATCACACTCGTCAGGGCTGTCAACTCTCCCGCATTTTGCGGCACAATCAAATTAAGTATTCTTCGACTAATTACGTAATCGCTCATTTCTTCATAATTCCGAATCAAACGTAGGTTTCCTCAAATTATAGAAAACTAATTTGCCTTTATTTGTCGTTCCAGTTCTTCTATTCTGACTTGTATTTAGGAAGTTAAGATCACCTAATGGAGCGTTACAATTTTTATTGGGACGCCCTGTAGTGTATTTAGATTTTAAAACATTCTCCAGTCTACTCAGTTGTCTAGGTCAGCAATATTTTAAAGAATTTGTCTGTATTTTTTATCCAAAACAGATTTGGACACCAACAGACAGACAACACTTCCTCATCAAATGTGCAGATCATATAATCCACCCACAATGCACCATTTCCATAGCAACCACCTTCCAGCCCATCATTTTGGATATCTTAGAAAAAGTTGTTATGAAAGTCAACTCTGAAGGACGTTTCCATCTTGATGTACATGAGCAACTCTGTTTTGCTGTTGGGAAGATTGTAGACTTTGTTCCAGATTCTGCTAGGTAAGTCTTTGTACAGATGTCTTCAATTTATATGATTTAATAAAAGGAAGATATCTAAATCTTGTCCTGCGAGTGTTCTCCGAGATGCCTTGACTTTCAAATCTGATTTATTTGTACATTGATTGGGTACATATGTATTGCCATTTTACTTGTTTACGCTCTTTTCTTGGGTATAGGGTTAAGTGCAACAATGGAAACTGAATAATTTGTTATTCAAATGGCCACTGCTTCATCAATATTGGTGCTGTTGTGACAAATGGAGTGTCAAAAGGCGCGGGAGGAAATGCCTGTTCTTTCCCACTTGTTGAATTACTTTAGGTCATAAGAATTAAACACAGGATTTCTTTAGGGTCCTAAGCAGTAGGTTAACAGGATAGCATTCGAGCTATATATGCCTGTTAAATTGTTAATTATAGGCAATATAATGTAATGAGATTCATACAAATGGAAACATCTTTGAACTTCACTGAGAGTGAGACCTCAAAAAATTAATAACAATTAAATACCTTATTATGAATTACATATTTTCAAGAGATTGTCTCAACCTATGAATGAAGTAAGGAGTAGTTTAAACTGATGACATTTGAGCTAATTAGCCTTAAAATATTTACCTGTTAATTATAAAGGAATTAGGCGACAAAAAGACACCAGTTAGTTAAGCTGTTGTATGGTCCCGACTCTCGAACCACCCACTGACTAATTTTCCTTTTTTTATTGAATTTTCCAAAATGTGGTGGTGTTTTTTTTATAGACAATTTTGTGAGAAATATTTCGATTAACCAAATAATTTCCCGACAGGTCGGTTATTGATGAGCTTGATTCACAATTTTTGCACACCTGTTTTGGGGAACGCCATTTCTAACCTGCCCAAGAGGTTTGTAGAACAGGCCTGCCCGAGAGGTTTGTAGAACACAGGTGGGTTTTTTTGCCTTATGGTACATGAAGCTACATATTGATGGCTCAAAAACATATGGCCTCATCTCCATTTTTTCAAAAATGAGATTTTGGTATCAACATTTTCAGAAAGAAATTCTCTTTCCAGTAACACACAGCCTTATCTCCATAACACAACCCCTCTCAAAGTTGTAGCCAGTATCACAAGGCCTCACCTCCATCTCCCCAACATGTTTAAAAATCTTCAATAGTCTTTTTCTCAAAATGGTCAAAATAGAGATAAGGCCTTGTGCTTCTGAGCCCTCGATATGTATAATTTAATATGAGATTCACACACATTTTTTATTTGCTTTGCAATCAGATTTTTGATGAAGTATTTTCAGACCTCACCACCATTATTTGAGAGGTTGTTGGCACCACCACCTCAGCAAAGATCAAAGAAAAAGAAGGTAGGTTATACATTAGAAAATAACGGATTACTTTTACAACCCTTTAAAGAACCCACAGATCTATTTATTTACATGGTCAGTCAGTGCAGACATATGATTGGGTCCTTCTGGGACCAGACTTAGCAAATTACTCTTGCCAGGATAAAAAAAATTATAAGCAATCTGGCTGAATGAAATGAAAATGAGAAAAACCTGGAAGAAAGAATAACTTAAGAGAGAAAGAGGGCCTCTCCCAACAAATCAAGTGGACTAGTTTCTGTTAGCCTTCAGCGTTCAATTTCCAGCAATTTTTTTTGTGTAGCAAAAAGTGTGATGCACTATTAGTTTTGTGTAGCAATTCACAAATTCTGTATATAGCACTTAATTTTTTCTAGTAATAAGATTAATATTTCATCAACTTTGCGCGTTCTACATAATCTGGCATGCGCACGTAACACGGTTCAACCATGTAATGCACGTATAACCTGTGTCCCGTAAGCAAAATACAGTTTTTGGCTTTGATGGAACGTGATCAAATATCAAGTAGGGAATCTTCTTGCATCACACTTTTAGCTACACATTTGTGCAATTGAATAGCAATACTTCAAAAGTGCGGAGCATTTCGCGATGTGACACCGGTTATCATGAACGCTGTTAGCCTTATAGGATACATGTATGTGAAGAATAGTCTCAACCCAATCTCAATAGCCACACAGTCGTTGTCTTGGTGCCTCTCAGAATAAAGTTATAAGCAACTGCATGAATATATATTAGGCCAAAAAAAATAAAATGACTTGCCCTTTCCGACCGACCCGAATTTTCGGAAATCTAATTTTTTTTTTCAAAGTAAAAATTAAAGAATTGAAATTTTTTTTGAAAGAAGCACATAACAATAAAGAAAGATGAAAACGTGTTTTTGAGTAGTATCTGCTTGTTTAAAAATATTTAAAAAATCAACAAAAAATCAACAACAAAAATCTTTAAAACGTGTTTTTTTGTGTAGTAACTTCCTGTTTAAAATTGAATTATTTTTTTTTTAAAAATCTGACCGTCCGACCCAGACTCTGGCCCTAAAAGGGCAAGTCAACTTTTTTTTGGCCTTAGTCTTGTTTTCAATCATATCATGAGTGCTTGCAATCACCCCAGTAAGTCGTGTTAATTGTGATAAAAACTGCAGTCACCATGATAATAGGCACTTGGATAATAACTTGTGTAAACAATCATCAATTTATATTATTGCATAATTTTATTAACTACAGAAGCGTAAATCTCAGCATGGTAGCAGTGATGTGGAAATCCTTTGTGACATTGCACTGACAGCGCATAGGCTGCTACGTCATTCCCGACATGAATATGCTGAGCTGTGGGATTGGAGTCCATTTCTTCAGTTACTTGAGCATAAAGATGCAAATATGAAATGGTAAGGCGAAATAAAAATAAAGGTTTGTTTCTGGTAACCCAACCGCTGAAAACCTGCCAAACCAAACAATTTTATCCCAATTTTGATAAAATAAAATTTATTTTAAACGGAAATAAGAGAATGCCTTAAATATTTGTCAACAGATTCCATGATACTCACGGCATTATACATAAATAAAATCAAAACGAATTTGAATCTTGTTCTTGTATTGTGTGACATTCTGCCAGATACAACATGCCACTCGTATTTCGTATTTAAATTAATCATAAAAACAACCACGTTATCAGAGAGCGCAGTTTTGCTCAAGAAATCTCCTTTGGTGTCTATGTATTCCCACGGTCGGGCTAACGCTACGCAAACTGGAAGGAACAAAGTCTTTAGCATCACATATAGTGTCTATGTACTTTGTATTCTCACAGTCTGGCTAATGTCACGCATACTGGAAGTGGAAATCGCGTAAAGAAAACATGTGTTCCCACATGTGCAGAACGCATCACACAGAGCAACGTGCAGTGAATCAGATTGAATTCTGGGTAATTTATCGGCAAAAGGGACAGTAAACCCGGATGTCCATCCGACCAACCAAGAGAATGTCTGCTATCTTTTAAAAAGGAAAAGGAACTTTATTGAGATGCATTCAAGAATCAAGATATGAACATATATATGTGCGTCCACAATCGTGTGCGTGTGACCATAATCGCATGCTTACGTTTGGATTACTTTTTTGCACGCAGAGAGATAAAAGCCAAATATTTCTCGCCAATTTGGAACTGATTAAACTATAGTAGTAAGTGACAACATTTGTATGAGTACATCATTGTGATCCAGTTCACGCATGTGTATGCTAAATCTGTGATATAAGACTTTGAAACCATTTATCTTATTATGATTATGGTATGACAGATTTATTTTTACAAAATATGGTGTAAAAATAAACAATGCTTTACTGGTCGTCAATTTTTTCAAAATGATTGCTGGTCCATTGATTCTCTCAATGTGACGTGACCAGGTGGTGTAGAGAGAGAATAGGATCATACAAGTGACTTAGGTTGTAAACCCCCTCATCCATGTTCTTTGAAATATTTCATTATTATTGACTATTAAAATGGAGTCATCTTCTTTGTATTTCATACAGGCATGCAGTGCAGGTGGTTTCTATGGTTACTAACATGACTGACAGCCAGACAAATCAGTTATTAGGTCATCATTTCAGTCAGGAGGAAATACACCAACAAACAATCAAGTGAGTTATTATTTGACCAGTTTTTCTTACTTGTTCTTTTAAAATATGCTATTTATACTATTAATGTTTAAAGAACATTCCACGGGCAATTGTGTGTATTGCATTTGGTTTATAAGAGGCAATATGGGCTACACTTGACCTCCGACTTGTAAGAATGAAAGGGCAGAAATACACCGATATAAATCCTTGGGAGATATACTCGATTGATTTGTATCCAATCCCCCAATGCATTGAACCCCACATGAATGTGATTTATAAATCTTTTGTAAATAACACTGCAGTTTTCTATGGTAAAGTGAGGGTAGACTTTGCAACTAGTTTGGCATGTGTAATGCCAGTTCAGGTTCATATGGGTGACCCCCCCCCCCCCCCCCCCCGGCATTAAATGAAATATGGATCACCTGTTTTGCGTGTAAGTTAGTAAGATATTGATTATTTTATTACAGTGACGTGGATGTGTTCCATAAAGACAGCCTCCATACCTCCAGCCTACTGAGCAATGACCGTGCCCTACTGTGTGTAAACACTACAACAGATACAGGGCCCCATACCAAGGATAGTCTCTTAGCAGATGATCTGGGTGAATCTGTGGTGTCTGTATGTGGTGTGCTACTGCCTATAAAACAGGATTGCCCAGCTAAGGTTTGTCTTTACTGTTATTTTTGCTGCCTCAATTTTCAATTCTCTGCTTAATTTAAAGAATATTTGTCATTTTGAGTTTATTTACACTATCCACCTATTATAGACCTGTACTGTAAGTTTTGACTTGATTTGACTAAATAATTATCTACAAGATATGGTGATGTTATTTATTTTGTAAATGTTTAGACTCAGTCTCTATCAAATACAATCTACACCAGCTAGCCTTATTAGTATCCTCTGGTGCAGGGTTTGCATTAAGGATTTTATTTTGTACAGCAAAAACTGCTTGATGAGCTTGCATTTTGAAATATTTGTCAACTTTTGTGGCATAAAATTGCTACACATTTCCAAAATTGTGTAGCAAAAAACATGAAGATTGAGGAGCATTTTGCTACTGTTATACATTTGATTCAGACCTTGCTCTAGTGACACAGTCAGAAGGGCATCACATACCAACGTTGCTGGTCTTTTTCAATTATTATGTCATTTGTCCTTCAAACATTTCCATTTTAGTCAGCAGGCAGACAATTGGGCAAAAGTTGGGACATGTCACAACTGGTTGCTAGACCTGAATCACTGCAGTTGAATTCAATCCAATTCTTGCGCAATTGGTTGTTCCATCTGTCAAGTAGCTGAGAGGGATTTGTGTTTAATAGTTCACTCAAGCGACTTAGATGGAGTTGATGTTGATCAATCGCTGTAACTTTTGAACTATTAATGTGTATATATATAAAAGTTTACATTTTTGGAAAAAGAAATGAGTCGGAGAATCCATTTTTGCTATCAACTTTTTTTAAAATGTTGATAAAACAAAATCACTTTTTTGACCAAACCTTTAAGGACAACGTAACAAAATCAGTTTTCGGTAAAAAATGCCGACAATTTGACCAAAAAATGATTTGGTCAAAATTTCTAAAAGTACCACTCACCTCTACACAACACAATATCTACAATGGTTAGCTTTTCGGTATCACCCAGTAACACAATATTATCATTATTTTTCGCAGGCATTCTAAAAAGTCTAGTCCCAATTTCTTCTACCCAACACAATCTACACTAGATAGCCCTATCAATTTTATCCACTAACACTGAAGTATTATTGTTTTTTTCTAATTCTATAAGACATTCGATAAAGTTCTCCTCTATTTTACAACACAATTTACACTGGCTATCATTAGCAGTATAGTATCGCCCAGTAAGACTGATGTATCTTTGGGTTTTATCTCAGACATTCTACAAAGTCTGGTCCCAGTCACTTCAACCCAACACAAACTGTTCCAGCTAGCCTTATCAGTTTAATCCACTAACCATGTTATATCATTGTTTTTCTCTCAGACATTCTACAAAAGTCTGGTCCCAGTCACTTCAACCCAACACAATCTACACCGGCTGGCCTTAGCAGTATCATCAGGTAACCCTGTGTTACTAGAGGGTCCTGTTGGTAGTGGTAAGACAACACTTGTAGAACATCTAGCGCATATGACTGGAAGGAATAGGACACCGCATCTCTTGAAAGTACAACTGGGTGACCAGACAGACAGCAAGGTAGGGGTTTCATTTTGAAAATTTTCTTCTTGATTTTAAATCACTTTAAAAAGGGAAATTTTGTTGTTGTTGAAAATGTTTCAATATATGTGTAATTTTTGTTGTTAAAAATGTGTGCAAATTTCGAATATTTTTTTCTTTCCTTTTTGAAAATGTGTGAACATTTTGAAAATTTACCCCAGGTTTCTAGGAATTTGGGGGTAAAAACCCAAACTAAATATGCCTTTCAACTGGCTGTGGCTGTATCGTAAGAGATCGGTCCTCCCATAGAACAGGAGGATTCGGGAGGCATGCCCTATATACACATATTTTAAAAATATAATCCAAATTAAATCAAGTTTATTCCATTTACACTACATTACTGTTTCATGCAACCAATATGGTTGCACTCCTCAGGTGTATATACAAATATTGGTATTTGCTATATATTCAGATCAAATTTTTGCTATTCAGATCAAACTGTCATGAATAATGAACAATACATCATTGGAAAGTATATGTATGACTGATTCTTGATCAAATAGCACTCACGGTATATCTTGAACACAGAATTCTTGTATTTATCAATAGATGTTGACTGACTAACAGCAATGGTTGGTTTGCTATTACCAGTCTGTTTGTTCTTGTCATCAAACATGTGAAATAGAAAATACTATTCCTTGTGTGTGTTAATCTCCTTGTTATAAGTTAAAATTCCTTATTGTGTGGTGTTTTTATTTCAATTTCAGGCTCTAATAGGTTCCTACAGATGTACAGACATCCCTGGAGAGTTTGTGTGGCAGCCAGGGGCACTGACACAGGTATATTATGGTGACTTCAGTATGTCCCAATAAAAAAATGATCATTCACTCAATTTGTGTTAATTTTGTAAAAGCTTCTACAAATTAAACATTGTTTTCACTATGTGTTCTGTAACCATGTTACCACATGCCCAGAAAATATCACCTGATTTTGTTCTTTGATTATAAAGACAGACTCAAAATAAAGACAAGTGAATTATCATTTTTATCGGGCCACCTTGTATATAAACTCCTCACAAAAAGTATCGAGACACTTAAAAATGAGCCAATAATTAATGGCCCGAAAGAGTATGGATTAACCGAAGCAAATAACACAGTGCATTATTTTGTTCTGCATATTTTGACACCTCGATTATTGGGATGCGATGTTGTGGAGCGGAGTTATTGTCATTTCAATTGGTCGTAGGTCCAGTTTCAAAAGTGACAATCATCCCTATAGAGAATGATCAGGTTTATGCTTTACACACGTGTACAAAAATGCTTCTATAGGGATGATTGTCACTTTTGAAACTGGATCTACGACCATTGAATTAACAATAACTCCACTCCGCAATATCGTATCTCAACAATCGAGGTGTCAAAGTATGCAGAACAAAATTATGCACTGCGTTATTTGCTTCGATTAATCCATACCCTTTTAGGCCATTAATTATTGGCTCATTTGTTAAGTGTCTTGAAATTTTTTGTAATGAGTATAGAAGCAATTAGTATAGGCCTATAAAGGGGATGAATTGGTATTTTTCAGTAGCAACCAACATGTTAAATGAGTCACAACACGCAATGAATATGGTCAAATACTGTGTATTAGGGATGCAATGTACATATTTCAGAATGAGCTACTCATCAGAACAAACTGAATATTACATCTCTTTTGGGATTTCTGAAATCAAATTAGGTTTTGAGTACGTAAATATGAAATAGTGGAATTATGATAGGTTTCATATCATTTGTCATTGTTGAAAGAGATTGAATCATGTTGTAGTGCAGTCGTTTTACAAATCTAGATCAGAGCACCTACAACTCTTAGGTTAACAAACTGTTTGATTGATGTAAACCTAATAGAAAATATTTAGTATAAATGTAATGGAAGACCTTATGTGATTTTTGAGTAAATTAATTCTTCTTATTACTGCACATCATAAATGATAGTCAGTTATGGAGTCGTCCGATTCCTTACCTCCCGAGTCCGAGACTGATTCCTTACTGTCCGAGTCCTCGATGTCTGAGTCCCAGTCTCGAGTCCTTATAAATCTATTTTTTAAAGTTAAGATAACATGTAATTTGTTTTTGCAAGGCCAACACATCATATAGCCACATAGTAACACATTTTTAATTCGGATTCTATTCATGGACAATGATACCATTTTGAGTCCGGACTCAAGTACTCCATCACTGGAACCTGGGATCTCCAAAATACTTGACCGGCACCAGGTATTATAAAAGACCATCCAGCAGTGCTCTACCAATGGAGCCAATGAGTCATATGGGGTGAATTTATTATCCATAGATCTTCAGTTATATCCTATCCTGTAATCCAGCTAAACAGTGAATATTTCATTTTTGTTTTATCTGGCAGGCTGTCAAAGGTGGTCATTGGATCCTGCTAGAGGATATAGACTATGCCCCTATGGACGTAGTATCAGTGCTAATGCCATTATTGGAATCAAGGACCCTCTCTATACCAGGTCATGGTGATGAAGTCAACGCTGCACCTGGATTCCAGCTGTTTGCCACACAGAGGTTGGTATTTTATTTACTCTGTCACATCACCAAAAATTAATGCATAGAAGCAGCCATTCCTTAAACACGTACTATGCTGTGGTTGATTTTGTGTGAGCAGAGCTTAAAGCAGAGCGCATTCTCAACCAAGCAGTGCGTTGACAACGCAGTACACAATAAATGCTAATATAATGCAAAAATTGTTAAAACAACAGTGGTTTGACTTTATTGCCTGTGAAAGATTCATTGCAAAACATGGGGCATTTATTTTCCCCTGGATTGGTGAGTGATATAGTGTATTAGTGAAGTAATTTTACAGGCAAAATATTTACGGATGTGCATTTAACCCCAATCTTTGTATATACCAGTGCGTTTATGTAGGAACTCGCGTTTATATACTACAATCAGTGAATTATGCAGTGACATCACTGTCACTTTGAAGTTGAATAGTGGAATGCTTATTTATGGTACAAAATATTGAATGATCCAATGGGGAGTTGTAGCAAACCAATCAACACACTGGTTGGAGGAAAAGTTTGCTTAATGCAACCATGATGAAATCTTGTTAACTTGATATAACGTTTGTGGATGTTCCTATCCTTATCCCATAAATTAATCATTCAAGTCTTACAATTTATATTTGATATCATGTTTGTGTTACAGACTTCTATCAAGCAGTGTAGGTTATTACAGACAACATTCATCACATTCAACACTACTAGATCAACTATGGACCAAAGTTACGGTAGAACCACTATCTAAGGAAGAATTACAACAGGTATAGTATAAAGAATAAAGGTGGATGGCAGCAAATAGTAGCAATGTTGGTCACTAGACTGTCACTATAATGTTGTTGCTCACTCCAATGATAGCTGCAATATTTTTCTGAGAAACGTTTAGTATGTGGCATTCATATAACCTAGCCTTCTATAGACAGATTCACTTGAGAGGAGAATCCAACTGTTTAGGAATGAATTCAAATGTGTATGCAATTTGGGCTAGAGAGTGTTTGGCAGTGTATAGGTTTCTTCAGATTTGCATCAAAGCTTTAAATATGAGCCTCTAAATCAATCAATCAATCAATCACTAAAATGTAATATAGCGCAAAAACCAAGGAACTTGGCTATTTCAAAAGCCGCTTAAAGATGTTTATGGAATTTGTATTTCTGATTGATTCTGGCAGCTGATTTCATTGACGAGATGCGGCGGATGATAATCCAAGATATGTGTATGGACATACAAATGTTATTTGAAATATACTAGCTGGGGGGGGGGGAGAGCACTTGTAAGCAAGGTTGTTATCATGGTCAGGCTTTGACAACTGTTTGTTTGTCTTTTACTAGCATGACATTTACTATTGAATACATGTGATCTCCCTAATTTACGAGGGATATGAAAATTATGTTTGTTTTTGGTTATTGTTTATGATTGTATTAGCAAGTTCTTAATATTATGCCTTCTGTGTTTCAGGTGATAGTCACACATTTCCCCAAATTGAACACAGTAGTTGACAAGCTTCTGGAGATATTCTGTATGTTGTCTGCTGGTCATCATGACAAAGGGGAGCAAGAAACAGACGAGAGTGGATCAAGTGATGAGAGTCAAAAAACAGATGTTGGAAAGATATTTGTGACACATGAGGGCAGGCTTGTATCTACTAGGTAAGAATGCCTAGAGCAGTATTCTAAAAGGTGTTCAATCTGATGAAAGGCCTGTCTAGACCGAGTCCTTCCCGGCTTTAAATCTTTGCCAATGCGAGGGTGCTAAATGTGAAGACAGAAACCAATCAGCTAGTTGTTTCACGCGACGTTTATACATTCCATGTTGCGTCAGGAAGAGTGATTTACCTACAATGGTGCGGCGTGACAATTGTACAATGAACTGCAATTCAAATTGAACCAATCAAGTGATTTCATCAGGTTGCTGGGCACAAATGTGCATGTGCAGTATTCATGGAATCCACAAAAAGTTGAACTCTTTTTTGCCATGTTTTTCCAGTCCCTCAATTTAACACCCCATTTTAAAGATGGCGGCCATATTGAGGGACATGGAGACCTAGTCCATGTCCCAATTACAGCAATGAAGCCAGTAAAGAAGATGGTAAGGGAAGGTTTCTGGGACAGAGTATTAAACCAGGCCACTGCCCTCCATTCCAAGTCAGGGGCAGATGCCGAGGCTTGATGATAGGACAAGAACTCAAGAGGAATATCCTACTGTTGACTTCCACATTCAATAGAGGGATCAATGGAGACCGGGCCACAAAGTGGCTATATGTGGCCATGGGAGTTTAATTTATATTAATTTGTATTTCAAAATGTTTAACATCAATTGAAATATGCTTTGTAACATTGATGAAATATTTGTTTTTTGTTCTAGGGATTTACTGAAGTGGTGTGAAAGGATTATTGCTGATTTTGATGTCACCTCAACACAGACTGGCAACATGGTGTTTATGGAGGTAGGTTTCATGCATAGGATATTGATAGTTTGTATATTGTAGTTCCATTAGAAGTTTGAATGTGATATCAGAGAGTATTCCAAGGAGTGCCACTTATTTTCAGGCATATTCTAATGCGCTATGTTCTTGTGCTATCAACAACAAACAGAAGTGTTGTACCCTATACATGGTGAGTCAGAATATGATGATTACACATTTCTTTTTCTTATTCTTTTTTCCCAAGCCCTTTGAGTGCAGGTCTTGGTTTGTTCATTCTTTGGGTGTAGGTCAATTCAAGGTTGATGGATATTGATCTCAGGGGCGTAACCAGAGGGAGGGGAGAATCCCTCCTGCCAGAAGGCTAGCCCCCTGATGCCCTCCTCCCAAATGAAATGGCAAATCATGTATATTAACCAAAATTAGTCGGTTGTTCCCCTGAACACAAACATGTCCCCTTGTCTCCCCACCCCTCCCCAAAAAAATAAAAGACCCTATAGTCTGATTAAAAATTGAACGAACACCACGCATGTAGCACAAAGATGATCGCGCCCGAAATGTCCACGCTCATGGTTTTGCGCACTTCACGCAATGTACTCAAAACGCTGCTTCAATGTGTACGTTCATTTATAAATCCGACTATAGTTATCTCACTGGTTGTTCTGTAAGTTGGAATAATGTCAGCTGTTATCCACTAACGTTAACGGACGCTCAAGAAAGAATTATGTACGTTCCTTTACTTTGGGAGAAGATGAATGCGTGTCCCATCTTAATATCCAAAGTACTATGTTTATCTTAATCAAATATTATCTGTATTATTTACTTCCTTTATAGGCCTTGGATTGTTTCTGTGCAGCACTCCCCAAGCCATCATCCAGGCTTACAATGGCTGAGATGATTGGTACAAGACTGAACTTGACCAAAGAGAAGATTAAATTCCTGTGTAACAATTACAAACCCACCATTGAGGTCGGGGATGAAGATGTCACTATCGTCCGTGCCAAACTGCAGAAGAGACCAGAGGGGGTTGTGCAGATAAAGAGGTAAATACAGACGATGGTGCCCGGAGGGGATTGGGGGGCACTTAACTTCTACCAAAGTTGCCTCAAGTTTAGAAGTGACATCAACCCATTATCTCGTCCGAAGTGAAGCATTTTCATCACAGTGTGAACAGTCTTCTTTGATCATGCTTGTACAAAAACATTGCATTGGGTGAATGCATATTATAATATTATAACGCGATACTAGAATAATATACTGATGTCACATCCGACTTGATATTCATTCTTTTTAAATTGAAAAACAATAAATTAAACCCAACTTCATATATATATATATACCATGGCTTAATAACTACACAAATTATTGCATCTTTATAGAAGACCAGTATCAAACTTTGCATACACTTGCCCATCCATGGTCCTATCTGAATAGAGTTGGTGCATGTATAGCCATAAATCAAACCTCATACAATGACTTCATGACTTATTGTTTGTTCAACAGAAGACAAGTATCAAGCTTTGCGTACACTCGTCCATCCCTAGTCCTACTAGAAAGAGTTGGTGCATGTATCGCTAAAAATGAAGCTATCCTATTGGTTGGAGAGACAGGCACAGGCAAGACATCTACTGTACAATATCTAGCAGAGTTAACCGGTCAAAGGTTAAAGGTCATCAACATGAACCAGCAGAGTGACAGTACTGACCTATTAGGAGGGTGAGTGGTTCTTATTAGTCTTTAGTTTCTTCAAATTCAGAAAGAACAAGTTTTGTTTCATCTTCAATAATTCTTAAAGAAAGTTATGAATCTATCAGGATCTTTATCAGAGGCAGAATGAAACAAGATATACATAGGGAGGAGGATAATGAAAGCAAAGGGTTTAGATAAGTAAAACTATAGTGAGGGTGTGTTTACAACAGGGCCCTTACAGTTTGATATCTTCAACCATGCATAGCTTTTAAAATTACAAACACCATCGTTTTACATTGTATTTAAAAAAAATAGAATCTCTAGTCTCTTCTATATCTGTAACTTCTTGATTTGTATTGATTCTTTTTATTGATTATTGTTTGATTTTAATTTGACATCTCATTATTTCAGGTTCAAACCAGTAGACATCAGGCAATTGGTTGGACCAATCAGAGAGGAGTTTGAGTGTCTCTTCACTCAGACATTTTCACGCAAACAGAACACGAAGTTCCTCAGCCACATACAAGAATGCTTTGCCAAGAGGAGATGGGATGATCTGATGAAACTCATGGTTCATTGTTATAAGAATGCTATCAGTCAAATGAAGGGTGATGAAGATGAAACGCCCTCGAGTGGTAAAACTAGTCCCACGCAAAGGAGTCAGTGGAGAGAGATGGGGACAAGACTACAGCAATTGAAGACACAGATGCACCATGCGGAAAATGCACTGGCGTTTTCTTTCATTGAAGTGAGTTATCGGAGGAAATTATTCTTTTCTTCCAGAACGATTCGTATCATTACATTTCATCATTCACATCCTTACATTTTGGGTTTTTGTTAAAGTTGGTGGTGTCTACAATATCTGAAGCAAGGAAACGGTAGAGTTACATGCTGATTTGAAAATGTAAGCCATGAGCAAAGTCACTCAGCTAGTCTATGAAGAAATCAATGCACATGCCCCTGAAGGCCCAATCACACTCCTATCATTGGGAATTGCCTGGTGTTAATGGTTATCAGTGCCCGAGTTGAGCAAAATCAAATTTTATCCCTAGACGTGGATGGACAGACAACTACAGGAGTATGAAAGAGCCATAAAGCATGGTATGAGACAAGGCCTGTTTCTTTACTATTAAACCATTTGGCGGCATGACATTTTTCAATAAATTATAATAAATGTGTGTTTATATCTCAGGGAACCCTTGTGAAAGCGTTGAAAGCCGGTGACTGGGTTTTATTGGATGAGATCAATCTAGCAACTGCTGAGACTTTGGAATGCCTAAGTGGATTGTTGGAGAGCACTGAAGGATCCGTTATGTTAATGGAAAGAGGGTAGGTAGTATAGACTGGGATGAGATGCTTTCATGAGTAGCATATCTTAGCATTATATGTGATGTGATCAAGCAAAATTATTTGGAAGTTGCCAATATTAATTTTGAGATATAACCAAACAAAGGGTAGAAATTATTTTGTTTTCTATTGTTTTGATACCCATCAATCGATAAGATAGATCTTCTGAACTAAGTGTCTATTTAAAATGGAGTTTTCTGAAAAATATAGCATTGCAAATTCTCTGCCAGAATGAACAATCTGTGACATTTTGTACAGATATTTAGAAATAAAATTCCAAAGTTGAGTACTTTTTTTTACTCACACTGTACATTGCTGTCAATATTTCATCACATTTTATGTATGTGGTAATTACTTGTCAGTTGTTATGAACATTATGTCCCTGTTACATTCTTCGAACAAAGCTTGATACGATTAGAGATTTGATTGAAACAATTCTTGTTACATTTTTATTGCAGTGACAATGAGCCAGTGATACGACACACAGAGTTCCGTCTATTTGCTTGCATGAATCCAGCTACAGATGTAGGCAAGAAAGAATTGCCACCAGGAATACGAAACAGGTAATCACTGGAGGCGGACGCCAACAGATATTTATTTGGAGATGTGCACACATTTTATTTTATAATGTTGAAATATGTAGAAAATGTTGTGCGAAGTACACAAACAGTTTAAGTTTTTTAACTGAAATGATCCCGAAAAATGTTCCTGAAGCTATCTTGTGTGACAAATTGAGCTTATTCAAACTTAATTTGATGAAACATTTAAACTAATTGGCAATTTTAACACTAAAATGGTCAAGTATGACATTAAAAACATGCCACCTGTTATGTTATCCCCCCCCCCCCCCCCACACACCCCACACTTTTTGGGGTGCAGACAGTTAAACATAGTATAGATGTTGTACGGTACAAAGAGACATTAAAGGACATGTTTTATTTTACATACTGTCGCTGTTCTGTCAATTTGATATCTCCCTTTAGCATGTATAAAGTAATACTTCCTGTGTGATCTTTGGGCTGTCTGCTTTAAACATATTCAAGGGCCAAAAATACATCTGTCAAAACATTGCAAAAGTGCTTGTGCCACATGAACATGTCTAAAACAACACTTCCTATGTATAGCCATTGGACAGTTTTACTTCATATGCTTAAAGGCCGGAAAAAACATACAATGTTTTGACAGAACAGTGATGTTATGCAGAAAAGATGTTAACTTCAGTTTCTTAGGAGCACTTTTTATTATCCACACTGTATTTGTTTAAGCGTTGCCCCTGATCCACCCAATTTGAGTTCTAACAAGAGAGAACTTTAATCTTCTTTTTTTTGCATGTGGAATTAGATTTTTAAATTTTCATCATTATAATTTTCTTTCAAATTCCAGATTCACAGAGTTCTTTGTAGATGAGTTAGAGGATGTCCCGGATCTGAGGATTCTTGTAATCAATTATTTGGAAGGATTAGGACTGTCCTCTGCACAAGTAGATGGCATCGTACAGTAAGTATAAATTCTACAATAGAGATGATTTACCATTTCACATTGAGATCAGAAGAGTTGGGAAATTGATTTCAATTAATAAATAGCAACAGTGTTAACATACAAATTTCTTCTGTAATTCTCTGTTTTCACCCTTTAGATTCTACCTAGCAGTGAGGAAGTTGGCAGCTGACAAGTTAACAGATGGTACTGGCCATAGACCACACTACAGGTAGGGCACAGATACACTGAACCATATGTGTTTGTACAACAGAAGAAATTATTAGTGAAGAGATACATCAGGTTTATTGAAGTAATCTGTATGTTTGTGACTGTGCCTAATGTATCCCATCCAATTAAATGGGTTGCATGATAGGGCCTATCAAAAATAAATTGTTGTTTCCGGTAACCTTCAACCTGGAGGAGAGCATTAACTTATTAAGTCAGATATTTGATCTACTTAATATGAACGTTGACACCAGAACGTTTCCCGCCAGATTGGATAGAGTGCCATTCCAGAGAAATGCACAGATCCACCAACTAAACCATTTACTATGGTGTTTAATTGTTTTCTTGCAGTTTGCGTACACTATGTCGAGCCTTACGGCATGCTTCATCCAATCCATGCGGCAATGTGTTAAGATCTCTATATGAGGTAAGTTGACAGGTTGAAAACTTTATTACTAAATTTATGTATGAATATATTTTATAATAGTTTAATGCTTAGTATGCCTTTAAAACTGAATGAACAAATCCATGTTACATGGATATTCAAGGATCTAAATTAAGTAGTATTATAATTCTTTGTCCGAGCAATTTATAGTTTATGCACTAAATGATCAATCAGAAATAAATTACTCTTTCTCTTATTTGTTGAAGAGTTTTTGCCTGAGTTTTCTGACACAACTAGATCGTACCTCGCACCCATTGGTTGAGCAGCTTGTCTGCAAGCATGTGATTGGTCGATCCAACATCAAGGGTATCTTAAAACAGCCAATCCCACCACCAGCTGCAGGGAACTATGTCAAGGTGGAAGGATATTGGATAGCAAAGGGTGACAATGAGGCGAACAAACCCAGGGACTACATTATTACACCATCAGTAAAAGACAACTTGCGTGATTTGGCTAGAATCGTATCGGCGGGGTAAGGCATTTAAATTTCATCTGAATGAATTCACTTATTTGCATTTTTCAAAATCTTATATTACTGACTGATGTGTACTTCATTTTGATGTGATGAAAAGGAGTTAATATATTTGGAATAATGGTAATTAAGCCACTGTTATTGAGCTGTTTTGCCTCACCTGGACCTTGGTATATATAAAAAGTTTCAATTCATTGTGACTTTCACATCGCAGTGCAATTAAATTATTTCAGTCCTTGTTTTTCTGGTTTCTTCACTCATCATTGGTATATAACTATTTTTATCCTATTGTTATACACAAATTCTGCTTTGGTAACATTTTTTTTCTTCAATCCATTTATTCAGTGGTCAATAGGGTCAAGTGGCCAAATGTCCAATAAATTTGCTCCATTATGCACACTCAAGGTCCATTCATACTCCTGTTGTTGTGCATCGGCAAATAAAAATTGATATTGCTTTCACTCGTGCACTGATAAATAACTGTCTACCAATGAGCAACGACAGGAGTATGAACAGACCTTGAGTCTTAATACCAGGCCCTCACATCTAATACACAATTATAACTATCATCTTATGAGCAGAAACTTTGAGCGTGATCCAGAGCCGATTCATCTTGATATCACATTCATTTCTCAACTTTCCAGGAGTTTTATTGGTGGGTCACCCAACACTTACAAGGTAGTAAGATGATTTTTGCTAATGTGAGTTTCCTAAATTGATAAACCCCTTTATGTTGTTATTTTTGTAGGCGATTCCCTGTCCTTATACAAGGTGAAACCTCCGTTGGTAAGACCAGTTTGATCCAGTATCTCTCCCAGACTACAGGCAATCACTGTGTACGTGTTAATAACCATGAGCACACAGATCTACAGGAGTATGTTGGATTCTATGCTGCTGATGAAACAGGGAAGCTCGTATTCAGAGAAGGTCAGTGAAATATAATAACAATTTATCATCAAAAAGCTTTGATATGGTACAACCTTAGATAAAAGGCAGATATTATTTGGCGGTTGATGTTCAAGAATTGGTGCCTGGTGCGTCATTCCTTATTGGAGAGTGGAGATTATTTGACAACATTGCCAAGATTATTACCTTCTTGGTTTTTTTTGTTTGTGAGTTGAACAATAAATATAGACATATAGTGTAATATAACATGTCTATACCTAACACAAGAGGGATAATTAATCATTTGATTTCATCCCCAGGTGTTCTTGTTGATGCTATGAGGAAAGGTCATTGGATTATCTTAGATGAGTTGAATCTAGCCCCGACAGATGTACTAGAGGCTCTTAATAGGGTAAGCTGATAATGTAAACAGGTTAACAAGTTTAGCCGTTGGACAAGTTTAAGACTGTCAAGCCTTCATCAGGATTAACTCTGACTTCTTCAGGACGTTATTATAAGCAAAATAATTTTGGTCCCGAAGAGGAATTTTGGTCCTGAAAAAGTCAGGGCTAATCCTGAGGAAAGCTTGTTTTCAACTTATCCGACAGGGAACCTGTTTAACTCTTTACCTTTATTATGAAGACCTGTCATAAAAGTCTATTTTCAACTATAGTTGAATTACCACTGAATGTATTGAATGATGGATGTTTAACTGATCTGTTTAATTCACGTACTAGACGGGGGCACTTAGAATTTGAAGTTGTAAGTATCCACTTTAATAAAAAATAAACATGGATTGAGGCCTTGAGGGTGCTTCAGACCACAGTGTTGGCCAGTGTTATGAGTATCCAAATCGCCAATTTCTTTGATTAAAAATACCGTATTATCCCTATTAAGCGCCCATGCCCTTATAAGCGCCCACCACCGTTTTTCTCAATGACTACCAACAAACGATCCCTTATAAGCGCCCACTCTTTCAATTAATGTAGCACTGTACAACAACATTTTTCACCACGGCGTCCTTAAGTAAAGCGCAGTACCAGTAAGCCTGACGTCATGTAATGTGGTCACAGTGAGACCACTGCGACGCCACAATGTTGATTTTCCCCAAACATTTTAAACAGTTTACTTTTTCGATCGCACATGGTTTTCCACTAGTGCAACCTCGCCGAATTCGACAGTGTTTACAATAAATGAGTTTTAAAAAGGTAACTTAATAAGCGCCCACCCAAAATGACTTTGCTAACCGCCCTGGGCGCTTAATAGGGATAATACGGTATGTCCTTTTCAATTCAACTTTTGTATGAGTAGCTCCCCGACCCAGATTCACATACTCTTTGACATCTTAAACTCATGGAGGGGCTTCAGGTCAATCAATGATAGGTGAATCTTTATATGTATTTTTGCTTACATGCATGGCAAATCCCATCATGGCCTGAAAAAAATGTTTTTTTCCCGGCAAGCGTTTCCAAATTTCCCTCCAAAATGGAATGCATTTCTTAATGAAAGAGTAACATTTCCCTCCAAATGCTCAAATTTCCCTGCAAGGAGCTTTCCGTACTGCCTACTTTTTCAGCCTGTGAATCCCATTATCTTTATACATTATGCATTTGTTGTATTTCAGTTACTTGATGATAACCGTGAGTTGTTCATCCCAGAGACCCAAGAAACGGTCGGTGCTCATCCAAGATTTATGCTCTTTGCTACCCAGAATCCACCGGGGCAATATGGAGGCAGGAAGGTAGGAATTTATCATGATCTCTTGAATCGATTAAGGATTGAATTAGTTTTATAATCAAAATAAACAGTTGTCGATCATAGCGTGATGATTCTATCATGGTCCCATGCGCCTGGTGCGTATCACGACGGCTGGTGCCCTGTTGTTCTGGAATGTAATGCATTGCAAGACCGCGTTCAACCTTTGGATCGCGTGCGCTCAGAATATGACGCTATGATTGACAATTATTTGTTTTGATTATAGTGTATGGTGCTTCCGGGAGGCAGTTAAGTATGATAATGTATGCGTGACCAAAATTGTGTCAAAATATATGTTTTTCTGATCATGTTACATGTTTATGACAATAAAAACAACACTTAAGAAAATAAGTATTTTTCTGATCATGTGTAACTTTTTTGTCAAATATTGTATTCCTTTACTTCCTATAACAGGTTTTGTCTAGAGCATTCAGGAATCGTTTTGTAGAGCTTCATTTTGATGCCATACCAAGCCGTGAGCTGATGACAATTCTACACCAGAGATGCGCCGTGCCGATGTCATATTGTCAGAAAATGGTGGCCGTTATGCTTGATTTACAAACACGGCGGAAAGGTTCTGGTGTGTTTGCTGGCAAGCAAGGCTTTATGACACTGAGGGATTTATTCAGATGGGCAGAGAGATACAGACAATCTAGCCGTGGACAAGAAGGATTCTATGATTGGGATAAACATATAGCGGAAGAAGGTGACAACTATTAGGCTATATTAAAAAAATCTTTTGTCACAAAGCTCTTCAGTTTTTCAAAACCTAATGCGGAATGCGGTGTGTTTTTTTACATATAAAATATTAAAATCCTTGTAATTTTAATTTTAAAATTATGTGATCAATGAAAATCTGAATAATCGGTGAAAAATTTCGGGATTTTTTTTAATTTTTTTAAATTTTTTAAAATGTGTAAACAATTTTTTTTAAAGAATTAAAAAATTATTATTATTAATTTTTTTTAAGATTTTTTTTCTAATGCGCATCAATAAACTAACGCGCGCATTCTGAAACGTCTATCCCCCCATTTTAATGTGTTATTTCTTTTACCTTTTAAATATGCCATCCTCTTGTTGCTTGGTTGTGTTTTGTTTTGGAAGAAATGTATGACAAATCCAATAAAGGCACTCAGTTGTTACTTCAGAACAGGGGTTTTCAATTATTTTGCTTGAGGGCCACACATTTAAAAAAGATGCATTCTCTGGGGTCAGATAACCCTTATGTTTTATATGTTTTTGTTTGATTTTATAAGCTGTTCAAGGGGCCAGTCATCATTGTTTGACAGACTTGGCCTCAGGACCGCCTATTGAGAAACCCTGCTTTAGAATGACTAGGTTGCAAATTGTGTACACCTCATCTTCTTTCTTGGTGTTCTGTCCCAGGCCAAGTGTCTTGTGGGTATTACTGGTTCCTAACTCCTTATTTATATAAGCAATAGAACGTATCATTAGAAGGTTGCCACTCTTAACACTTTCCCCGCGGCTATTTGTTTTACCATATACAAAACAGATTTTTGAGAAACCCTTCCCAACTTTCAAAGTCTTATTTCATGAATTATTGAACCAATACTAGGCATGTTTGTACTTATCGTAATGCATTTCTCATGGTGATTCCAAATATGGTGATGAAATTCAATAATTTTGACATTTTTGAAACATTTTGTGCAATTTTGGAACTGTCGTCTGCAGATGACTGCCTCGTGGAAAGTGTTAATAAAAATTGTCAATCTAACAGATTGTGTGTATCCATATAAGAATCCTATTCTACAATATAATTTCAATGATATGTCTGCTTCTTCTTATCCCTCATGAGTCTGTTATGTTTGCTTCTTTTTATTCCTCATGAGTTCTGTTATATGCCTAACATCTACTGTGTTAACATTTGATTGAATCAGGCTACATGCTGATAGCTGGACGAGTCCGAAGACCTGATGAGGGTGCTGTTATACAAGAGGTCCTAGAGAAGCACATCAAAAGAAAAGTTGACCCTGCGCATCTGTTTGCGCCCTCTCAGGCAATATTACAGCAGCTTCTTGAGCGTGGTGCTCCACAAGGATTTGGACATATTGTATGGACGGATAGCATGAGGAGATTGGCTATGTTGGTGGGACAAGCTGTGAAATTCAAGGAGCCTATACTGCTGGTGGGAGAAACAGGGTAGGTTACACAATATTCTTGCTTCCTTATAAACCACTAGGCAGAGCATATGGACATAGGCATGTTCAGAAATATTCAGGTTTAAATTACGCGTACCAGGCTATGTAATCAACATTACGAAAAATTATTAATAATGGGAATTTGTTTTTTTAAATGCTGACAGTGGTAAATTAGTCCGTCAAATGAAAATCGGCAAGTGAAGTAGTAAAACTCTATATTTTAAATGCAGATAACATGCTGAGGGCTCGGAACCACAAGGCCTCATCTCCTTTTTTTCAAAAATGAGATTTTGGTATCAAAATGTTCAGAAAGAAATTCTCTTTCCAGTAACACACAGCCTTATCTCCATAAACAACCCCTTTCAAAGTTATAGCCAGTATCACAAGGCCTAATCTCCATCTCCCCCAATGTGTTTAAAAATCTTCAATAGTCTTTTTCTCAAAATGGTCAAAATGGAGATAAGGCCTTGTGTTTCTGAGCCCTCAATGTATTTGTAATATATTTATTTAATTATGTGATTTATTGACCATTTTATCTTACAGCTGTGGCAAGACAACCATCTGCCAACTGTTTTCTGCAATGGCCAATCAGAAGCTTCATTCAGTCAACTGTCATCTACACACTGAGACATCTGATTTCCTTGGTGGTCTACGGCCTGTCAGGCATCATGAAAATGAAACAGTAAGAAATGTATATCTACCTACCTATCCAACTACCTGTCTGCTTGCCCGTCCACATGCCCACTACCTGGCATTCTAAAATATACTACAACAATGGGATGCTATAGTTGATTCATAGATAGACAATGGCTGATTAACCATTTCAGTCAGAGGTAACAGAAGCAAAAGAGGGGTAGCACCTGGATTTTAATCGTAATATGCAAGGTTAATATACCGTGTCATCATCAGGGCCTTTACTACTGTGATGTATTCACCACTATGTACAGATAGGGTGAACAACTATTATTAAACCTAGTGACAGAGAACGTGCTGCTGAATTATCTGCATTGACTTTGCCTGCAAACAGATGAAGTTAATTTCATGCATATTCTCGATAAAGATGTGTTGTTATTCAGATCAATTGATAAAGATCAACCAATCCCCAAATATGCAGGTGAACTCAGCCAGAAATATATAAAGTAGCATTTATAATCCGTGTCTTGGTTTATATAACTTTTTTCCATCTACGCCAAATGATTCTGTACCTAGGTTTATAATTTTTAAAAATGATGATTGAATGGTTTCGTTTTTTCTCACAAATAAATGCGTAGAACTTATCTTTTTTATTTTAATGTTTCCTTTATTTCATTTGCAAATAGGTCCAACCCAACTACAATAAATTATGAATAGGTAAAATTACAAGGATACATTCCCAGAACTATGCTTAGGCGATATTAGGTTAAAAAAAAGGGGGGGGGGGAGAAGAAGACACAAAAGAACAGAACCGTATGTTGCTAATGCAATTTGTAAAAAAGGATGGCATGTAAAATGTCCTTGTAAGAATTTTATGTCATAGTTTGGCATTATACCCTTCATGACTAAAGCAGTGAATGTTTCATAGCATTATGAAATTGCTCAAGTGGTGTAACATATTCCAAAACTCAAATTTAGTGATGGATGTGTCTGTCTTCAAATCTTTTTTCATACTCTTATTGGGTGTCTTTCATCGACAGTGGCTAAAAATATAGGTGCCCATCGAAAGTATGAAGAACCATGGGTCATTACTTTTTAATTTATCATCACACAGGAGGAAGACAGAAAGAAATTGTTTGAGTGGTGTGATGGTCCACTTGTTCTCGCAATGAAAGAGGGCGCCGCATTTCTGATCGACGAAATCTCTCTTGCTGATGACTCCGTTCTAGAGAGACTCAATAGTGTACTTGAGCCAGAGAAGTCACTGTTGTTAGCAGAGAGAGGAAGTGGTGAGAATGCTGGGGAAGACATACAAGCAATTGTTGCTAAGGATCCATTTTGTGTGTTTGCCACTATGAACCCAGGAGGAGACTTTGGCAAGAAAGAGGTAGGAAAATAGTCATTTGAAGTTTTCAATGGAGAGCCATTTGATTAAGGTCATTGTTAATTATTACAAAATTGGCAACAATTTCACCCAAGATATTAAACTTACTTTATATTTTTCTAACAGTATATTATCTGACACTCTAATAGCATTCAGGCTTTTAATAAAATTGACACTACACAAATGCTTTTAACTTCAAAACACATAAAAATATATTTAGGTATAAGATTTTAATTTGAGATGCTGCCTCTTTGACCTGTTATGCAGGCATCAATTTGAATCTTAAACCTACCCTCCTCAAGCCTTCAAGTATTCACCTTCTTACAGGAAAACATAGGTCAGGATTAGGTTGTTCCTGCACTATGTTCGTTCTATAGTATTATATGGCTGGGAGAAGTTGAAATATAGGTTAAGATTCGCAATAGATTCACCTTTACAAAATATAAATTAGTTCAAGATTCACCACTTCAAAAATATAACTAGGCAAAGATTAGGCGTCTAATAGTAGTGCCTTAGGCAAATTTGAACAAAAGAAGAGGTCTTCATCTAAAAAATTGAAGAAACCCAGCACAGATTGTTCCAAAAGGCAAATATTGCATTAGTGGATGAGTTATCAATTGTAAGTAGGCTTATTATCAAAATCAAAGCAGATTTGTATTTCTTTTTTGTTTTTAGCTTATAATAGAAATATAAAAAATCAAAAAATCAAAAGCAGTTTACTATCAAAATAATATAATTTCCTTGCTCAAAATTGTTGTTAATTTTCTTGAATAATCCTTTATTATCTGTCCTAGTTATCTCCTGCACTACGCAATCGTTTTACTGAGATCTGGTGTCCACCATCCACTGATAGACAAGACATGATCAGTATCATAGAACACAATCTAGTAGATGGTATTCAACTTGGCAACCAGGAGGATGGCTCAAGTGGTGTCGGCAACGCCGTCATGGATTTTGTGGAATGGTTCATCAATAATGAGGCAGGCAAAAGGTAAATATGAGCATCTTATTTTTTTTAATTTGAAGTTTAACTTTCGATCTCAACACAAGAAATAATTACCTGGAATTTTCAGGTGTTTCTACACCTTTCATCAGCAGACTAATGACTCGACTTTTTTTATTAAGTTTATACACATAACAGAAAGTTCCTGACAAGGTGCTCTAATATGTTAGCTAATTTAAAATCAGTAATCAGAATCAAAAATCTTAGACATACACTAAACAAGCACATTTCCTCTCCACAATATGACACCTCATTCAAAAACATTGAGTGGATATTTTTGTTATGGGTTGTCATTGATTTGTATTGAACACTGTGCTATTGAAAACAGTCAGGCATGTACGGATGAATGGTGAGCTGTGATTCATTTCACACAAATTGTCACTGCTGAGCACATACTAGGCAATGATATCCTGTTAAAATCATTCTACTGCACCCTCAAAGCCATTCAATATTATATAACTATCTAGCTCTCAAAATTGGATTGGAGTTAAAAATACTAACCTCTGTATCAGAATTACTATTGTAACTCCTTACCCATCTCACATGTCATTACAGATGTACAATCAGTATCAGAGATATTCTCTCCTGGGTGAATTTCATGAACACCTGCTGTAGTCCTGCACCGTCTGACATATCTACACATCCCTTATTGGAGCCAGCAGTAGCATATATACATGGTGCTTGCTTAGTGTTCCTGGATGGACTGGGATCAGGTAAATATTGTGTGACAAAGAATGGATTCAAGAAGTCTACACCAATATTGTACAAATTCATGTAAATCTAAATCTTTGGTTGGCTATCACCATTTTATGGCAAATCCTTAAAAAAAATATTCTGTTCTACACTCTCAAAACTTGAGATTATTTTTTTATAATAGGCAAATATTTGTATCACTTTTGAAAAATTACAACAACAACAAAAATTCATGTGACTGACAGACCCTACCGTAATTGGAGAAAGTTCATTAATGCAGGAAAGGAAAGTGTGATATAGTTTTGCTCATTTTTCTGAATTAGCCTTATACACGTTAGATTGACAAGCAATCAAGTAAAGTTTTATTTCCAAAATGATATTATCAGTACTATTTCTGGACTATACAAATGCTAAATATTTAAAAAATAAAGATATATCTTGGTACTTCTTTCAAATCGGTGGATACTAGTGGGTTTTACAAGTTTAATCAATAGTGTACCTTTATTGTGAGTAACACATTATTATGATCACATTTTGGTTACCTAGGTAACACCAGTAGCAGTTCTGTGACACCAGCAGATGCAAGGAAACTGTGCCTGAAATTTCTACATGACCAAATATGGCAACTAGCTGATCAAGATATTGACCTGACCTCACTTACAGTGACCTCTGACCTTGATGTGTCAAAGCAGGGAAACTCTGTAACAGTGTCTGATGGGCTGTTTGGTATACATCCATTTTATATTCCATATGGTGAGAATTGTTTCCTAACATGTCATAAATAATTACCTTTGATTTTAAAAATGTCACATATTAAAACTTCTAGATGCAAAAAAATAGTGTCAATTTCGCAGTAATGTCAGATGCTATTCTATCGATTGCATCTTACTGTACATGCATAATTCATATGTGTAGGTATCAGTATTGCCAACTGAAATCTCGCCATGGCACTGTGCAAGTGCCATCAAGATTACGGCCAATAGTCATAAGGAGCCCATGGACAAAAATACATCATTAGCTCATCATTGCTGGCAAATGCTGTACCCATGTTTTTGTCCATCTTCTGCAGTTTTCCACATTGGCAACACCAGTTGGTATATACCCATGTGATCAAGGACAAATCTTAGCGCTTGCTGCCAGTCACTTTTGTCAAGCTGGCTTAGGATAGTAGGTAAATCGCTCATCCAGCTTAGTGAGGCATGCTGCAGACTTGTGATTTGTAAACAGTGGATCTGCCTTCAGCCTTCAACTTATTTGCAACCTTGCGAAGAGTACTGGGCTTCCGGCCAGCTTTGGCTGTGATAGCCAAGATGTGTTTTGACAAGTCAACTTACTCTCAAGTTCTTCTGCAGATGGTAGTTTGCAGTCTCCAAAGTTATTAATGATTTCCTATGATGCCACATGCCATGTATGCAATAGTCAAAGGCTAGTCCTTACATATTTGATCTCATTTTCATCTTTGACTTTCTCTCAATTCAGGTCCTATACAGTTAGACTCCAACCAAGACCGCTATGCCCTGGATGCCCCCACCACAGCCCTCAATGCACAGAGAGTATTACGAGGTCTTCAACTCCCAAGAGCCATACTATTAGAAGGATCACCAGGTGTGGGAAAGACTAGCTTGGTGTCGGCCATTGCTAAGGTGTCTGGACATGAATTAGTTAGAATCAATTTGTCGGAACAAACGGTGAGTTCAGGGTTTTATTGTTGTTGTTGTAGTTTTGTCATTTATTTGGGCGAGGCGGTGATATATATAAATTTCACGTGGAGACTATAAATAGTATCAATTTAGAACAAAATCCTCCTGGAAATGTGGTAAAAACCTTCACTCATATATATGTAATTTGGGAGTTGCTTGAAGGGGTGACATGGTTGACACCATGTTTGCCAAACCTTTTCATACAGTGTTTACTATTCTACATTAACACTTTCCATGCGGCTATTAGTTAACCATATACAAAATAGATTTTTCAGAAACCTTTCCCAACTTTCTAGGTCTACCTCAACGATTATTGAATCCATACTAGGCATGTTTGTACTTATTTGTACAATGCATTTCTCATGGTGATACCAAATATGGTAATGAAATTCAATAATTTCGATATTTTGGAAACATTTTGTCAACATTTGGAATGTCGTCTGCAACCGCCTGCCGCATGGAAAGTGTTAAGACGCATCATGAATACAGTCATATTCCAAATTGTGAGATAAATTGCTTCCGTGGTTTGTATGATAGAAGCAACAAAATTATCCTTCAAATTAGCCCATTGAACAATACACGATTTTCCAGGGTGGTATACTATTTTACAGGTAATTCATTGATTATATCATCCTATTCATTGTTCAGGACGTGACTGATTTATTTGGGGCGGATCTACCTGTGGAAGGTGGTGAAGGAGGACAGTTTGCGTGGCGTGATGGGCCGCTGTTGAGGGCGCTTCGTGCAGGACATTGGGTTGTTCTAGATGAGGTAAGGATATTGAATGAATGGATTCAAACTGCTCACTAGCCTTTTCTCGATTTGATTTGAAATTTGAGATTTTGATACCATTTGTATACTTTTTTTATTTTTAAATTATGTATCCTTATAAATTGCACTACTATGGGAAAGATCAAACAAAACATACATTTGTTGACAAACATAAGCAAAATGTCTGTCACCAATTTTTCTTTGTGTTACCTGGGTAAACAGTTGTCTGTAGAACAAAGTCATGGAAGCATGAATCATGGAAGCGTTCAGAAATATATTGTAGTCAAAATCATATGCCTTTAGTCAAAGTACAATTGGTTCAATCATAATTCTGTGTTTGGGGTTTTGTTTGTTGGTTTTTTCCCTTTCAAGTTCAAGTTCTTTCAAGTTACAAAATAAGATCCATGTCTCCTCGGTAATATTCAGTTTACTGCAATTACATGTTTAAAATCTTATCAATCAACAGTTGAACTTGGCCTCTCAGTCAGTCCTAGAGGGCCTCAATGCCTGTCTTGATCACAGAGCAGAGATCTATGTACCGGAACTAGGCAGATCATTCCGGATTGAACATGAAAAAACTCGCCTGTTTGCCTGTCAGAATCCTCTCAAACAAGGTGGTGGACGTAAGGGGTTACCGAGGTCATTCCTAAACCGGTTTACACAGGTTAGTGTACATGTTTTTATTTTGACAACATTCTGTGTTGTAGTAAAATGACAATGATATACATTAAGTTGAAAAATTAGATTAAGGGGGGACTCAAGGAAGTTTTTGATTTTTTGATTTTTGTGAGTGCTGTATTTATTGAACTATTAATCAAATGCATAAAAGTGTACATTATTGGAAAGGAAAATATAGATCAGAGTATCCAAATTCTGTGTCAATTTTGACCAATCAGAAAATGAGAAAATCACAAAATTCACTTTTTTGCCTATAATTTTTTTTTGATAAAGCTAACAAAAATAATTTTGAGTAAAAAATGCCCAAATCGCTAGATGATGATATAAAGACACTAACTTAGTCGTAATTTTTTTTTTAAAACCTAATCGAATATTTTTTTTAACATTTTGACCAAAAAAGTGGAAAAAAATGAAAACATTTTTATTTTGGCACTTTTTAGTGAAAATATAAAAAAATATTAGCCGGAAAAACACACAAAGTTTTGACAGAACAGTGACAATATTTTACCAAAGCCTGGTCCACAGCCCAGGAACCTCAAGAGATACAACAGGGTGTTTTTTTCCCTCAACTTATGTAAACAATCTCTTATGAAATGTAATAATATTAGGATCTTTTCAATTCAGCTACATTATATTCACTATTCAATCTAATTTTCTGTGTAATATCATTTTGGTTGTGTCCATAGGTGTATGTTGAGCCACTGACTGCCGGGGATCTACTGTTCATAACTCACACCATGAACCCATCAGTAGACAAGGAGCTTATTGCGAAAATGGTGACATTTAACAACAAAGTGAGTAGCCATCGTGTTCACTTACCTCTGTACAGTAATGTTGGAGTGTATTCCAATCTTTGATGCGTCATTTACTTGGGAGTGTGTAGATTGTCGTGGGTACATATGCCAAAGTCATAGCATCATGGACATGATATAAAGCTGTAATCAATGAAATACACTCTGACTTCACTGCACAGAGGTAGATGAATGAAGTATAGGTTTTTGGATCGTACAGAGATCTCATTTTCTCAGGATTTTTCCTGAATTCAAGCTTTTGTTTATTCCAAGATTTCATTTATCTGCAACCTTTATTAGTTTTTCACCCACTTTCAGGTTTGTGTTTTTCAATTGATACCCAGTGTAATGCCCTAATCCTAAATCGCTGCTTTTTTCGAAGTGTTATTGTCTGACAAATATGATCTAGCTTTGACAATTACATGGTGTCCTGTGTGTAAATGAATTGGATTGTTGAAAAAATTGATTATCATTCATTCTGGGGTGTTCTTTTTCAAACAGTGCAATATTTCATTGTGAGTAGTTCCAATTGTATCATAACCAAATGGGTTTAATTTCACAAATCTATTGTGGCGAGTAATGGTCAGGATATATTCAGCCTAATAAGTTGATTCTTGTATAATTGTATTGCTTGAAAGGTCTATTCATTCCTTTGTCAAGCTGTAACACACATTTGTGAATACAGTTTACAATTCCCACCAAGTGCTCACCACTTTGGATAATTTCAAGTGAGATGGCCCCCATCAATGGCTGGTTGCCATCGAGGTGTAGGAATGCATGAAAACGGATGTGTCTATAGAGCGTTTAATACCAATTTGTAATTATATTTCTTCACCAATAAATGTAGTCTGCTATAAATTACTTTGTATCATGATATTTTAACAGCTGTATCAAGAGACTATGGTAGATTGCCAATGGGGTCAAAGAGGAGGACCATGGGAGTTCAACTTACGTGACCTATTCAGATGGTGTGATCTCATGACTCATGACCAAATAGGTCAGGTCAAAGGTCATATGTGGAATCCAGGACAGCATGTTGGATTGATCTACAGGGAAAGATTGAGATCATCACATGACAAAGAAAAGGTAAGGATTTATATCCATAGTAATAAAAAGAAGATATGAGATGTCTTGTTCACTGCCATAGTGATGGCCAAGAGGCAAGCACTAAGGGAATTTGACCTTGGTCATTGTGCAATCAGAGGATTTTTGTCGTCAAGGAGAACAGTGTGATTGAGTTCATTGTTACCTTTTCATGCAACGTTTTAACGTACACCCTGGCACTTGTTGCGTCTTGTTTTGATGATACGGCTGCCGTGTTACTGATTGATAATATAATGAACACATAATGCAATACACTACAAGGTTTGACTTATTGCATCTATGTTAACCTGTGCAGCGCAATTTCGTGCGCAAATGCAGGTGTTGCATATTTGGTTAAGTGTGGAATGTCACAATAACATTTCACATGGGATTTTGGATTTGGAGGCCACTAATACTTCTACTTGTTAGTCTTCGTTGGTGATGACATTGTTAAGTCGGATAAATACAACTACATGTTTTCGCACACAATGTCAATTCAAACATTAGCACATTTCATTCATTTTCTAACCTTGATATCCAATTGAGCTATCACTGCAGGTTAACCGGCATCCAGTGTTTTCTCACAATTTGTTTCATGTAAGGTGTCCAAATACTTTTGGCGGGTAGTGTATTAAAAATGGCTTTGTAAATGGTTTGGTTTGGTGCTTACTTTTCTTTATCTTTTAGCTTGCTGAATTGTACCAATCTTGTTTTGAAAGAGGGGAGGATGATCACAAGATGTACCAGCCTAGCAGACATGTTCACATCTCACCTACACTCATACAGGTAAGAAGAAGGGAAGGGGGGTAGGGAAGGGGTGTGGGGTATGTGGTGACAGATTTTAGGCAACCCAAACAAGTAAGTTGAGTTCAATTGAAGTAAAATGGTGTTTGAATATAAATAACATATTTCATAGTGCTGTCGTATAAACAGAACTTTATTATTTTGCAATTGATCAGCACCAGATGTTCAGAGAAAAAGGAATGCCAATATTATTTATAAAATGGCTGACAGAGAAGTTATGGTTGTCATCTTGAAAATGGTGGACCTTATCGTGGTAGCTGGTAAAAAACTTGTCTAAATATGAGATGAAGTGTAGTGGATTTCCGAGACACCTCTTGGCACTTGTTATTTAACAGTGCATATTTTAAATCTTAAAGGTGTATGTTCCGATCACTTTTTTTGGCTATGATTTTTTTTCACATCAAGATATTTTGATATCAGAAGAATCCCCATATTTTTCTCATTATATCTGTAAAATCTTAGGGGCCAAAAATGTTCCATTTAGAAATTATAGGCTAAAATGTGGTGAATTACTGCCAAAGCTGGTTAACCACCCGCCAGTTTGCATACTACTCAATGGCCAAATATTTTGTGACCCTCTGCTTCTAAAATAAGAACCATTCAAGTTATGCAACTCAAACTTTGGAATGTGACAATTTTAAGGATGATCTTTCATGTAAATTAGAAAACATCAAGTTGAAATCAGGCCAACAATCAGAACATCTACCTTTAAATCAATCTGATTTTGTGTCTGTCTACAGATTGGTCATTCATTCCTATCCCGAGTAGGACATCAACAGGACAATAGACAATGTGAGAGATCAACACTACATCTACTGCATCACTCATTGGAACCACTAGAATCTCTAATGAAATGTATTCAGATGAACTGGATGGCTATATTGGTAAGTAGGGAATCAAGATTCCTATGAAATGGCTTGCACTTCCAAACCCTAGAGAGTTCAGCAGGAAGGATTGTGCAAAAAGTAGAGATCAGTGCCTGCACATTTGACCAATTTTTCTAAAACAGGGTGCAAAAATATGTAGACATTTTAAATATGACATCTTTGGTTGAAAAATGTTCAAAATTTTGAAAAAAGGACAAGTCTGAGACAATCGCAAAATGTTCCAAAGAGGGGGGGTCAAAACTATTTTAGTAGCCCTCGCTTCCTTAATCGCTTTGTATTGGTATGAACATTTGTTTTCACTAGCAGCCTTAGTTTTTGTCAAAAACGCCTTGCAAAATAACCTGTAGAGCGCCGAGTGAAGCAAATTGAAGCAAGTGGTATGTCGACCGAGCGGAGCAAGGCGTCTTTGCGCAAATAGCTGTTTTACCATGTAAGCAGTATTTGTCGATCAAACACCTTCGTTATCGTAACACACAATTAGCTCCGCCAAATTCTATTGACGACAATATTTAAAGATAGCACTTGATATCGATGACGTCTCCCGATCTATCATGCCATCATTATCAAACAATCAGCAAGCGCAATTTTTCCGGGTTAAATCTTCCGTAAAAACAATACAAAACATAACACAAAGATTATTTAAGGAAAGGCGTTGTATTATACTATTTTTATAGAGGGCGCTCACACTGTTTTAAAAGTGGTCACACACCACCACCACAATGCCTTGATGAGCCTTTGACTCAAACTCCCATGGTGGTGGCCCACATTTGAATGCAGTCTCTATTTACTCTTAACTATATTGTCATTTTATTTCAGGTTGGGCCTAGATCCAGTGGTAAGACATCTTTGGTGCATCTTCTAGCTCAGCTGACTGGACATCGACTGAGAGTCTTGGCAATGAATAGTGCTATGGATACAACAGAATTGTTGGGTGGATTTGAACAGGTAAATTGGACTTTTACCACAACCTTTGTTTTGCTTACTTTTTTCTTTTCTTTGAAATTAGCTTATACTTGTAGTAGTTTTTTTTTTTTAAAGAATTCAAAATATCCTTGCACAAGGATTCTACTTGTGATGGTTTTGTAATTCAGATAATGCATTTTAGAATGAATAAATCACAGAGGTGACAAGAAGAAGAAAAAAACCTGTGCTACAAAAAAACAAACCGTTCTCAGGTAGAGTTGGTAGGTCGGGAGTTTTTGTGATGTTTTTTTCTTCATAAATAATAAAAATTGGGTTGTTCAGGTCCGTAGAACGGGTTTTTTTGTGGTTTTGTTTTGTCTTATCTGTATTTGCCCACAAACATGTAACGAGTACTGGATCTGATTTTGGATAAGGGCTTGGACAAAAACAAATATGGAGGGAAAAACACATGAATAAGGGAAAACATTAGAAAATGTATTGACTAAGAGCCAACATATTTAGGGCAATAAGCTTAGAACTTCTAGAAAATCTCTCCAAATTAACATATAATAATTGACCCCATTTGCACATGTAATATAGGCCTAAGAATTGATGAAACTAAAGTTACAATAAAACGGTCTATCACCTAATTGTTAATTGGGCAATTTTAATTGTTGAATTTATTTTAAGTAACGAACATACTTTGAATATTGCATAACATTCTAGGCTGACATCAACAGACACTGGGAACAGCTACTACTGTCTGCTAAACCAGTTGTCATGGAGACCATCCAATTTGTGCTATTGGCTAAAGAGACTCAATCTCAGCGTTCTCAATCATTGATGGCATCATGGGCCACGTTATGGAAGATATCTGGTTGCCATGGTAATCATACATCATCAGGACCAGCTAATGAGGGAGTGAAGATGACAAGTAGAGTCTCCATGTTGGATCAGGTGGTTACCAAGGCATTGGAACTGCTACAAGAGAACAAGGAGGATGTTTCACATGGTAAATAAGAATTGAAACGATATAAATAAGAATTAGGATTCTGTGATACCATATAGATATAAACCTGTCCAGCTGCCATCTTCAATAGTAGCTGTATACTTAATAATTGTAGTATGTTCACTTGATAGTTATAAGTACATCAAAGGAGATTGTGTGTGACTCTGATGTCAAATTGAGTGAAAGTTGATAATTTGTTAACAACGTTTTGGACTGGAAGAGGCCATGTGAGAGAATTATACAAAAATGGCCCGATACAAGCTGTTGTTTCAATCCGAGTACAAGAAGTACAAAATTAATAAATTGATCACTATCAATCAATATTGTTAATATTTATTTGGTTAATGCATCACAAAGTTCATGTTGCCAATATTCCAAAACTTTTTAATTTACTTACACTACAGAAGATCTAATCCCAAAATGCCAAAAATATGGTTAGGTTCTTTTTGTGCTCAGGTCTTTATAATGTATTCTTAAAAATTGTTATTTATATATTATATTGTAGTTGAGCATGAGCTGCACTCTATCAAATCCAGCATTGATAGACTACAAGAGACCTTGAAGAAAGAAGGCGATTCCACTGTGCCAGGCGGGGGTGGCAAGTTTGAGTGGGTGGATGGACTGTTAGTGAAGGCTTTACAGCAGGGAGATTGGCTTCTCATAGACAATGTCAACTTCTGTAGGTAAGTAAGGGAGATTTCACTGTGCCAGATTGGGGGTGGTCAGGTTTTAGTGGGTATTACTGTTGGTTGATGGATCTACCTTACAGTACTGAAGATGTTTGAGCCACTTCTGAGAAAACTTCTTATTAAAACCCTTTTACTTGTTTTACAAGGAAAAGATGAAGGGAATTGACATATAGAGTTCTTGTATATAAACATTAAATTTAGATTTAATTGCAGTGTGAGTATATTGTTTCTTTTCATTATTTTTATTGTTCTAATCTTATTATTTTTTAATTCGGCTATAATACATTTGCTCTGCTATTTTCAGCCCGTCTGTTCTAGATCGTTTGAATGCTTTATTAGAACCCAATGGTAAACTAAGCATCAATGAGAGAGGTGTATTGGATGGAGACATACCAACTATCACACCACATCCTAATTTCAGGTAAGTAGAAATTGAAAACAAAAATGATATTACCAATTTGAAATAATAGAAGTTAGCATACCTTTTCAGAGTGTTTAGCAAGCAGCAAAGTAGTTTGTACTTTTTAACGTCATCTCAATTATTCATTGAGTTTTATTATAATATAATCATGTCCTTCAGTTACAAACCATCTTTTAGCTGTCACAAGAAACCAAATTGCCCTTGATTTCTGCAATATTGTGTTTGTGTTCGTCATTCATTGTTAATTGCTAATATTTTGGTTTTGTACCATTGATAAATCATAAGAACACCTCACTGGGACACTGTACTTGTAAGGATTTAAGGAAAAGAACCAGAAGAAAACCAATATGTTTAAATGCGATTAAATTGATTGATTGATATTGTTAATTTACTGCTACCCAGATGACCAAAAGTATGCACCATTTCAATTAAACTATTGATATATTTATATTGTGTGATGCTTTGTAGACTAATTCTGGCAATGGACCCTAGGCATGGTGAAATCTCACGAGCTATGAGGAATAGAGGTGTGGAAATATACATACTAGGGGAAGTAAGTATAATTAGGAGATGAATCTATTCATAGAATGGGAAATAAAAAACTAGTGTGGAACTTACATTTTACAACAGCTGTGTAACGTGTGAAATCATCATCGATATACATAACACTACAAAACCCGACACTGCTACAATCTCGTACCACACTACGCCAGACGTTCAACTTGTGAAGAAAAAAAACGTGTTTAAACCTAACCCATATAGCTCAGCTGGTAGAGCCTCAGACCTGCATGCACGAGGCCCAGGTTCGATCCCCAGCACATGCGGAGACTGATTTTCCCCTCAAATTTGACCCGTATTCCTCCCCTGATAGTTTAATTCACAAAACCACGCCCGGGTAGTTAGGGCTAAGCAGTAGACTGGGTCCCCACGTCCCTCTGCATGTTCACCATATTTAAAAAGGGCAGACCAAATCAAGGTACTGGGAATAAAATATGGCAAACAATTGTGCGGCTCTTAGTTGAATTCCACAAAGACTGAGCATGCACATTTAGTCCAATTCAAACTGTAGAGGGTTGCACGATTATCACACGCCATGCTATGGGCGGTAAATTGTGTGCCCTGCCGCATCACGATATGTCCAAAGCCACATGAAACCACCTAGACAGTATGGAGTGATGGTTCATAAATTAGCTCATGTTTATCTTCACATTGAGCACTGGGGCCATATATATATCGAGTAGACGGGAAGGATACAGTCTAATATAGCAATAGGTATGTTCTTCATTATAATGTTTGTATAATATCATTATTTTTCAGACCGAAGGAGGGGTATATGACACACAGGATGTGAAGATGATGTTACATAGTATTGGTTTGGTTGGCAAGGCAACAACAGAGGCAATGATGGCTATCCATATGCAGATTAGAGAGGAGATGAGAGGTATGCTATGCTTGCATCTTTGTTGCTTCTAAAATTATATGACCATTGCTTCTAAAAAGGTACCATTCTTTATGAAATGTTGAATACTCCAAGCTTTAGGGTTAGACTATGTCCTCCATCAAACCATCTTCATACCCCTCATTCCTCCTCCTCCTTTTCCTCCACAAACTCTCAGTCCTTCTTCACATCCTTCTCCATCTCCCCCTTGTCTTACCGTCTTGTTTACCTTCACTACCCCATAGTTGCACTTTCTTAACTTCCTCATCCTCCACTTCTCTATTTTCCAACCTCCTCCACCTCACCTCTATCCCCCATTCTCCTCTTCTTACACCCCTTTCTCTACGTCAATCTCCTTATACTACTCTTTTCCTCCAACCCTTCATCTACCTTTCCCATCATATCCCCCTCCAAGCTTTCCCCTACACCAATATCTCATCTACGACAACCTATTAAAAATATAGGAACAAACCAGAACTCAGTCTTTTATAGTGTTATAGACCATTTGATCATTTAACATGTTTCATCTGGAATATTTACTGTAAAACCAGAAATGCTCGCGAGTTCAAAATCTCACGAATCACCAATACTGGCCTAATTATCTGACTCTGCATGAACATTTCGCGAGGTACATTGTGTAACTTTGCAAAGCACTGCTACAAGGTAGATTGGAAATATTCTCGGCATGAAATTAGCAACATTTAAATGCACACAAACATTTCTGGTTTAACAGGACATCCCTCCTACATGTCTTTGAACTGTGAATACTTCATTCAAACTTCTTTCTTTTTGTTGGTTTGCAGGTGCAGAAATCAGCGGTCTTCCAGCCCTTCTACATGCAGCATCACTAACAGTGCAACTAATGCAGCATGGTAGCAGTCTACAGTCTGGTCTCATGGAAGCCTGTATGGATGTGTTTGTAAGAAGTCAGCTTTCTCAGATCAATAGACAGGTAAGAATTTGGTGCAGGGAAGTAATCCTGCAGATTGCGTGGGGTGAGGTTGATTATTTCAATTAGAAAAATGCATGGATATTTTCCATTGATTATATGGGATTCATTGCCTTGCCAAATGCATCAATCATGCAAATTGCTCAAACTATGACCAATAATGGTGGATAAAGTGCAATTTTTTGAACTCCTCAATTCATTTTGAAAATTGATGTTAGTACAACATTTAACCTTTGTTCCAATCAGTAAGTGCCCATTCAACAAAAGTTGTATCTTCTGTAGGAGTAGTTTGTCTTCTAAAGTAATCAGTAATATTACAAAGAAGCTGCGTCGGCATTAAATAATATTAAATAAATGCCTCATGAAAGCCGATGGCCGAAAATTTGTACAATAAATTATATATTATCACGGCATTTTCCACTTTTGACTTTATTAATTTGAAATCAGTAATATTACTACATGTATATGAATACAGTGTGTCCCAGAATGATTTATACCAGTGAAGGTGCATTCATTTATCTATTAAGACCATTGTTATTGGTCAAAGTGCTTATGATTCTACCGAGGATATATATGTAGCTTTCTTAGGAATATTGAATTTTAATTTAAAACTTGGGATGTTTCTGACAGAAATGTTGGACTCTTTAGTAAAAATTGTAAATTTCAAGTTTGTTCAAAATTTTCTCTTTTAAAAAATCATTGACCAATGTTCGACACAAAGCTCAATTTGAATTATATGTAAGTAATTTGCTGTGTCTTTTTTTTTTAATTCCACAACAAAGTTAAGATATATTATTGTAGTGTTTATGATGTTATATGAAGCAATATTTCAATGGTGTGAGGGAATTGTTCTGCTTGAGTGATTTATGCCACACTTGTTTAATGGGCAGTTTTTGAAGTTTGGAGTGAGTTTATCAATTGTAATACGCTGAAAGTAAAAAATAGGTTTTCATCAATTTTCAATAATGTCATGCCAAATCAGAATGGATAAAGATATGTTGATGAAATTACCAGAGTCAGTAGGAAACATGTTCCCCATTAGATTACAGGCACTAGAATGGACTGCTATGTTGTTTTTATATTTTTATTATTTTTCCAAACATGGTATATAAATCATTCTGGGACACCCTGTAGTAGGATTGGTCACTCATGTTAAGGACATATCTTCTATCAATTTACTACATTTCAGACTGCCAAGGATATCGTACATAGAACTATGGAGACATTAGACCTTGAAGGTCTACATAATAACACCCTAGCTCTACTTGAACCTGCATTATGGCCAAATAGCATGCCCTCTGTTGGTGACCTTAGTAGCAATGCATCTTGGGAAATGATTAAAAGGTCAGGCGTGGTAGCAATGGCTCTACTAAATGAAATAGTACATCACCAGTCAACAAGGTAACTATAATATAAATTAATGATGAATTAAATAACACAAATAAAACCCCTATCTATGGACGAACAGACCTTTGAAGCAGGAACGGGTTGTCAGGCTGCGTGTATTATCATTTTTGTTCTTAACATTTTTCAAAGTTTAAACATTTTCAAGAAATTTCTAAAATTTGTAAAAAGAATATAATGCGCTAAACTGACTGAAAAAAGGGTAGGGAAGAAGAGGGGAGTTAGTTTCCTACCAGAACATAATTATTTAGTATAAGCATCGGTATAGTTACATTAAAAATATAAGTCCAGTGTAAATTACATTATACCATAAACCATATTTTGACATGGTGTAGGTGTAGGTTACTTGAGGTCATTTGGGGGTCAATGGAGGTCCTTTGATGTAATAAAAATATTTTTGTTTTCCTCTAGTGCAATAGACCAATCATCTGATGACCATGTAGTCCCAGACATTGATGATATGGTAACACTGCAGAGTCCAGTAACTCTCCTCAGACCGGCAACACTGCTCTATATTGAGCAGGCAACACCATCTGATTGGCAAGCGTACTCCCATTGGCTAACAGAAATATGGCGTAAGAAAACAGCGCCCTCTGTTGACAGCAAAGAGACAAGCGTGATAACCAAACTTGAAGGCTTTGGTGCATGTATGCCAGGGGTTCTGTACACTGTTTTAGAGAAAGTGTTCAACCATCCGTTGTGTGGAAAATTGGTTCAGATCTTGAAAGAAAACATGCCAGAAGAAGGTAGGTATTTTTTATTTATAACCATGGAATACTAGTATCTGTTACCAGTTTGTGATATATTCAAGCTGCATTCCTCGTAAAGTGACTATATCGGTCTGTTTATTCACAACTAATATTGTTGGATAAATTCTGTTCATATTGTTCTCCCTTTTCTTTGAAACAAATGAGTATTGCTATAATTATACAAAATTAAACTTTAAGCATTGAAACATCCTACATTGTTATTCACTTGAAAGGTGAATGACCAAAGTTTTTCATCATGTTTTTTTCTACTATATGAATGCACATCATAAAAACAATCTTAACCCAAAAATTGAGTTGAATTATACCACTCATGACAGAAAAAGAAGAAAAAGCTTAGAAATGAATTTGCCAAGCCAATAGAATAGTACATAAAACATTTGGGTGGTTAACCACTTTTTAGGATAATCACTTTTTTTCCACTTTGAACATAAAGGGTAATATCTCTCGGGCCTTAAACTTTGAATGGATAAGAAAAATATGGGTGTTTTTTCTGATATCGCTATCTTGTTCAATTTCAGCCTGGGATTATCTTCAACATTATCCAGTAGACATGCATTGGAATCCACAACTCCTTGCATACCTGGACACTCTCAGAACAAAGAGGGCGCCTGTATCAGACGATGCCGATATGGAGGTCAATGATAATGGTGATGCTGGAGACTATAAACAGAATGTGTTGACAACTGTTCTATCACTATCAACGAGGTCAGTGTTTGTGAATAAGGCAACACACACAAACAAAATTGTGTGTTGCCCTCAACAACCGACCCTAAAATCTCAAAATTCAGGGTCGCAATTTTTTTATATTTTTTAAGATTAAAATTTGACCCAATTTGTCAAAATATTAATTTTCTGCTTGAAATGATTAAGTTTGCTTGAATAGATTTGCACACTAGGAACATTAGTCAAATTGACATTTACCAATTTTGTCTTGTCATGAACCACGGTCTGTTAGTAATATTTGTCAGCAAAGAAAAAGAAAGGAAAATTGACCATCCGACCTGACTAAAAGATTTTTGATACTTCAGGTTGTTGTTGGAAAACTCAGTTTGGCAGAGTTGAGTAAATGTTGTATTTTATTTCAAGTAAATCTAAATAAATTATCTTTCTATACTTCGTTCATCTTAGGTGACGAAACAAATAATTTAATTTAATTTTTTTTTTGATACATTTATCTCAAATCATGTCAAATCGGCTGTTTGTTGGCTGAAAATCTGTGGGAAATTTTGTTCACAATTTTTTTTTTTCTTCTGATTTTTACCGATTTTGGTGACATTTTAGGTAAAAATTAAAAATAAAAAGTTGGAAAAACCCGCCCGACCGACCAACCTTACTCGACAGGTCCATAACAGAAGTATAGAACTATTGTTTATTTTTTGCCTGAAATTTCATGGAGGCATGATGTAGCCAGATATAATATTTGTTTTTGTGTATTATTTATATATTTCACAGGTTGCATCTACTTCTGAGGAGAGCATTGCAACACGGTGTAGAAGAGCAACTTGGAAAACCAAAGAAGTGTGTCCTTAGTATTTCAGAATCATTACATGCAGGTACAGATAAAATCCAATGGTTGATTACTGTGTACTTAACCCCTGGGGCACTACCTGTCATTTGTACAAGAATTCCCATTGGCCAGAAAGTATCTTGACAACCAATTATATTTTTGCTTATAAGTTACATGAGCTCAAATCATAGGGCATGGGGCAGCCCAAATGATGATAATAATAGAAAAGCGGCAATTTCTATTTTTTGCTTAATATTATAATTTGGTCCTGAAGAAGTCAGAGCTAATCCTGACATAACCTTGACAGTTTTAAATTTGTATTTTAAGTTTGTATTTTTGGCCTTCAGATGCATTTTAACACTTTACTGCCAATTGTACTAATAATATCACATTTGGTTTCTTAATGTGAAGGTCCCTCATACCACTTCAATGATATCATTTAGGGATGAAATCATGTTTTAGCGCATAAGCATTGTCAAGCTACAAAAAACAGTGTGTTGATGGTCTGCTTAATTTATTAAGATTGGTGATGCTGAAACATGATTTAATCCCTTCCAACAATGACAAAGGATTAGAGCACCAATTCCTAAATAGATACAAAGATGCAATGTGAATAAGAACATATTGTAATTGTTTTTCATTTGTAACCAAATACGTATTTAAAAATAAAATAAAATTATAATTGACCAAATTAAAATGATCAACAATTTGAGTTGAGTTTCGAAAGTCAATGTAAATAGCCTGTGCACAATCATTCAAAAACAACTCTATGTCTGAGATGGTGTAGGGCATATGCATTGCCCACAAAGTGTGCTTCGATGAATGTGCTAGTTTAAAAAGCAGTGTGAATATAGCGCAAAATTCACAACGGTTTGCTATTGGGTATGTTGAAATAAATCATATTGAACACACTTTGTAAATATTGTTTTACCAGGCCATTGTACCCTTGAGAGTCTACCTCACCCTGCTGTTGCCCACCTGACACCATTCTTCCAAGTATGGGATGAATTTGTGTGGAGTAGTATAGGACAGGATAACCACCATCTAGCTGAGGACAAAATGCAACAAGTAAGAGAAGTAAAGTGGTGAAGTTTAGATAAAGCAAAAAAAACACCCTGTTCTGTGGGTGAACGGACCATCCCTTTCAGGATGGGGCAGTCGAGCAGTCACATCCCTTTCAGGATGGGGCAGTCGAGCAGTCACAAAATCCTTGCAACCTCGGTAAATTTCTGACCCTGCTGGGAATGACTACATCATTAATCAAGAATGTTATAAACCTTTGTACCGTACATTTTCAGTAAATACTGGTCAAGTCAATAAAGACAGTGACAGCTTCCATAAAATGAGAGAATATGATCCCAATTTAGGGTAACAATGTTTGAAATATCTTTTGTCGTAAAAGTTGGTCATCACTCAGTTAAATCCATCTTGTCAGCTGTATGCATTTGAGAACAACATTTTACCGTTTAAATTCATATTTATATGTTGTTGTCATTTTTACATTGTAGGTACTCTTAGCTCTTGAGTGGCGTGACAGATTCTATCAGCTATGCATACAACCCATCGTACTGCGTAAAAACAAAGCGCCAATCCTGGCACTTTACTGGAGTCAGATGGCGCTTCACTGGTCATGGATGGTTGAACACACAATCAATATAGTGCCTGGTTTATTGCTTGGTCAACAGGCAAGGTGAGAAAGATTTACAAACAAACTAAGGCATGGGCCTACTGATAGAAAGATGGAATAATGTTTTGATTGACAATTTTTGGACATGCAAGTTAAAAAAATAGAGGTAATTTACAATTAATTTGTTAGAACTCATAAAACTGAATTAAAAATCTCATTTTATTGAAATAAACAAGTTGCTATTGTTTCGATTTCTGAATCTTCAATGGAAAAATTGTTAAATATAGTTTATATATATGTGAAAGGGAAACATGTCCCACAGACACGGTTTGATATTAGGTATTAACAAATAATTCGATGTTGCAGTTGGTGTAACATATTGATTCAATTAAACAATATCCTCATCATTTTAATAAAAACTTGGCATGAGTTATTTGGATCGCTGCTATTATATACAAAATGTGTTCAAATTAAATGTTTGTTTTGATCCAACAGCACACCACAACATCTGCAAGTCATCATAGACCAGATCCACAAGCATCTCTCCAACAGCATCGCCAACATCCCTCATCAGAGACAGCTGCTACACCAGATGGGTGCTCCGCTACCCTTCAAAACCAAAGCCGCTGCAGAGATGGCTCTCAGTGTACAATCCCTTGGTAACAGTTTGAATATTGTAAAGCTGGCTGGGTCTGATTTAGCTTCTAGTGGTGTTGAAAAATGGAAGAAACTTGAGAAAGGAATAGAGTTTGTGGTGGGTGATAGAGGAGAGACATGTAAGAAGGTGATGGAGCTGGTAGACGTGACAGAAGGCATCAACGTGGATGCTGTAGAGATTGTTGGTGAGTACTTTCTGCTACAGAATTATGCTAAATATTAGGCGGATTGACCACATCCCAAACACCAGCGTTTATGCCATGACCAGCACTAAGCCACTTATTCATTTGGTAAGGCTACGGCAGTTGAGATTCCTTGGTCACATCCTCCGGCTGCCAGAAGAAGAGCCTGCAAATAGATATGCTCTATACCTACCAACACATGGCAAAAGGAGACCAGGTCAACCGCGCACTTCATACCTTACATATGTAAGACAATTACTCGGGGACAAAGAAGGTGCAATCCAAGAAAAACAGATTGCCGCACTTGCTACTGATCGTCGTGCATGGAGAAATCTTGTAGTCGCCTGCTCTGCAGCCGATGGATGATGATGATGATGATGACTTTCTAATTACTATATAATGGAAATTCATAAAACAGCTTAGAAATTTTGAGCCTTTTCGTGGGGTTTCACAATAATTGGCGATAGTGATGTAAGACAATATAACATGGGTATAGATCGAGCTTATATGGCTACCAATGTTGTGAATCAAATGCATGATGTGTACGTTGATCTAAAATTGTGTGCATATGGCTAAAATTGTGCACTACGCTTGGAAAGGGAATAAAAAAACCTGGATTATAGTGAGCATGTTGTCAGTAGCACAATAAGCATAATTGATTATGGTGTAAATTTGAAAATCAGGTCTATAAACTTTCACAAAATAATTCACAATGATTATTTTCAAAATATAGTTTACTCGTTATGACTAACTTGCAAATTCTATGTCTGATCTTTAAAATGTATGTTTTTCTAGATACTGACACTGTAGAGGCAGTAGACAGCCTAGCTATCCTCATCTCAAACCAAGGCTTTTCCAAAGCAGACCCATCAACATCGGATGTAGCCATGGTAACGGATGATGAGACTATCACCAAGGCAACACCTCTAGGAAGCACAGCCAGCGTATCCATGACGGTTGCTATGTGGCCATTAATGGAACATATGTCTTTATGTGCTGAGAAGACAGTGATGACAAGCTTGTTACACTGTTTATTGCAAGCTGCCTTCAAGAGGTAGGTTTAGCTTGGCATTGAATTAAAGCAAGGGGATTGTAATAGTCACTGTCATAATGCTATGGACAAAATTCAAGCTATTTTTATCTGAGCGTCATATGTTGTTGTTCCTGGGACTGTGCCCAATTGCTTGAAATGCGCGAACAATTATGCAGGCATGCACGTGGTGATTTTGTGTTTCACCAATCAGGATGTGTGGTCATTTTCAGAAAGCTCCCAGTGTGCACTTCCGGGTATACAAATGTATGCACCCATTGGTGGAATCCTGTCCATAGCTGACGATATAATAGGTATTGCACATTTGTCCAGTTTATAACCATAGGCAATGCGGAAACAATTATACAAAATGACAGGTAAAGTCCCTAAATGTAACCTTGTTAGCCATTAAAGGTAGATTATATCATTTAGAGGCTCATACCAGCAATCAAAGAGGCAGAACAATATAAACACGAAGGTAGATCATTACATGTTGGCACTATCATTATTGATCATTCCATGTATCACTGACTTAAAATGGCAGTATACTTCAAAATAACCCTTACAGCTCCGAACCCCTTGAAATCCCATTTGAAAACCATGCTGGCAGCACGTGTCGCCTCAGTCTATCTAGCTGGGCGCTCATGGCAGGTGATAAATGTACACGGAATTGTTAATTACGGGCGTGTGACCTCCTAGTTGAGTGGACTAAGACACTGCATTCCATGCTGGAGGATCCAGAATTGAATCCTGTCGTCGGCAAGTCGGGTTTTCCACGCTAAATTTCACCCATTTCCACCCCTGGATAGCTTTTTCAACATTTCCATCCAAAAAGTGTTAGGTTAATAAATTAACTTTATTGCTAATGTTATCAACTTGTGTTATTTGTCTACAGACCTGATAGTGAATCCTCTGTCAACATCCACACAACCAACAAGTACTTGCAGGCATTCCTCCCCTTTGCAATACAACACACTCCTGCCAACCCCCTTCAATTGGCCTCCTATCATCAGCTCTATCCTCTGCAAGGTGATACTTTGTCAGAGCGGCTCTGTCATCAAATGTCAAAGGTCATGACAGCGTATCATGACCGTCTCTGGCACAGCGCTGCTACAAGTCACATGGATAGGTGGTTGTCATGGCAACCAGTGACTGATACCGTAGACAAGAGTGTGAGTGATTGGAAGTCACATATACAGCAGACAGGAACCCAGGTATGATGTTTACAATTCATACTGTAATTAATATAATTATCATAAAGATTTAAACAAACTTATTTGACCATGTGGTAAAGTCAGTCTCTAAAGATTTTCAAGAATCTTGTATAGTTCTTGAAATTTTCAGAATATTTCTGGCATTTTGTAAATGTTGGGTTTTCTTTTGCCTCTCTATGACTTTTTGGAAAGAGAATGATATATCACTGGCATCTAAGTATTAGGGTATTCTTTGGTTTGAAGGATTATTCAAGAAAAAAAATCATAATGTTTTGAAATCACTAAATGGTGTACCTTTACCTGGTAACTCTTTACAAATAGCTCTAATGGGCCAATCAATTTGTTCACTGCAACTCAAGAGAATGTGCATATTATTAGAAACACAAATGGGCAGGGGTTAAAAAAATGCCAATGAAAGTGACATCATAATAAGATAAAACAAGAGAACAACATCAAAATAAATGAACAAAGGAATAAATGCCTGGAGGTCATGGAAATCAAGAGAACCTAAACAACAAACTCAGGACCTAATTCTACCAATTTTGCCTTGTAACATACTCTATGGCATTTCTTAAACATACATTTGTGACTTTCATTATCCAGGGTCCTGCCTTAATGTTCACACCAATCCAGACTCAGTGTGTTTTTCAACTACTGCTACCAGCCCATCAGTCCGCTGATGACAACACAACCCCTACTGCAAACTCCAAATCCAAGTCATCATCCGACACATTTTGTAAGAGGCCTGATGTATCTGTTGGCCAGTATGTGGAGAAGCTATCACAGCTTGATGAGCTAACAAGAATTGTGTGGGTCAATGGGACGTCAGGATGCAGTCAGGTTAACAATTTCTGGTGAGATTTTATCTTTTAACTTATAGTTTGAGCTAAGTTTTCAGCTTACCCTGGTTAAAAAGCACATTCTGAGAACTGTAATTAATATTTACTCAAGACTGAAGTGTGAAATTTGGAACAATGGACAAGCATCTAATAAGCATATTATCCATTTTCAAGTACAATTTTAGCACATGTATATTAAGCACAATTGCATCCTATAGTTGTGATAAATATGTTGTCAGTTTGAGCTAGTTTTTCTTGAAAGATAGTTCAAATCAATTCAATGTCATGAGAATGCATTAAGGTTTTTTTAATTTGCATTATTTGTTATTATATTATTATTTATCATGTTTTTTATCATCTCCTTAAAATTTGACAGTTTGGAAGATTCACAATGCCTGGTTCTCTCTGTTGGACGATTACTAGTGTCTATGATCAGTCTTGTACCAGTAGATGCTCAGCAATCCTGGAAGCATGCCATCAGTAAGATAATTACCATGGAAACCAGCAATCAGGAACACAATGCGGGAGGAGAATTGAGAATAGCCAAAGATGAACTGTGTGAAATACTGGGGCAAATGAAGAATAAATCAACATCAAGGACTAGTAGTGAGGATAAGACACATCTTCCAGATGATGTCATTGATATAGCCGTCCAGTGCTTAGGTAGTGTCAATAGATACTCTGCTAACTTGAGGGCAGATGGTACTCAGGCTAGTAGTGAAATGGATACTGCTGATGCTATGGAGATTGGTGCCCATGGTGATGGTTGCTTGGATACAGATTGTGACAAGATTAACAAATCCATTCACGGTTTGTTACAAGATACAGGTGTGTTGGAATAGGTTTATAACATATTGTAAATAATAGACAAAAGACAATAATAATCTACATATTTCAAAATCTGTTGGTGATATTTCCATTTATGCGAAATAGATTTTGGGAAACTATTTTCTATTTCAAACAAAATACTTTTGACATACTGGTAATTCAAGATTCATACGCATGAGATAATGGTTGCATACACTGATGATTTGTTGGGCCAATAAGTACGAGGGTAACTGGGTAGTGAGGAGGTGGGTGTATGTTTACAAATCAAATTTGTCTAGAGGAATAGACATGTACATATATGTGTACTGTCGCGGCAAAAGGGTTCAGTGTAGTTGTCGATAAAAGGAATTTTGAGATATTTCTAGAATTAGGCATGAAAAAATTTAGAAAATAAAGAACATTTTACAATAATTGTCTTCATAAAATTAGAAAGCAGTATCCAATCTTAACCATAAAGGTGTCATTTTAAAGCATCAGAAAACTTCTTTTATTGGTATTAAGATCTCAAATGTTTGTTTGAGAGACAACTGAACCATTTTGCTACGGCTGTGCACAAATATAGTTAAATTCATCACACCTGATTTGATTTGCAGGTATATACTCAGATTTAAAATACAAAAAGCAAGGAAAATAAACTCTTTCTTACATTAATTTATCTTCCAGAACACTGTGGGTCAAGCAAGGCCTACCAATCCTTCTTCAATATTCTACAGCAGGGCTATTCCTGGGTATATCTAGGCCTATTAGAGGGTTTACTTTTAGCTGTACAAGGCCCAGTTGACCCAGCAGAGGAGTATAGTATATTACTGAAATACTCACAGCAAGAGGTAAGAACATCCTACAGCAGGGTTATTCCTGGGTATATCTTGGCCTGTTAGAGGGTTTACTATTAGCTGTACAAGGCCCAGTTGATCCAGCAGAGGAGTATAGTATATTACTCAAATACTCACAGCAAGAGGTAAGAACAGATACTTACCAGGAAGAGTTTAACTGGAAACCCATCTTACGAACAACACTAAGGGATACTATTAATTTTGTGCTACGAAACTCCTATACTGTGCATACGTAAATAACAGGTCACGTTTTGTAGCTATTTTATTTATACATATTGAGCTGTCTGTTTAGGTATAGACTTATTTGAAGTTTACGCAGAATTGTTAGTTCAAATCTTTAAAAATTGGGCAGTTTCGAAATTATCATAAAAACCTTACGTTCTGCAGGGTTTTTAACCACCCTGAATATGATTATTTCACACTTAATTGTTTCGTTTATATTTTTTTAGCTCAGTTTGTCTCTTCCATTTAAATATACATCATACTGTTGTTGTTTGTGTCTGACAGACTTGATGCAAGTCTATATGTAAGCAGGCGACAGACAACCTACAGCGCCATCAAAATATGATCATGCAAAAGTTAAAGTTCCCAGGTGAAGTAGCTTCCGATCAGCAATTTGAGTCGCACACCCCTGCAACACTTTTATTAAAGATACAACCAATGTTGGGCCCTTATCCTGCAGTCCTCAACAGATGGTAACCAATGTTGGGCCCTCTCCTGTGGTCCTCAACAGATGAAACAGACAGAATCTGGCAATCTGGCATCTGATACATAAACAAATCAAGCAACATGCATAATTGTTTCTGGATCTGGGCCTTTTTTATTACAACAGTCTACACACACCAGCGTTAAACATATCAAAGGTTGCATAGTTTTAAGATTGAATAATTGATACAGTTGATAAAATAGTACTATTAGAATTTTGTATGATATACATTATATTGATTAACAAAATCTGCTAACCACCTTTATATCACATTTATTTCTTATTACAGCACACAGACAAAAACAATGAACTTCAAGTTAGAAACATGTCCAGTGAACACTTGACCGGTCAAAGCATAGACGATATACCCACACACCAGCAGCACGGTAGAGTAATAGCATTGATGCAGAGACTAACCTTACTGGAGGAAACAAGTGATGAACTGAACAAACAAACAGCCTGCAGGCCCAACCCTCCGAAGGTCAGTAATGTTTGTGTTCTCCAATATACCAAAATAAAGGAAGACAATGTTTGAGATGGTTCAATAGTTGTGAAGTGCATGTAAAATAATTTCACTTAGTCAAAATCAAACTTGTCAAACAGTAATAAAAGAGAGGGAGGACAATGGAAATGGCAAAAAATATTATGACAATCACAGTGATTTAGTATGACTAGTAGAAATGTAGTATCTTTAGTATAAACAAAACTATAATCTGGTCTAGTAGAATATACCAGTTGGTCAAATGTATCTTTTTTTTACTTTTCATGTTGCTTCACCTTACATAATACATAATAGTAGTTCACATTTGAGCATATGATTCAAATTTACTATAACACTTATATGTAGGCAGTTGACAGGCTCAGGTCATTGACCTTGGCTACTTACGAAGTTATCAAACCACCCACTGTTTTCAATCATACCTCGAGTTGTGAATTAACCCAGGTGTTCTTTCAATTTCACATTTTAGTTCCAAGCCTTACTGAAGGATGTAACCTACTTCATAACAAGCGTCGGTTCTCAATCATCGGTAGAGAGTATCCTTCATAAACTCACCAAAGCGTTCCTCAGTACATTGCAATCAGGGGGTACCCAACCCCACACTAAAACAGGTGCTGTGCTGAATGAAGAGAGAGCATGGCAGAATACAAGTGCTGAATTTCTGAAGAGGATTCAAGAGGACTATCCCCTGTATCGTGACCTTTGGCTTCCGTTTGTATCAGGGGTCATGCATGTGTGCTACGGGCTGAGATTAGCGGCTCATTCTGTACGTTGTGCTGTGGAAAGAATGAGAATTGATGGCAATAGATTAGACGTAGTCAAGCAAGGCCAGGTATGTATACGCCACAGGATCAATAGACACTGCTAATCATGTTTCATCATATCTTTGATCTAAATTCGATTCCAAATTTTCAGCACGTAAATACTCCTGACATCACTAACAGTGTGAGATTTGGGCCGAAGGATTTGTGAGATTTAAATTTAACTGAAGAGGATAATGAGGTCTGTTGTGAAACACATTTCAAAATTTATCTTCACAATAATTATCATGGTTTGGATTACACTGTAAACACAAAGCCCATTTGTAACATGCTTATACACACCGAGAGTTTATAATGCAATAACTACTGTGTGTTTTATGTTTGGTAGTGTGAGTATATAAAGCTTGTAGTAACTATTAGGTGTGATACTGGGAGGTGTTTTATCTTTGATAGTCTGTGGTCAAGCTCCTGGTAAATACTAATAACAAGACAGGGGAAATTAATACGCATATATATTTCCATATCAATCTGAAGCTTAGTCAAAACCATCAGAAGGATGTTCGTGGATACACAAAACCATGATAAAAATGAAATTATTAATTCAAAGTCTGGTAAAATACAACAAATTGATGGGGTCAACAGATGGGAGACTTTCGATTAATTAACATTCATACACTCTATGTAGTGTTGAACCAATCAGGAAGCAGGAATTTCAAATACGCGGAGTGCATTGAAAGTGTCCAGCACTCCGCGTGTGCGCCGTTCAAATCACGCAGTGCGCGTTTTGTTTTGATTCGTTGTTCAAGATTCGCGGGTTCGCCGATTTTCACTGCGGGTGTTAGCAAACTTGTTAAAGTGTTTTTAGTCGTTTTACATAGATCAAAATTATGCTTAAATTGTGAATTTTTATTTGTATAGTGTCGTGTATGAATTAGGTCAATGCATGCGTATGTTTTGTTTCTCTAAAAATTAGAAAAATCAATGCACTTGCGCAAATGTTGATATGCTCACAATAGCACTCCCCTTCGGGGTCGTGCCATTATTCACACATCAACATCAGCGCGCGTGCATTGATTTGTCTAATTTCTCTCGAAACAACACATACGCATTTATTGACCTATAATTAATCTACTTTATTTTATGTTCCTTTTCCCCACAATTCAGCAGTTCCAGAGTATAGAAGATCTATTCTGTAGCATTACTCAGTTCCCAAACGCTTCCATGCAATTTGCAAGTCATTATGGCGGAGAGAATTCCAGTAGCTTACAGCACCTACTTCACAATATAACTACCTACAAGGAATGTAACACAGGACATGATGCACAGACCTATGTGATGAAGTAAGTTGTGCAGATGACAAACGTCTGTATCTTCAATGCAATTACATGTGACCCGTCACATCAAAACATACCTCTTGGGGTCTTTTATCCAATGTCTGATTTTAACATCATCAAAACATGCAAAAATCAAGCTTTAAATTGATACCTCACAATTGATTAAAATTTAGCCTTAACAATCAGGAAATCTAATGAATAAAAGCTTAGCATTTCCATTTAATTTCTTTATGTTTTTCAAGACATTTTACTTTATATCTAGAAACTAAAAACTGACAAGAGGTATGTTTTGATGTGATGGGTCACATATTTCCCTACAGCGTGGTTTAAAATACACAATTTTTTAACAAGCATTTTCACCTATTACGTGATAGGAATCGTAATGTCTTTGATGTTATTTCATCTTGGGTTATTAGGTATCAATTATTTTGCATATATATGGTATTTTAAAGATGACTTTTCCATGGATGACTTCTACAGAATACCTGGCCATCATAACACTTTCTACGCGGCTATTAGTTTAACCATACAAAACAGATGGTTCAGAAACCTTTCCCAACTTTCAGGGTCTATCTCTAGGATTACTGATCCAATACTAGGCATGTTTGTACTTATCTTAATGCATTTCTCATGTTGATTCCAAATATGGTCATGAAATACGATAACTTTAACATTTTTCAAACATTTTGTGTCATTTTGGAATTGTCGTCTGCAGACGCGTGGAAAGTGTGGCCGTGGATTGGTGCTATTTTTATGTCTGTCTGTGACCAGGAGGCTATGTGCCATACATCCATCATAGACATTTACTCCATGCTTTACCCAGCCATTATGAAAATAATCAAGTTTATGAAAGGCCTACTTCCATAAACCAAATTATTTACTGGAGCGGACAGTCGCCCACTGGCCTGGGCTGATCAATTTGCATAATAATGCGTCAGTGTTTCTTGGTTACCGGGCGCTGGGCCAATCAACGCTCTTGCTTTCTTGCCCGCGATTTTTTTGGCCTTTGTTATTGAGCAAGCGATAGGCTTTGTGTTTTTTGCTTCTCCTCCCTTTCATTCACATTTCTTGTCGGCTTCAGCGAGATAGGTTGTGATTCTAAAAATTCCACTCCCACCCACCCAGTGCATTGTTTACTTTTTGCTCTTCCTTAACCCTTTAGTGGGGTACCTTTTGACATATGCAGGGCAGGGGTGGGAAGTAAGTATATTTTAGAGTCAGCAATTTATATCTTGTATTCATTCTATTGCCATTAATACCTTCTAAAATTGATATAAAAATTGATGAAAATTATAGGACATCCCATATGTTGTCTCTCGGAGCATAACTCTCTAGGGGTAGGTAGGACTTGGCAGTTTACTACGTCCAAATCATATGTTGTGTACAATGTGGCCCATATGTAGATATCTTTATGAGCAATTCTCAAGGGTATGGATTAAGGGTAGTTTTACCAATCTTGGAATCATATGGTGGAAAAATTGTATAAATGGATTTATGGTCCTATATCAATTCAATATTTTAGCCATAGGTAGTTATCTTTATCTTCAGCAATTTATATCTTGTATTCATTCTATTGCCATTAATACCTTCTAAAATTGATATAAAAATTGATGAAAAATATAGGACATCCCATATGTTGTCTCTCGGAGCATAACCCTCTAGGGGTAGGTAGGACTTGGCAGTTTACTTCGTCCAAATCATATGTTGTGTACAATGTGGCCCATATGTAGATATCTTTATGAGCAATTCTCAAGGGTATGGATTAAGGATAGTTTTACCAATCTTGGAATCATATGGTGGAAAAATTGTATAAATGGATTTATGGTCCTATATCAATTCAATATTTTAGCCACAGGTAGTTATCTTTATGAGCAATTCTCAAGGATAGGGATTTAGGGTAGTTTTCCCAATCTTGGAATCTTATGGTTAAAAATGTATATTATTTACTTCAAAAGTTAAACCATCTTATATGGTCAATGTGAACATTCATTGTCATGGCTTATTACTAATTATATAAACGAGCTTCGTCACCTATTGTATCCATGGACGAGCGTTTATTCATGATTAAATTAACTCTGTTAATTATTTGAGGTACTACTATAAATGTAATGACATTAATAGATTATAAACTATGCTAAACATTTGATAAATGTTGGTAGACAAATCAATAATTAATTTGGTACATTAAATTGTATATGGTCTACTACATGCAGTATCATAGTGAATTATAATTATTGATATTTTGGAGCACGGAGTGCTCGGTAATAAATCGTTGTAGCCGACGAGCGATACACCCAATGTTTATTCTCTTGTGTTTGCTATCTGTAAATAATTATAGTTAAGCTAATTTGGTCAAACAAATTTAAGATATCCTGATTAAAATATAATATTTTCCTGTTGTTAGACTAAACCTTGTAGCCTTACTCCAAGTCCTCAACCATTCCATCATTGCTGGTTCACTAGACTCAACCACAACCATCTGGATACACCAGACATTGGATAGCTTTGTATCAGCATGGCACGTGGCAGAGGAGAAGTCTAGAAAGGAGGATGAAGAGAAGGCTAGCCTGTATAAATTCAAGCCAATCATCCACGGTGACGGGATGACAGATGATGAGAGGGAGGAGATGGAGTTTGTAAAGAGCTACCCATCTTATCAACAGGTGGGTTATCTATACTATATTTACTTGTAGTTTATTCAGATCAAATTGGTGAGAAATATCATCACTGTTCTGTCAAAAGCTTGTATCTCAATCCAGCCCTTCAGCATGTATAAAGTAATACTTCCTAGGTATAATCTTTGGGCAGTCAGCTCTAAACATGTTCAAGGAGAAAATACACACCTATCAAGACCCTTGTAAAGTGGTCTTGCCCCTGAATATGTAACACTTCCTATGCACAATCATTGGGAAGTTTAACTTTATACATGCTGAAGGGCTGGAAAACAGGTTTAGACAGAACAGCAACAATATGCGGCTTTGATCTCTCCACACGCAGAATGCAAAAGTATCACAAGTGTACGCATGCTATTTTAACATAATGTGACGTAATCAAGCGACATGAGTCACATGTCGGCAGTATTCAATTTTTATATTTGTCAATCATTTAAAAGCAGGTGGAAGTTGCTACAGTATGGTCCAAACCTAGTTTTTAAGTTACAAACAATTTACCATCTGAGAAAAAAAGTAAATTTTAAGAATTTGTCACTTCTTTTTACCTATAGGTCAGGGCAGACCTACGTCATGCCAGTGAAAATAATCAAATGCCGGTGAAAACAACTTGCGCAGATCAATCAATTAATGCAACCGCACATTGCGCCTACTGCGAAACAAGTGCGTAACGCTCAGCATTGAGTGCGTGCATGGAATATTTGAAACACTTGTTGCTAAGTAAATTTGCTAAAAATAACTCAAGTCCGCCCTTGCCTATAACTCAAATCAATATTCTCGACATCAGACTCATTCCGCTTGATTGCGTCACATATATGTGCATTCATCACATATGCCCATTCTTCTGTATTAGTAAGCTGCTGTAAGAAGTCTTGTTGATTTGGAGCTGATTCAAGTATACCTCTGTGCAGTGACATCAGAGTGTATTTCAGTGATGGCAGCTTGTTGTTGTGCATGTCATAATACAAATTCTGGAATCTGCACAGATGTAGATGTAGTTCCGTTTATACTCATGTTGTTACGCATTGGCCAACGTCGATGGATATCAGTGATCAGTGCACAATGGGAGTGTGAATGTACCGTATAGCATAAATGTTAACCAGTGTAGAAAAAAAGAAATATATTAGGAAGTTCAACTTTGCCATTCTCATTCCAATTCAATTCCCATTGTTCCATATAGGCTAGTGCACATAAGCACTGAAGAATAATGAAAAAATAAGTCACTGATCCACATACTCTGCACTACTGACACTTTGAAGCTCAGAAGCTAGGCTTTTATAGTGTTTATGTGCACTCTTTAGACTCCAATCAATAATATATAATTTGAGACACTAGTAAATATGTGGATTTACAGCAGTTTGCTAACAACAGCTTCTGAGTAAGGAATTCTCACAGCATATTTTAAACCATTTATGCCATCACAGCTAGAACTTGAGATCTATACCAATATAATTCGAGGAAAAGGAGCGAATTTAGGTCTAAAAACGGTTCTTAAATAAATAAGTTGGTAACAGTGGTCTTCGCAGTTTGGAATGAAATACACTTGAATTCCGGAAGTGGTCTATAGCCTACGCTTTAATGTCCCGATACATAAATGATACTGTTAATGCCTTAATATGTCATTGACATTGACATTTAAATGAGTAAAAAACAACTCAAAACTGACCTCTTTCATCTTGCAGGACTTTGACGATATCACTGCAAAACCCACTCTTGAAGGAACACCACAGACAAAAACTGACCAATCAGAGGACACGACCTCTGACCTCACATCTACCCACCTAAGTCAGCAAGAGATGACAGAACTATGTGCAGTGCATTACCAACTCTACACCAAGATGGTTGATACACTATGGATTAAGGGACAGGGCAGCCAGCTGTGTAGTGTCAATTACCAGGATGTGTTGAAGAGACTGTATGAAATACTTGTGAAGCTTTTCAGTGGAGTTCTTCCCTATTTAGGTACGTATATGCATTATAAATATTTTGACATATAGGGTAGTTCATATTCCCCTGGCATTGAATGAAGAGTAAAATACCCCATGAACGCATGCTTTAGGTCCAAGATAAGCATTAAATACAGTCAGTGTTGTCACTAGCCAAAATTAAATTTTACTGACGGCGAACGGAGTAAGTGTAGTGAACCGAAGCGCAGTGGATCATGGCATAGGGTCCAAAGGCCTTCTTAAGTTTTTTGTTTTTAATGCATTTTGAGGGTTCCTGCCACATAATTTCTTGGTGGTTTTTTTTAGAGTGCCGTTTTTTAACTTTTTTATTTTTAGAGTGCTGGTCGGCAATTGTGAGTGCCGGTTACGCCCGACCGGCTTAGTGACAACCCTGAATACAGTAGAGTATTCATCTTAGGCCTCATCCCAACCATTATGGTGAAAGTTATAATGGCAAAGACTTGCAGGACATGCAGGACATTATAACTACATTATTCCATTGAGTTAACTTGTAGGGCTGTGGTCGGAACAATTTTTTCATGTCGACATGTTGATATTACCCCTATGTCTGCCTTAAATTATTTCTGTTTTACAACTTATTTTCCCCATTTTTTCCATCTAGATCCCAGTGTTTTCAACAAGCTGAGTGCCCCACACCTTCTGATGACAAATTCTGTAAAGGGCGCCCTCTCTCCTGAAACCACCATGGAACAACCCCCTCAATCACTGTTAGTCACCAAACCATTTGATATCTACCACGATGCTAATGTGTCGGAGGCTGTACAGTGTCGACCATTACTGGAGACATTAAGAGGGAGGATTGGACAATTACTGGAAGAATGGCCTGAACATCCAACCCTTAAACAGGTATAGTGTTTATTAAGAAGTTTTAGAAACAAGGAGCACCAGTATTCAAATTCAAAAATCAAAGGAGGATTTTGAACTTGGCTCAAGTAGTCATGTTTAGGTTATTGAAACATCCCATCATAAGGTGCATCTTGTCGGCCAGGCTTACTCTGAGATATAGAGCAAAATAACTTTACAAATATTTATAGAAAATAAAAGGCAATGCATACCTTCTTTTCCGCTTATTGTCAAAAGTAGTACTTCCCCCCCCCCCCCCCCCCCATTCAATGTTGTTCGGAACCGTTTCATTTCCACGGTCGTTGGGACCCTCAACATTGATTGGTGGGGTGAGGGAGGGATATGAGTTAGTAGATAGCATATGCGCTTCATACAAGTTTGTTGCAAGATCAGCGCTTGAAAATTGTCCCTTATTGTGTGATATTAACACCAACTTTCATTGATTGTAGGTATCATACAAAGCTTGTTTCCAATTTGCAAGATGTTTTAATCTCAATTCTTTTAAAAAGTGGACAAGATGTACACTTTTGTGTGTCACATTAGTACTTCCTTGCGTGATACACGAAGTTGAGAATATTTTTGTGCAATTGTGGTCAACATTAAGGTTTCTTTCTTCAACCTTTAATCTTGAATCTAACCATTGTTCCTTCAAATCTTATTTAATCAAACTAATTTAGATTTGTGAAAATTATTATAAAACTTAGAAAATGATAACATTTGAATTTGGATTATCTTAACTGAAATAATTTGCATTGTATTGTAAAGGTAATTCCCCAAAACATCAGATGAATTTGAAAGTTAACCCCCTGGGCACTACCGGCCTATCTTACAGTGGTTCTGATTGGTGTATTGCACGATATACTCATTTGAATAGCCAATTAAAATGCAGCTTGTAAAATATTTCACTCCAATCTTTATCAGGGATACAATTATTCTAACACTGACTCTGATTGGCGCAATAAATGATATATCTATCTTTCTGACCAATCAGCCGGTAGTTCTCAGGGGGTTAACAGAGGATACTATTGTAATTTTTAGGACAGGTGTTATTTCTGAATGGAATCATAAAGAAGTGCAATTGAATATCGTTGCTGTGCCGTCAAAACCTTGTATCTTCATCCGGCCCTTCAGCATGTATAAAGTTATACTTCCTTTGTATAACCTTTGTGCATTCTGCTCTTAACATGTTCAAGGGCCCAAAACACATCTTTAAAAACCTTGTAAGTGCTCTTGCCTTGAGCATGTATAAAGCAATAACCTTTGGACAGTTTTACACACGGTTTTGACAGAACAGCGACGATATGCACATTTGAAATTTAGATTCTAACACACTATCATACATTGTGTTGTATTCCTTGATCTCTATTCAGGTACAATTGCTGATTGATAGGATCCTCTCATTCTCGGTAACAGAACCACTCATGAAGTTTGTAACAGGACTGGAATTACTGGTGGAGAAATCACAAGTAAGAACACTTCAATGTGTTATGTATGTGTGACTAAAGTAGCTAACATCAGGGCTGGAAAAAGAGGGCAAAACAGCAAGCTTCTTGCCGGAAATGTTGCCATCGTGGGAAATCCCCCCCCCCCCCCCTCCCCCCGATTTATTTTTAGAATAATAGGCAATAGATTAGAGTAGCCGATATTACATATAATGATGCACCAAATGGCATCAATTGGACATTAATTTTCCAAAAAACTTAAGCTTCTATAGGGGGCAGCCCCCTCAGACACCCCCTTCGCAGCTGAAGCAGCGGGAAATCTAACTTTGTCAAATTTCCCATTTCCCTTGCCGGGAAACTTTGCATTTTCCCCAGCCCTGGCTAACATGATAAGCAAAGAAACGTTCATTTTCTGTTTGATCATCTTTATTTATGCAACAAATCTCAAAATTTGAAAAACATGGGTCATCCTGGGCCCGCAGAACAGAGTTGCACTGTGCCTTGTGGGTGAGGGTAGGGCGCAGAACAGAGTTGCACTGTGCCTTGTGGGTGAAGGGAGGGAGCCTGAGTGGAGAATAGATAGAGAATATTAACCGGGCTGGAGCATGTTGCCTATATGTTTGCGCTTTTATCTTATTCTTATGTCACTTTAATTGGCACTTTTAAACCCAGCCCATTTATGTTTTTTGTAATAAGCATGTTTTCTGAGTTGCAGAGAACTAATGGATTGGCCCATCAGGACTCTTTGAAGAGAGTTACAGTTAGTTCTAATCACTCAGTTCATTAACCTTGTTAAAGTCTCTTGGGCTATTTATTGTTCACATTTCGAAGGTTTAGTGCAACAAAGGGCTATCTGCATTTCGGTCATTTTGAGAAAAAGTGAATTAAAGATTTGTACCTATCATTATCACCTTCTGGTTTTTACAAGTTTAAAACCTTTTGATTAGGTGACTTTACTTTTTTCTCATAATTATGTTCCTGATCTCGTGCGGATCATTTTGCCAAAAATGCAGATAGTGTTGCACTATAAACACTTGATTTGCTCTTTATATGCATCACGCTATAGTGGTAGTGCGATGGACAGTGGCGTACCGACCGGGGGGGGGGGGGGGGGCATGGGGGGCAAGTTGCCCCCTGGCTCCAAATACCGGGACGCTAAATTTGCAATACCGGGACGCTAAATTCCCCTTTATAAAAATAAATAGCACCTAGACCGAAAACACTGAGGATTGGGCATTATTTGTTAACTTTTTTTTTTTGGACTGCGAAATTTTGTGTCCGTGCGACCCTGCGAAATTTTGTGACCCTGCGAAATTTTGTGACTGTGAACATTTTGACCCTACCTCCCCCCCCCCACCCCCCCCCCCCACCCCCACTTACGTGAAATTCACGAGGTGTCGGACTGGGAAAAAATTTGGGGCAACCTTTTACGAAAATTTACGCCACTGTCGGAACGACATACTGCCCCCCCCCCCCCCCCCCCCCCCCCCCGGCTCACATGCCGCGGTACGCGCCTGGTGATGGAGTGTCTGTCGTCAATTAATGTTGCCTCCAACTTCTATTCTGGGATGTTAGGTTTAGATTTGAATGGAGCATTCATGATCCTGGCCTCGAATAAACGGTAGTTCTATCAATGAAAGAGATTTAAGTTATCTGCATGCAGTGTTTGGCTAAATGATCAATTGAACAAGCCTTTTAGACGTATCATTTTATTGTTCCAGGAATGGGAAGCCAATGCTAGTCGTGCTGTGTCAATACAAGAACATATGTTGGATCTGACCAGACTGATAATACAATGGAGGAAAATTGAACTCAGGTAGGAATTTTAGTTTTAGTTCATGACAAATGATAAGTAGAGCACAATTGACTGTTGAACACTTTGAAAAAGACCAATGATAAAGAAAGTCTACACTCGTTATTGGGGGTCATCATTATTTATCTTATTCAATCTGAAAACATTATTGGGACATTTTGATTGATACAAGTTCAATTGCTGACCATATTCTTTGGCATTAAGTTGGTCATAAATCAACTGTGTAGTGATTGTGCATAGTTGTGTTGTTTTTTAACAAAATAGAATGAACAATACCGCAATAAATAATTAGCATTTTGCTATTTTACCATTACAAATTGTAATTAGTTACCTAATCCTACTTTTATAACCCCATTTTAGGTGCTGGTCATCAAGCCTCGATACGGTCGCTTACAAACAAGAGCAAAGCGCCACCAAGTGGTGGTTTCATCTCTATCGCCTGCTCAATGTGTATTTAAAGCAGGAGAGAGAGAGACCAATGACAGAAGTAAAAACAATGGCAGATGACAGTGCAATGGCAGACGACGGGAATGTAGACAATGCAGAAGCAGATAGTGATTTACCAGAAGAGGAAGAGGTCACCATCAAGTCACTGGTAGTCGCTTTTCAACAGTTCATGGAGAGTGCCACCATTGGCCAGTATGCTCCCAGGTTGAGAATGCTGCTTGCCTTTCACTGTCAGATTAGCATGATGGGTAATCTGTCAAAAGTCGAAGGTACGTGATAAGGACGATATCTGTGCAATTTGTAAAATGTCAGCAAGCCTACATGTATGCCGTAAGGTGAAATTATCATATATTCAAGTCTCAATAGAGCTGCGTAATTTTTCTATTTGATGTAATGTCTGTTTGATCCTTATAATTTCAAAGAAATATCCTAAAAGAGCGCTGTTTAGTTATTTCTATATATGTATGGGCGTCATTATTTGGAGTTGCATGATCTGTTATTGTTGCACTGTATAATTAGAAGAATATCTAACATTTTGAAATAGTGACATCTGTAAAATGTACCTTCAGACCATTGTCTACAACACCCAAACTTGAAATGTATCCTGTATTAAAGGTAGATGACCCGATCACATTTTCGTAACACAGAATTATTTCAAACATACGGAGATTTTCATATCATATGAAAGCTCGTATTTTTCTCATCATCATACTGAAATTTGACGGCCTAAATCGGTATAATTACGGAGAAATCGATGAAATAACGTCGAATTACCGCGAATGGTGGTATACCACCGATATAGTTTGTGTACTACTCAATGGGTACAGTTCACAGCATCTTGTGTGTCTAAAATAAGAACCATTAGAGCTATGCAACTCAAACTTTGGAACACGACTTTTTTAAGGATGACCTTTCATGTAGAATAGACAACTTCAAGTTGAAAATCGGAATGTGATCGGGTCATCTACCTTTAAGTATTTAGTGGATTAATCGTTTTCCCCACCCAAATATAGTAAAGGTGAAACAGGGGCTTTCTAATGGTTTCATAATGTCCACTACTTACAGATTTTAGAATGAAAGTTCATCTGTGTTGGTGATAAATAATTTGACGTTTAACTTTCGATCTCAACACAAGAAATAATGAGCTAGAATTTTCAGGTGTTTCAACACCTTTCATCAGCAGACTAATGACTCGGCTTGACCTTTTGGAGGTGTGACGTCAGAATCGGGTCAAATTACCGAGAGTCTATGACCCGATTCTGACGTCACACCTCCAAAAGGTCAAGTTGAGTCATTAGTCTGCTGATGAAAGGTTATTATTTCTTGTGTTGAGATCAAAAGTTAAAACTTCAAATCACTTACAGATTTGTTTTTCTTTTCTTCTTTTTTTCTTCTTCTTCTTCTTTTTGTGGGGGCGGGGACAGGGGGCGGGGGCAGTTCTGAAGAACAGATTGAGTATCTTCAATTTCTATGGATTTAATGCTGTATGTTCTCAACCATAATATGAGTTGGTTGTTATGAAATGCTTTAAAGAAGTCATCAATATATATTTTGTTTTTTATTTACATTCTTTTAATTCTAGTTGACGTGAGAGATCTTCTCTGGAATGTATACAACTATTACAACCAATTCAGTGGAGCAGTTGAAACTGAAATACAAGCCAAGAGAAAACCAATTGAAAAAGAACTCAAGGTAAAGAAATATACGATAAATTTTACATCAATTTAGACGTTACTGAAAAACAACAATGGAACATTTTGAGCAGGACAATAGTATGTCATATTCATTTATTTCTAGGATTATGTTGAAAGAATTATTGTCAGATGTAAGGGTGTGTGTACCAAGCAGTGGGAGAAACATTTTGTCTTATACGTTTACATACAATAAGTACCATGGTGATAGTAAAAAAGAGAAAGGAGAGAGACAGCAACGTCTTATTATCACTCTCTTGGCACTCGGTACCCAAATGGAATTAATGTTAGTTTCAATGCTTTCCATGTTTAGCCCTCTGCCATCACCGCTTTCAATTGTACGGCAAATGTGCAATTTGACATCTGTTATGTGTACCTTTGCTAAAAGTCTGTGCACCTTTGTCTTCTTGGCGTTTGGTTTCTCACGCATTTGAGTGCAGAATGTAAACAATTCATTCATTCCATCAAACCTGATGAAGGCATGGCATTTTTTACATTTCACCTAAACTTATATTGCTCAGGCAGCTCCTCATCCAAACACATGAGTCACATGTCGGCATGTTTGTCCATCATTTAAAAGCAGGTGAAAAATGCTACAGTATGGTCCAAACCCCACTAAAATCGAACGTCTAGTTTTAAAGTTACAAACAGTTTACCAACTGAGAAAACAATGTAAAACACAAGAAATTGTCACTTCTTTTTACCTATTACTCCAAATCAATATTCCTGACATACGACTCATTCTGCTTAATAGCATCACATAATGTAGACAAAATGGTATTATTGAACAGAGTTTAATTTTTGGAATATTGTGCAGAACTTTGTGAAGATATCTCGCTGGAATGACATCAGTTTCTGGGCCATGAAGGAAGCAGTGCTAAAGAGTCATCGAACACTACACAAATTCTCAAAGAAATTTGAGGTAAGGATTTACACTATAGTTTACTACGAAATGTACATAATACTAGAAAATATTTTAATAAGTAACAACACATATTTCTATTATTCATATGAAACATCATTTGTAGGGATCATTTACCTTCTGTTCAGTGATGTCTGTGGAAAACTTTGTTGGGATTGGTCTTTGATCATTCTAGTATTGAGTTTATTGAGTCATGCTAAGGTAAAATAAATAAAAAACATGTTTTGCGTCTGGACTTAATTTTTAAAAAGGAAAGAGGAGGCCCTTTTTTAAACTTTTAATGCAAAATTGCCGTTGTTAGCGATAACTTGCAAAATCTTAATGCGGAGGAGGCCCTTTTTCATGGTTCGGAGGGTTGGTCACCACAAAACTTTAAAATGCTTATAAGTAAGAAGCAAAGTTGTTACAAACATCTCAAACTCTGAAACAAGTACCTAAGCAAAAAATGTTATTACAGAAATAAAGTAGACAACAAATTTGGGACGGACCCAAAAAAGAGGTGCATTTTCTTATTTTGCCTATAGGTATGATATACTACTGGTAAACTATGATTCTTTTGTATAATTTAAACATATGCATATGCCATCTGTTTGCCATCTTTCACAATTTCTTTACTATATCAATTTCCTTATTTTAATAAATATTTAAAATGTATTTCATATTGAAATCTTTCGAAACACAAAGCCAATTGTTGTAGTTATTATGTGAACACTCTACATGTACAATAGTGAAACCAGACCATCAGTAAACTAATATAATTCTTGCCTTCAAATGTACTGTTAATTTTTAAAAAAATGTATAGAGGCAAGATTTTTGTAATTCATATTTTGAATGAAACTCCCTCAAAACCCTGTACATTTCAAGAATAATAGAGGCATTTTTTGTGTTGAGAATCATTCCTGGTTACTTTTTGTATTATGTATGTCTTGTAGGTTTGTTTATTAGCAGGAGCCAAAGCAATATTTATTGATAACAAAATGGCACAGAAAGAGGATTCCATGGCAACAGACACAAATGAAGAAGACACTGAAATACAGGTCACATGGTCTCAATTCCTCTCACCAGAGTCATTAAAGGTAAGGCAATTTGATATTCAACCATTATTTGTATAACAATGTATTCTCAAATTAACTTTTTCAAACAAATTTGTTGTGTGCTAGAAGCAGTTTTGAGGTACACCACTTTTCATTGTTAAGTGCTATTCAGTTATGTATTAGTGTGGTTCATATGGATGGATGCACAATATAGCATTAACTAGATTTTTAGATTAGGTATAATCTTAGGTCATGCACAAAGTAGACTTTAAAGACACCACCACAATGCATTGCATTTTTGCAAAATGCCCTAATTCTGGTCACCAATTTGTCTCGGTTCCCATAGACATGCACACAATCATGGCTTCATAGCGTGTTCATCGTTGGATCTCTTAGGTTCTAGTTTACATCAATGAATAAATAAATTATCAGTGTTCCTTTTTCTTATTTCTAAAACTTAAGAACTTGACAAATGCATTGTGTGAAAAAAGCTCTAGTTGGCTGGCGTTCGTGCAATGCATTGTGGGAAGACCATAAAATCTTCTTTGGTTCATGCACAGATATAGGCAACAGAGCCCTCAATGTGTAAACCATACAAGCCAATGAATGGTTCACAGTTACTTACGAATGCATTTGGCTTTTGTTTGAAGGACTCCAGTGTCTGGGACTTCATTCCAATTTTTTTTTTTTTTTAATACCGTAGCATCAATGTTTTTTTCCATTTTATGTCATGCAAACAATATATATAAATCCAATCCTACAAATTCAATCTTTGACTGTGGTGTGTATGTGAAATCTTACCAGTGGAAAGAGTTCTAGAGGAGTGAGACTTAAACATGGTTTACTATAGTAAATATGTGCAACAGAGTCTGGATAATGAACAAACAGTCTGTTTATTTGTCAAGATAAGATCAAATAAGCTGGAAGACTTTTTGTTGACAGTTTCACCGTTCAACCAGTTGGCTTCATCGAAACTGGTGGACTGGTTAACTTCATAGATGAGAATGCATCATCATTCTTTTGTTTTAGACCCCATGGAAAAATGATGCAATCCCTAATTGTTTGACAATAACATAACTAATCAAATTCCTGTTTATTCCAGATATATTTAGAGGAACAGTTACCATCGAACGACGACTCCAATGTGAAGACCATTCAGGGGAGACTTCCTATACTAGTACCACGTATGACTAAACTTTGTCAGGTCATATTCAACAAAGCAGCATTTCCTAAACTAACCATGGTGCTTGATGAATTCACTGGTAAGATTCATAGCAAATTAGGGGCAATTGTATGAGTATACCGTACCACATACATTCATTGATGTGTTGCTAGAATTGTAAATAAGTCCATGACAGATTAAAGCGTTTTATCATTGTTTAAGTAAAATTTGTATCTGGACTACAATCATAGATAAAATGTGTTCGAACACTGACCCTAATTACTATGCTGTTTGTACCATAACATGCACGCTATTTGTATCACGTGAAAATCGAAACTTGTTAATGGTAGCCTGAAGTATCCCCTTCCTCATATCCCTCCCCTTCCCCACCGATCAATGTTGCGAGGCCCAAATTGTGGGATACAACATTGATCAGGGGGAGAAGGGGGAACACTTTACATTATACCTACAAAAGTGTTCAAACAATATTTTCAATATTGTAAGATGATGATTTGTTGCATTCAGTAGTGAAGTTAAATATTTCTTGACCAACAACAGCATGGTTCACTTTCATCATGACCAATGTTTTCCATTGTGTACTGGTTTCCATGATGAGGGAATTTCTTTTAACCAGTGTTGTGATCAATTAGTCACTGTACCTCCAGTCATAAACCAATAATTCTCCCTCAATTTTCTTCAAGTCAATGGTTGGCACTATAGTCAAGTCAGTGATATTGTTCAAGTCACATCGGGTTATCCTGAATATCATTCACATCATATACTAATATAACCTATCAATTCATGTTAAGGTCATTTCCTTTAAGTAGAAAATTCATGAAGTATGAAAACATCTACCAATATAGTTAGTATTGATACTTTCCACACGGCTATTAGTTTTACCATATACAAAACAGATTTTTCAGAAACCTTTCCCAACTTTCAAGGTCTATCTCAACGATTACTGATCCAATACTAGGCATATTTATACTTATTTTAATGCATTAATCATGTTGATTCCAAATATGGTAATGAAATTTAATAATTTTGAGATTGTTGAAACATTTTGGAATGTCGTCTGCAGACGCCTGCCACATGGAAAGCGTTAAGACAAGTTCATTGCTGTGTGTATGAATATCAAAGTGTCATATGACTTTATTCTGTTTCTTTACAGGTGAGGTGATATCAAGTGTGAAATCTCTGCAAGGTCTAGAAGTGACCAAGGTAAGTAAACAGACTATAACTTGTTCATGTAACTCTGTGCAGTGATATCAGAGTGTATTGGAGTGATTGACACAGCATTTATGGACAAGTGCCAGGATTCAATTTTGATTGTGTGGGTACTTCCGATCCCATTACAATCATGCGTGCGATGATATATAGCAATCATTGGAATACGCTCTGACTTCACCGATGCACTGATTTAGATGAACAAAGTTTGCATTGAATACATGTCATCAAAATAATTGTATTTGTGATAGTTTTATTTTAACTCAGGTGTAACAAACGAATGTAATTAAACAAACAAAAACAAAAAACGCAACCTTAAACATTTCTTTTTGTAATGTTGCTCTACCCATCAACTTTAGTACAAAAGCAAAATTGACAAACAAAGTAAAATTCAAAAGGCATGCATAATCAATGTCTCCTTTACAATTTGCATTTTCTTTGTATATAAAGAGCAAATATGAACAATAGCCCAACAGACAAGGTTAATGAACTGAGTGATTAGATTTTGTTCTCTACAAATAGCTCAATTGGTTCACTGCAATTCAAAGAACATGCATATTACAAGAAAAACAAATGGGCAGTGGTAAAAAAAGCCAAAGAAAGGGACAAGAATAAGATATGCCAAAACATATAACACTATTGCCCAGTATCCTGCTGAAGTTGGCACACACTTATGTCTGTGAATTCATGTTGATGATTAAACATTTCATTTGTCTTTTTTATACTTTTTGAAATCATAACAGAGTGCTGAAAAAGAGAAGCAATTAAAAGAGGCCAAAAACATCCAGCTGAGGAAAAGGAAAGGGCTCTCGGATCTCTTCAAGTATTTAGTCGAAATAGGTAAGATTTTGTAAAATAGCAATAAAGAAGAAAATAAGATTGTAACAGGATCCACACCACTAAATAAATCCCCTATACCTACTATGTAAAATGGGCCGTAATTAAACGCCATTTTCTCACTTATAAAGCAACTGGTTGCTTCAACCTTACATTTTGGATGAAGATCATGATCTTTACTGCAAACAACAAGTAAATACGTTCAAGGCAACATTTTCAAGATATGCATGTTTGTAGAGCGCCCAGGCCTAGCCTAGGTCTGAGCGATTCTGATTAGTTATTGAGGTCTCTAAAATGACTATAAAATCATACAGAATTGGTCAAAAGAAGAAAAATTGCACTGATATTATTTGATAATCTTCATTTAAAAATAATCTGATAAAATTGTTAGCTAACAACACTACTTCTGCAGCATTTTCATATATTTCACTTAGAGTAGTGTCATCCCACCAAATTCAACAAGTCTTTTGTGGACTGTTCCATTATTTATTTAGTGGTGTGGACTTATTAGCAGATATCAAATACATTTACTATGTAGCAAGTCAAGTCACAGGTAGATATGACTTGAGTCAAGTCAAGTGTTTCTCATTTTTGTTGAGTCAAATCAAGTGTTTCTCATTTTTCTCGAGTCAAGTCAAGTGTTTCTCAGTTTTTTTCTAGTCAAGTCAGGTGTTTCTCAGTTTTCTCAAGTCAAGTTAAGTGTTTCACCTTTCTCAAGTCAAGTCAATACAATTGTTTAAGTCAAGTCACTGGTTGGCTCAAGTCAAATCACTGATTGTATATTCAAGTCGCATCAAGTCTTACTGAACATGAAATATATTTGCTTCAATGTATACTGATATTACATATCAAATCATGTTCAGGTTGTTTCAAGCGAAATCTAAAATTGTACTTAACTCTGCGAATTGATTCCAAAGATTTCAAACTGCCGTGTTGGTTTTAGTAAACGACATAATTGAGTCAAATCTGTGACTTTTTTTGACTGACAAAAATGGCAGACTTTTGATTCATTCGGATGAAAAATATGTAAAGAATTGTGATATCATGAATTAAATCAATAAAAACAATGATTTTGCTTTCTTCATTCTAAATGTTCTGTATATATCATCATACACAGGTCTGTCCTATAGGAAAGGATTGAATGTTGCAAGACAAGCTGACCATGACGAATGGATTCATCTACCGCCTATTGATGTACAATATTTCTAAGCTATTTCCTGTATATTTCCTTACACAGGTCTATCCTATAGGAAAGGATTGAATGTTGCAAGACAAGCTGACCATGATGAATGGATACATCTACCACCTATTGATGTACAATATTTCTAAGCTATTTCCTGTATATTTCCTTACACAGGTCTGTCTTATAGGAAAGGATTGAATGTTGCAAGACAAGCTGACCATGATGAATGGATACATCTACCACCTATTGATGTACAATATTTCTAAGCTATTTCCTGTATGTTTCCTTACACAGGTCTGTCTTATAGGAAAGGATTGAATGTTGCAAGACAAGCTGACCATGATGAATGGATACATCTACCACCTATTGACGTACAATATTTCTAAGCTATTTCCTGTATGTTTCCTTACACAGGTCTGTCCTATAGGAAAGGATTGAATGTTGCAAGACAAGCTGACCATGATGAATGGATTCATCTACCACCTATTGACATACAATATTTCTAAGCTATTTCCTGTATGTTTCCTTACACAGGTCTGTCTTATAGGAAAGGATTGAATGTTGCAAGACAAGCTGACCATGATGAATGGATACATCTACCACCTATTGATGTACAATATTTCTAAGCTATTTCCTGTATGTTTCCTTACACAGGTCTGTCTTATAGGAAAGGATTGAATGTTGCAAGACAAGCTGACCATGATGAATGGATACATCTACCACCTATTGACATACAATATTTCTAAGCTATTTCCTGTATATTTCCTTACACAGGTCTGTCTTATAGGAAAGGATTGAATGTTGCAAGACAAGCTGACCATGATGAATGGATACATCTACCACCTATTGATGTACAATATTTCTAAGCTATTTCCTGTATGTTTCCTTACACAGGTCTGTCTTATAGGAAAGGATTGAATGTTGCAAGACAAGCTGACCATGATGAATGGATACATCTACCACCTATTGATGTACAAGTTGCATTAGCACAACATAACACTGAGAATAGGCAAGTGTATAACTTTGACAACATTGACTATATTATTCCCGTTTTATGCGAACAATTCAGGTATTGGATTTTACTAAACATTTGAGTTACACTTGAAATCAAGACAAAATTCCCTAGTTTTTCATATGAGAATGTTCCTTGTCATGGTTACATTTCAAAATGTTCACTTTGATTCACAACAGACTTCCACAAGGCCACAGGTCAATGGCAGTAATATGTCAAAATACTTAAGTATCTGATCAGTAAATACCTTAATTAGATCTGGTAGTTATGAATTATTGAGAATTTATTAGGCAAGATCAAATGAATATAAGTTCATTCAGTTGCAGGTTGGCTGATCCAACCGATCAGCTGCATCAAAACTGCTGGACTGATGATCAACTACCTCTTATGGTTAAGTTTCTTGCTAGTATAAGGGATTCGCCATTTAATCCATAGTTTATTTAACTTTTTGTGTCCATAGTTTTGAAATTTCTAGCGTTGCTAATGCCTGGGATGGCTGCCAGAAATATTTCCTGAGGTCCATTGTTAGAAGAGCTTGTTTGAAGACGGTATTAGCTAATCCATCAAAGGTAAGAGAGAGATATATATTGGAAAACAAACATCAAGATACGTTGTTTCTCTCCAGAAATATACAACAACCATGTGCTACATGCCTAACTATCGACAGGTATTTTGTGCACTCAGTGGATAGTTATACATATCATCCCTGTTCTGTCAAAACCTTGTATCTTCATCCAGCCCTTCAGCATGTATACAGTAGTACGTCCTTTGTATAACCTTTGGGCAGTCTGCTCTAAACATGTTCGAGGGCCAAAAACACATCCATCAAAACCGTGTAAGTGTTCTTGTCCCAGAACATTTTATAAAGCAAGACTTCCTATACATACCATTGGGCAGTTTGACTTTATAAATGCTGAAGGGCCAGGAAAAATATATGCGGTTTGGACAGAGCAGCGACGAGATTATACTCTGTTCATCTGACTAGAGGGTAATCTAGTGATTGACACAGTATTTTATGTGCGAGTCCTGGGATTCATCTTTAATCGTGCAATTCCATACGGCATCGCATAAGAAACGTTTTGAATGCAATGATAAGCTGCGCTCACTGGAATATGCTCTGATGTCACTGCGCAGAGTTAGATGAACTCAATATAGTGAGAATGAATAAAACCATTCTTGCAAATCAATGTCTTCATATCACTTGTTGTAGGTAGGCATTCAATATATTGTGACTCTGATATGTGAATTAATCATGTTCAGTGTGTCTTTGTAGTTTTGGCGACATACAATACAAACTCAGGAATATACTGCGGTCTAAAACAAAATTTCAGTTTAATAACGTCATAATATTATACAGAAGGCATCATAAACAATGTAAATACATTTGTAGCTCAATAATGATGTGTGCATCCCAAATTTTATTTACAGGAGCTTGGTGTTGGTAACATAGATCGTTGCCGTGGTTTCACCGAGCATCTCATGCAGCTAGCCAATGGACAGAGAAAATCTCTGGTGACTATTACACAGAGCTATGCTCAACTACAGTAAGTTTCTTTACATATTTACCATAATTATGAACTGATACTTTCATTATAAATATTACCCAATGGGACAAATTCATTCAGCAGAACTTAAATCTTACAACTATTTTGGCAAAACCATGTAATTCAAATACCTGAATTTTTCTTTGATTGATTTGACTTCATCAACATATTGATTACTCAGTATTAATTCAGCCATGAGATTTTACCTTTTGAAAATGTGATTTAAATATAAAATGACAATTATATTGTATTAATTACTGTTTAACTGTATACTTTCAGAGCAAATGTTCATCAACTAGAGCAGCTTCATAACAGCCCTCCTCCATCAGACTCTCAGTGTTCAAGAGTTCCACAGGATACCAACCAATGGCTGACCACTACCAAGCATCTTGCTGACCAATCATGGGAGACTATGCATCAGTACCTATTATTACTAGAGTGTTGTCCACAGGGAACCAGCCAACCAGGTACAGGGGATACAAGTCCTGAGCAGAAGTTATTGACTCCGATTCCCAGTGACTTACTTGCTCCTTTGGATAAGGCAAACAAAGGAGATGAGCTGTGGCTAAAGTTGATTGACACATTAAAGGTATAGTTGGATATTTTTAATTTAATTTATGCCATGTTTTCAGTATTTATATGATTTTCTGTTGACATTTATTGGCACCAATTATTAAGTTTTCAACTCGCTAAAGAGATAAACTTCCCATAATCTCAAGGAAGTTGCTGAGCACTGAAACAACTGATTGCTACAACATTTGGGAAATATTAACACATCAGCTTTCCATTGAAGTTCAAAACACTATGAACATATATCGAAAATACAAGTTGATTGAAGAAAAAAACCATCTGATCTTTTTTGAAAGGTTTATATTGATTTATTATCCTTGCTATATTCTTCCAGAATTGCCAAGACAGGATAACAGAACTGAAAATTATCTTGGAACCTCGTCTGATAGAATTTAGACAAACCAAATCATCAAGAATGTCTCTATGGTAAGAAACTGTTGTTGAAAGCCCTGAAATAAAACAGCCAGAAGGTTGCACCACCTGTTTTACCTAACTTGAGCCTTAACTTGATATTTTACTGGTATTGTTTTACAAGGTCATGAGACAATTTGCGAAATCAGGCACATATGTTGCTGTAATTGTCAAGATTACAACAGTAAAAGATTTGTGTCACAAATGCAATTTTCCATTTTAGTACAATCTCTTTTTGATTTGATTTTAGACATTTTAAGAACATTTGTAATAGTTGTTTTCTTATATTTGATTAGTGTGGTCATGGTTTAGTTGTTTGCAAGGAATCATAAAATAATAATTAGATTCTTACGTACATAGTGGATATTGTGATACATACATACACTGTTATAGGCTGGCTGTAGGCTGTTTATATTGTACAATATAAGCTGGTAGGCACAATATAAATAATTCAAATCATCATCTGTTTTAAAGGAGTGATATTTCAATGATCAAGGAAGCAGTGAGCGGTCTAGCGGTTGTAGAAGAGACATGTGCAAGGCTTGTATCTGCCTATACAGTGACCAAAACAGGTCAAGTATCAGAGACTGCATCTGTTGCCAAAGATCTTGTGAAGAAGTTGGTACAAATGCGGAGTAACTTTGACGACTGTCTGCCAAGCTTGACGCAAACAGGTAAATCTTTGTTGGCTTCATAGTAAGACAGTTATAACAATGTTACCATAAATTTAAAAATAAGATCCAGAACAAAATGAATTGTCCTATCTCTTTACGTGTAACAGGCACCATTTTGAATTTCCATCTTAAGGAGAGATGTACTGGAGCCGTCTATCTCTCTGCGTTGGCAGGTTTAAAATACACTGAAAGAGCAAGATGCTTTAAGGATGCTCACACAAAGAAAAACACCAACATACCTCCAAATTTATCCCAATGATTTTTTTAAAAAATGGTGGTGCATCGGAGTAGTAAGTAGTACTTATGACAATTTGAAGGCGAACTATCACTTTGGGTTTCTAGCCACATCCGGTTCTCTTGGGATTTGACATGGTTACAATCTCTTCATGTTAACTCTGTACTGTCTGTCATTTAGTGAACAAGTGTCTGACCAGGTTGTCTGTGGTGAACTACCAAAGTGGTAGGCCAGCTTTAAGGATAAGAAAAAAATCATTCTTTTATTTCCCTTATATTTTATCCGATATTTTGCTCTATATCTAACAAATGTACCTGATGATGTGTCACATTGTAGCAAGGCAATTCTATTGATAATGTCATTAACTATAGTTTAATCAGTTATAAATTGGCGAAGCCTTCTTGCAACAGCAAATGAATACAGAAGGATGCAGACACGCAATAGGCAATCATTAAGTGCACTGTGAATCATATGTGTGACGTGTGCGTGGGGCCAAAATCTTGTGTGTATGGCCATAATCACGACCATACGTTTGGATTACTTTTATTCACAGAACGATAACAACCGAACATATCTTGCTAATTTGGAACTGTTTAAACGATAGAACTGTTATTTTGTCAAATTGATTTACATCCACTCATAACTTCAGACATCTACTCAGTTTATAAATGTGAAATTATTTGGGAATGGTTTTTGGTCATCTTTCAGATTGTTGATACCAACTATACATAGACTTAGCTTGCAGCAACTAATAGCAATTGTGAAATGAGAGCAAAAAAGTGCAAACTAGAAGAAAACATTTCATAAGTACATTTTTTAAATCTACACCCTACATATTTGCCTTTTATTTTGTATAGAGACCAGCATTAGTGAGCTGTCTACTGATACCATTGAGGCCTTCCAGACCACCTCAGATGAAATGGTCGCATGCATCTTGTGTGCGGTACAAGACCTTGTCAAGACACACAGAGTAAGCTCTGATGTCAAGAAGGAAGCTGATGAGAATGGGGATGCAGAGAAGGTGGAAGGTAAGAGACATATCTTTTTCTTAAGTTTTTGAAGAAAAATGTGAAATATTTGGAATTTATTTGAAAATGTGAATTTTGTGTGAGGATATTTTGGAATTTTTTAAAATTAGGCAATGTTTTCACAAACATTTTGAAGGAAAAAAAACAAACACAAAAACGTACTACCTGAGAGGTTCGTTTGTCTAGTAGAGGGGTTTTCCATCCATCGCTTGAAGAGCAAATGTAATTTGATCAAGCAAAACTAATCTGAAGTTGAAAATATCACAATTTTTTCTACTTGATTTTATTGGATATTTGCCATGATACATTAACATTGAACACCATGTTAAACAGACACGTAATTCTATAAGTATTAGCAATTGAATGGTTTTCAAAACAATAGAAAACAAAATAATTTGTACCCTTTGTTTGGTTATATCTCAAAATCAATATTGACGATCCCCCAAATCACATCTTAAATGTGAACAATAGCCCAACAAACAGTAACAAGGTTAAAGAACTGAGTAATTAGACATCAAACTGATGGCTCTCTACAAAGAATATGAAGCACTTGAGGCAACAAAGAAGACAAACCTATTCTATGGGCGAATGAACCTCTCAGGTACATGTAGGGTCGGTCGGTCAGTTAGGTATTGTTTGTTTTTTTCAAAACGTTCATACACAGTTTAGTGAAATTTCAACAATTTTCCAAAATATCAAAACATTATTAAGATATATTGCGTATCTGATCATTTTATGAGGGGTTTGAACAATGGGCCAGGCCATAAGAGTGCACATAAAATATTTAATTGGGAAGTTTTGGCAGCATTCTTCTTTTAATTAAAAACAATGTTGACAATTTAGACAACCATCATTTGGATGCATGATAAATAAGTTGATAAATGCATTGATTATAATATTATCTAAGACAGAACAGCAACAAATAAGCCATTTCAAATGTGTCTCATACACTTGGTCCACACTAACATGTTCTGTGCGATGAATCAAAGAATTCTTATCATTTTAAATATTTTTCTCTATTCCTTTTTATCAGATGAAAATGGTCTTCAAACAGGTCATTTAGTAAAACTCTTGAATGGTGGATTGTCACATGATCAAATGACCCTTGACCTTACCAAAGTTACAGACAATGTGACAAAAGTCTTTGATATGGTACAGATGTTGAGGAGTAAAGCAGTATCTGGGTCAGACATACAGGTATGTAGTTTACCTTTTGTTGGGTTGTGGTCTTGATTGATTGATTGATTGATTGATTGATTGATTGATTGATTGATTGATTGATTGATTGATTGATTGATTGATTGATTGATAAATCAGCCATTGAATTTTTTTTAAAATAATTTATAACATACTGTTTTCGGTAACTTTCCATCCTCAGATGTTCAACCAGTGTGTGTCTTTGTTGCTAAGGACAACTCCCATCATGCATCAGTACACTGGTTTAGTAGCTTATTATTTGGAGCAATGTGTGACATCGCATAAAGCTACATGTAAACTATTATCTGTACTGTTGGGAATATTTGCTGAGCTAGGATCTAAGGTAAGATATCAATCGGTATGAATATAATTTGGTCTTTGAAGTCCATATCGGAGCTCTCTGGGGAAAGTTAGACAAACAGTAGACTAGTGTAAAGACTTCATTATGTAATAACGTTGTATAATCCTTTTCCCTTTGTTGTGCATGATTTTTGATGGGGTAATTCAATTCTGTGCACTCTTACATCACCTGTTATTGACTAATGTTCCAGTGACTTTGAACTATTTTCGGAACAATACACATTGCTTTTGAGAAGCTTATGGCAAGCAGTTTTGTGAACAAGCCCCAGAAAGTCAGGTCAAATCAATTACCATATTAAATCCCATTGTGTCAAGACAGTTTAAGTCAAGGAATGTGATTGTTTGATGTGAACACGTCATAGATTTTCGGGCATGTAATGCGGAAATATCTAATTTGATTTAAGAGCGCAAACGCGGGACAAGGTCATAATAAGTCAAATTTATAAAAAGTTATATTTGTGATCTTTGATACATCTTGTATCCAACCAAAGACTCAAACTCATGAAAATAGAGAGTTAAACTATAATTTGAGGTATTTAATTTGTATTTACTCCATTGATTTGATAACAAAACCAAAATTGCCATAACTTAAATTATCCGTAACTTTTGTTAGGAATGTGCTATAACATTGATTTTGGGTACCAAAATGTCCCTTAACATATACATAATATCATGATATGAATAACTCAATATTCATATTTCCCTCATCATCCCTTACTCGTGTTGGGTCACATATTGGATGAGCCTGGAATATAGCGTATCCCATTTGATTGTATTTATTGTATATTTTATCCTACAACAGGGCTTCTGTCTGCCTTCAGAGTTCTCAGATCAACTTGCAGGAGAAGGCGCCACAGAGTTTGAAGATACAGAAGGAGGGGGCATTGGAGATGGGGAAGGGGTCAAGGATGTCAGCGATCAGATTGAAACAGAAGATCAGGTATAATTTGACAAGAAATTGTTTTTGCCGAGATTTCATCGTTAATATATGCCTAAAGTAACTGAAACATTGTATTTATTGTTTGGAGTAAATGTAATCCCTATACTCACCCAATTAGGTCTGAAACCGTTCCTATAAAAACCGTCAAAAACTTACAGAATGGGCTTATGTGGTTCACACACAAATGTTCTAAATATGATCATTTGAGGTTTTAAGTCATGCTCCCACTCTAGGTTGCTGGCCATTTCCAGTTCTCTTGGGAATTTGACAAGGTTACAATATCTCCATGTTAACTCTGTACACAGTCTGTCAACCAAGTGAACAGGTGTAGGACTATGGGCATTTTGAATATGTGACCAATCAAAAAGGACATGTTGTCGGCAAACAAAGTTAGATGAGATAGAAGCTAATGAAGTTGGTAAAATATAAAGAAAATAATAGTAAAATATGTGGTTCTTGAATTGATATCTTGTGATTCCAAAGTCCAATTTCCTTCAACAAGGTATCATTTTAAATCTTAGAGAGTGTTCTTTCAGCCGATAATGTGTATCTCAAATTGGAGTCTTGCCTCCAACATGTCCATTTTGATGTGACAGGTCACATAATGTGTGAAGCAAAAACAGATTAAAAAAAAATAGTATGTTTGCTGTCAATAAGAAATAATGTTAAGCCTGCCTCTTTTGTTGACAGGTTGAAGATGTAAAGAAAGAAGGTGATGATAAAGAAGATAAAGATAAACCTGAGAATGAGCCGGATATAGAGGATGAGAAGGAAGGTATTGAGATGTCTGATGATTTTGATGGCAAACTACATAACATGGATGCTACAGGTTAGTTGGAATATTGGCAGTTTTGGACTTAGCGGACAGGTTGGCCTCCATGAACCCTAATGACCTTCCTGGTCTAATTGTCAATTGTCTTGCATTAATGTCTTGAGCTTCCCCACCTCTAATATTTGTGCTGCTTGAAAATTTCAATGCAAATAAGGCCAACAAAATGTGATGTGTTTCCCTCACCGACCCTCAAAAATCAGGGTCGCTATTATTTATTTTTTGAAGCTTTAAATGTTACCCAATTTGTCAAAATATTACTATTTTCTGCTTAAAATGAATAAGTTTGCTTGAATAGCTAACTTTTAAACTATTATCACATTAGAAACATTAGTCAAATTGACATTTACCAATTTTGTCTTGTCATGAACCACTGTCTGTCAGTAATAATTGTCCGCAAAAAAAAAAGACAAAGAAGAAAGAAAAGGAAAATCGACCGACCGACCGACTTGATGGCAACGCAACAACAAAACATGTGTTGGCCTTAGTGCTGTTCTTATGGAATTCCTTGATTCAGTTGAATATTTTAGTTGACGAGTCATCTTGCCCTGGGTTCTCTTTTTATTCCAAGATTTTGATAGAATACCATACACATCCTTGATAACACAAGGAATTGAAATGGTATGGAGGAACCATTTTGTTTTTACTATAGATTTCAATTTTATTATTTCTTGTGCTGTTAGTAAGTCTATTTCACTTCCTTTGGAGAGTAACGTCATAGGTGCAATTAGACTGGGCCCCTCGTCCCTCTATTTGAGCACCCTCGCAGGGGCTGTGTGTAAAATAGGAAAGACATGAAGGATCAAGTTTATAGGTGCAGTATTGTATCTATCTTCTGTTACTTTGTATGCAGGCGTGTATATGTCTGCGCCTTGAAAAAGTGTTAATGTTATGCACTGCAATCAGTGAATGAGGTAGTAACATCACTGTCTTTTGGGTGTGAAATGAACTATAGTGTACTACAGCAAAGGTATTTAAAGGTAGATGACCCGATCACATTTTCGTAACACAGAATTATTTCAAACATACGGAGATTTTCATATCATATGAAAGCTCGTATTTTTCTCATCATCATACTGAAATTTGACAGCCTAAATCGGTATAATTACGGAGAAATCGATGAAATAACGTCGAATTACCGCGAATGGTGGTAACCACCGATATAGTTTGTGTACTACTCAATGGGTACAGTTCACAGCATCTTGTGCGTCTAAAATAAGAACCATTAGAGCTATGCAACTCAAACTTTGGAACACAACTTTTTTAAGGATGGACCTTTCATGTAGAATAGAAAACTTCAAGTTGAAAATCGGAACATCTACCTTTAAGTATAAAGAGGTTATAACTACTTCCCTATTGTTTACAGAAGCTGGCGATGATGATGAAGATGACGACAAAGAAGCGGAAGAGCAACTTGACAAACAGATAGGAGACGTAGATGAACCGTCTGCAGACAAGCTGGATGAAAGGATGTGGGGAGATAAGGAGGATGAAGAGGAAGGGGAGGATCAGGAGGAACAGAAGGAGAAAAAGGAGGAGTTTGGAGACGGAGTAGATCAAGAGAATGAATCACAACTGGTTGCTAAGGATGATAATCAGGGTGAGCAGTAAATTTAATTTATAGACAAAGTAGAAGTTGCATTATATTTTTATTTAATTTGAATTCATTGTAATATTGTTCCAATTCAGCTGGTTGGCTGCGATCACAATAAAGTATACCATGCATGCATATAGTATACAGTCATCACAATAAGTAACTGACCAGGTAATAAGCATGCTTATAACTCTAAAAGTATAACTCCTACATAAACATATTTAATAATAAAGTTGTTGAGAAATTTCTCTTCTTGAATTTGAGATATTACACGCTAAGAATGGTTGATTAATGGGGAAGTTACGATCCCAAACGTTAGGGCAAGTCTGATTTTCATTTTAACATTTTCTTTTCAATACGGAGAGAGTATGACAGGTTAAGCGTATTGATCAACCGTATTGATCAACCGTAACAATGCCACCAGCCAACTATCCAACAACCAGGCCATCGACGGGTGAATTGGCACTACCACTACCAGTAATCAATAATTTGCCGGTCTGAATCCCCGTGTTGAAAATGAAAATGTGAAAATGAAAATCAGACTTGACAGTACATTTGGGATTGTAACTTCCTTAATAATCAGCCATTCTTAGCGTGTAATATCTCACATTTAAGAAGAGAAATTTCTCAACATGTTTATAATTTAATATGTTTATCAGCACATTTATTACCTGGTCAGTTACTTATTGTGATGACTGTATATAACATATATGTAATTTCCTTTAAATCAAATGATTCAAGTGATTCTGTATAACAATTGAAACCAAATACAGATTTCCAGATTTTCAAGGGGAATTTACATTCCAACAACATTTTGAAGCTTAGTGTACAGTATTTCAAAATTGAACATTGTATATTTTAATCTGGATTTAACACAACAAATGCATATCCTAAGTCTATGCCCCATAGATAAGAAACAAAATGAAACAAAATGGTGCTATTAGGGTACCATGGTGCCACCATTAGGGTACCATGGTGCCATTAGGGTCAAGTTTAGTAACATTAATTTTCCCTTATGCTGCTGTAGGTCAGAGTAATGATGATCAGAAGAAACAGAAAGAGCAAGAAAAACCTGGTGAACAAGGGGAAGATAAAGAGGAAGAGGAACAAGGAGAAGGAGAAATACCAGAACCAAAGAACTTGGAACCAAGAGATGAGGTGAGTCAGCAATTATGTAGATACCCTCCTCCCCAACCCCATCCCTGGTGAACAATGTGGAGATAAAGAGGAGGAGGAGTTGCCTCTCCCTACCCGATGAAGTATAGCAACTCCATTCTGATATCTGCTGACAGTATCACCCGTTCGGAAGGGAAAGAACATCCTAAACACAAGACTGAGCCTTACTTTTGTCCCGGAAATAAGTAAACGGGTCTCTTTCCTTAATTTGTATACATCTAACTATACAAAAGGTATGTTCTATCATCTATGGCTTTAATTTTGAGGGTTCGGTATCAGTCTATATTCCAGGTGAAATGCACAATTGCTTCATAGATAAATTGCTATCTTGATGTCAACAACAGGCTAATGCTCTGATATGCTATCCATCCACAAAAAGTTCAACTTACTACATTTTGGTTCCATTTTGGGAGTTTCGTATTCTATAGTCCTTGTCAAACCCACAGCAACGTTAAGTTAAATTATTATTCAGAGGGAGTAGTTTAATATGTTATTTTTCAACAAAAACAAGATTGCTCTTGATACAACATTGCAAATTTCCTTCAAATCACTGTGCATGCCTATTTGAGAGAACATAGTATATACGCTCGCTCATTCGTTCTTTACATCCACGACGGCTGCGGACGACTACGGACTAGGTGATCGACAGGATAGATAGACAAAGAAAAATAATTGTGACATACCTTATAAATCCTTGTGCATATGAAAATGTCTAAATAAAATTGTACCAACATCCTGTTTACCAGTCTATGTAACACGAGTAAAGTCTGAATAATCATCAATTAAAAAGCACCGGTTCTGTGGAGCTAAGTTTTTAAGCAGAGATTCTCAAATGCAGCTAAGCAGTGAGAAGGTTAATCAACATGATCAAGAGCCAGTCTTACTCTGTGAAGAACAAAATTAAATTTAAAATGTAAAAGGCACTGTGTCGTAAGATGATGGTCAATAGACCCTATTCACGCGGCAGCCATTTTCCAAAATATGCCACCCAAGCCTCGTTCCCGTTTGGTCTATCTGCGCCTCGCGCTGCACAATAGAACTGCGTGGTACCAAAGCGCGCGGCGTACGCATCCTCACGCAAGTCACGCAGACGCAGGTATACGTAACGAGAACGAGGCTTGGGTGGCAAATTTTAGAAAATGGCTGCCGCGTGAATAGGGTCTATGGCACCTCCCTAATCTGTATTAGGACTTCCCTCCACTGAGTGACCCTGCATACTTATGCAAAGAAGGGTCATCCACGGGGTCATGCACCGAAGGAAAATTGCATTATTTTAAATATGAACCTGCCCATCCATTACCAAACCATAGTCCGGCAACCAAACTACAATTTTCATCATTATTCTCTTATTAATCTTGCTTGTGTTTCCATCCCTACAGACTGAATTCAACGATGATGATGTGGACCCATCAAAAGCTAATAATCCACCCGCAGAAGCAATACCAGAAGATTTTGATTTGCCGGAAGAATTAGATCTTGATGGGATGAAAGGAGATGGGGAGGAGGAGGGAGAAGAAGGGGCACAAGAACAAGGTACAGTCCCTTTTTTTACGGACCTTTTTTTTACAATTTTGAAATATTCTGACATTTTGAATTTTTTGAAAAATTTCAAAAATTGTTGACATTTTAACTACATTTTCATGACAAATTTGGTGAAATAAAATGGAAAACAGATGACCGACCGCCCCTAACCTCGCTCAGGGTTAAATTACTGTGCTAGAAATACTGACCAGGTAATATGCTCAGAGCCCAAAACTATAGCTCAAACGTTAAATTATTAAATTGTGAAGACATTTTATTTGAGATATTGCACATTAAAATTACCTGAATATCATGAAAGCTATGTTTCGAAAAATAATACAAAATACTATTTTCATATTTGCACTTGGTTATTCAACACCTGGGCTTGTGTGACAGGTGCAAATATAGGACGTATTGACCAGAGAAAACTTCCCTATCCACATCGCACTATTGTTTTAATCTATTCACTGTTTAATGAGGTCCATATCCTGAAAATTGCACCCTCATCTCGTAATACAGTTCACTCATCATACTGTTTGATCTCGAATTGAAACCCATTCCACAAAAATTCATTCCGCAAAGATACCCGCAAGGCTGCATTGTAACCTTGAGATATATTCGTTGGCTATAGTGATGCCAGATTACTTTTTAAACATGGCTCTTTCTATCCTTTTTTCTGCATGATCTGGTTCTTTTCACAACTGCATTTTCACTCCCACAATTACATTCTTTTTCCAAATTTCCAGAAGAAAACCCCTTGGAAATAGAAACTCAGCTTCCTCCAGATCTGACTAGCGATGAGACAAATGATGAGAACCAAGGAGGGGAAGAGAACCAAGACGACAAAGAAGAAGGTGCTAATGAAGGAAAGGATGGAGAAGATGGAGAGACAGGGGATCAAGAAAATGAGGAACCTATGGAAACAGGGGACCAGGGAGATGGTGAAGACCCAGATGCCATGGAGACAGAGGATGGGCAGGAGGAAGATGAGGGCAAACCTGATGGAAATAAGGGAGTGGAACCACAGGTATGGCATGGGGATATCAAGAGGTGGGGGATTATTTAATAAATTACCAACAATAATTCTATTGAATTGAAATTGTGAAAGATTGCTTGTTTAAGGCATATTAAGCTTAAATTAATGTGCTTTTCCGCTTTTTAATTTATTGATGAATTTATGATTTGATTAAGTGCTCATCACCAGGAACAATTATCATTAACTTGCAGACAAATTATTGGTGAATTTAATTCAAATATAAATATTAATGACATTAATAACATTGATGTTCTTGATGTTAATTACTTTGATGATGAGAATGAAACTGAGTAGACAGGCGATTACAAACCAGACAGTGATCATCAAAATATGTTAATTTTTGTTAATTTAGTTAGGAATATTTATATAATATTAAATGGCTTTGAGGGTGATACAAGAATATATTTTTATAGCGAGTGCAATATATTTTTATAGCGAGTGCAATATATTCTTGTATCACCCGAAAATTAGACATTCAATATTATTATTATTATTTATATAACAGACTGTTTTGATAAAAACTAAATAAGTTGGCCAGTACTGACCTTCTCTGCGCATATATACTCACGCTCACATCTTCTGTGCTGCACAAAAAATATTTGACATCAATATTGTTTGAAAATTGGATGCACATCTGGGAACTTGGTCAACGCTGTACGGTGCGACTAATTCACTTGCATAGGTTAGCATTTTTTTTCAGATGCGACCACTTTTTCAAACCTAAGCGCGAGTGGCAATAAAATATTTAAGCTTTCAGTCGCCAGCACCCAATACTTTGCCAATAAATCTGTATCCGTTTCAAAAAACACAGTTCCAAATACGTATTTGTATAGGCAAGCGAAGTTCTCACACGAGGCTATTAAATGAACCTAGAAATTCGCGCAAATTCCCACTCAATCCCACGCTGGCATTTAATAAATGAAGCTCGTAATTAGAGACACGGTTCAAAAGGTCAACTTAATACTACGCATACTGTAATACGTGGAGGCGATGACCTGTGAATCATGCCTTAACACGCAGTTATTTTATATTCCAAGGCGCATTGCCATTGCGCAACTCCCTGGGCTGCCGAAAAATGGTTCTGTGAGAGATGTCACATGCGATCGCGATGTGAAAGGTATACTGATATGAAACGATTGCAGAATAAAATAAGACTGATTTGCGCCCGGGATTTGCGATTCAAATGATAAATTTTGATGGCGATCTTTTTATGTATGAATCCATTTTTTATTTTAAATTGTTGATCTTTCAATCAGACGCACGCATCGCATCCCAGGTAATTTGTCGGACAGAAAAAGCAGGAAATGCTGGCGCCAAATCTTTTTTAATTGGGAGCCAAATTTGGGCTCCTATTTTTTAAACTTAGGAGCCAGTGGCTCCACAATTAGATTTTGCACCGTACAGGGTTGAACTTGGTGCACAATATTCAATGCACACTTTTATTGTAGCGTTTGGAAGGCGCATATAAATAATGATGATTAATTATTGATGTGTTGTGGGTGTTAATTAGGATGATGATGAGAAAGAGACTGACGAGCAGACAGCAGACTACAAACCAGACAGTGCTCATCACCCGGAGGAATTACCAGAACCTGCTGAGAATTATGGGAAATCTAAAGAGGAAACAGACGATACAAAAACACAGGAAGTGGCCAGAGAGGATGCTGGGAAATCTGAAGAAGAAAAAGCAAAAGAAGTGAGTATTGAGTATGTTGCAACATCAGTTGTACATTTACTAGATGTTCATCAACTCTCAAAATGCTAATAATTGTGTCGCGGCAAACTGGTCCAAATCTTTGTGACAAATCCCTTTACCTTTGAAAGAAATTGTCGCTGGCACATGTGCCATTTTGGGCAAAATGAGTTAAGTTGCATTTCATAATCTCCAAAAAATACAAGACAAAAAAAGATAATTAATTAATGAGATACAGCACTAATTGGTGTGATATGCCATGTTTTTGTGTTCTGACATACCAGCACATCACAATATTCCGTCATAGACCACCGTTTTACTGCAGTTCCGACATACATGCATATCACTGGCATATCACTGTAGGAAGAATAGGATTTTTTTTGTTTTTTTGTTCTGACATACAGGCACATGACTTTACGACATAATTACTCCTAATTCATTATAGCAATTTGTTGTTGTAACATGCTCATATCAAACATAAATATGTATGTATTTAAATGTTCATTGACAATGATAGTGACATTTGATGTAAATGCTCTCCAATGAGTCTTCAGAAATTGGAAAATTTTCAAACACCTTTTTTTCTTCAAAACACTGTTTTTCGTGATGTGCTGGTATGTTTGAACAGCGACGAAATGCAAACAACCATTATACTTGGTTAACATAAACACCATGGTTAACATGAACACTCTCCACATTATATCAAACTTTTGTGAATAATTTCTAAGAGTTCTGGATTTATTAATCAATTTGTTTGTCCAAAAGTCTTCAGAAACATTTGGCAAAAAACCTAAAGGCAAAGCTATTGTTAACAAATCAGTTTGGTTCTATGGTTTCTTTAGAAATATTTTACTTTTACAGCTGGTTTCAAACAACAACAAAAATTAACATTTAAACTAGTGTTTTTGGCATCATGAATCAATGAACCAGTCTTACAGATTCTGATTTGTTTCAAACATGAGTTCCATGTATCTGGACCAGAAATTCCATTTTCTAATTTCTGAGATTATCATCTCATCTCATCCAATCCTATCCATAGAAATCCAGTGTAGGAACGTCTGACTCCAAACAAGAGGAAGGTCACGAGGGGACAACGACCTCTGACATGTCACAGAGAGATAAGGATACAAAGGAGAAACAGAATTATAAGAGAAAACCGGGACAGTCTGATGTGGATAGGACTATGGGATCTAATGATGAAAGACTGCGCAAGAGATTAAGGACTATGGACCAATCAGAAGACAAGAATCAAGAAGGGGAGGGGGAAGAGTCAGAAGTAAGTAGTTAATAAGGTTTATCGCGAATCGAAAAAAGCCATTGATTAGCCTTTACTGTTGCATTGTGGGATCGCAAAAGGGCAAAATCTGCCCCGTTCTAGATCCCACAATGCATCAGAAAATGATAATCAATGGATTTTTTCCGATTGGCGATAAGGCTTATTGTAAAATCATCAAAATGAATCAAACCTTTAAGTAAATTAGGCTTATTTGATGCATATAATGCATTTTGTAATGCATTTTTATACTTACAATCATATTATGGTTGTAATGGGATTTATTCTACCATGTACTATAAACCCAGAAATGTTCACGAGTTTAACATTTCACGAATCAACAATACTACCCTAATTCACGGCTTGACAATTTTTTTAATGTAAACTTTGGGAGTTACACTGTGTTACTTTGCAATGCACTGCTACAAGGTAGATTGGAAATATTCGTTGCATGAAATGTAAGTGCTCCTTTCGAAATTAGCGAAATTTAAATGCGCGCGAACATTTCTGGTTTTACAGTTATTTATGCATCATCATCATCATCATTGGTCGTCCGTGGATGAAACGGAGGAAGCAATCGCAACGTACTGGGCCCAGACTTTCCTGTCATTCATGAGTTGGCAGATCTCTGGAGGATCTAAACCCATATCATTCTTGACGGTATCAGGATACTGAAGGTGTCTTCTGCCTCTGTTAGCTTTCCCACCAGGAGGGGTCCAGAAAATTAGACGGGAGATAGGCTGGTTGGTTGTTCGCATGCAGTGGCCAGCGAAACATAAATAGCGCTGCCTGATTATTGATGTTATAGGGGGGACCATTTATGCATACCTGGGACCTAATATGCGACCTGCTCCCACACAATGAGCGTAAAGTCGAGTTGAAGATGTTGCTGAATTGAGGCAGCATAGCATGTTATTGATTTGCTGTTTAAATTGTTGTTGGTATGGACCCATGGTCCCTTCTATTATAAGAGAATTATAAAATAGCAGTATGTATACTTATTTTAAGAGTATTACCAGCCATGCCAGGCTATTTATTTTATAATCCCGCTATTAATAGAAGGGCTTGGTCCATACTAACAACAAACGGCAAAAATCAAAGACATGCTATCCTAGCTCAATTCAGCAACATCTTCGCTACGACTTTACGCTCATTTTGTGGGAGCAGGTCACATATACACTTTATCCAAATTGGAATAATTGAGAGCATGTATATATCGTTACATTTCAGAAACCAGAGCAAGAACAAGATGAGAATGCCGACATATATGAGCACATCAAAGACGCCTCATCTCATCATGATGCACAGACAATGGATGCAGCTACAGAAGATCAATTAAAGGAGCAACAACCTGTACCAAGTATGCCGGTAGAGGAGGAGATGGGGGAGGTGGAAGATGTAAAGGAGGAAGATGATGTAAAACCTCTAGATGAACCAGAGATGCAAGAGGTTAGTGTTGTAATGGGCAAGTCAAACAAGCAGTAGGGTGAAGTGTATATTTATGCATCAGTGGGCACAGCCAGAGGGGGCAATCAAATTAATTTAGTTTTTTAGAAGCTTAATTAAAGCCAACCTCCATTTCTTTTTTTGATGAGTGTAAAATAGCACATTTTTGCGTACTACACTTGCATTTATATAGTCAGAAAAGTTATGTCGGTTCACTTTTATGTCTTACCCCCTCCCTTATGAAAAACCTAGCTACGCCACTGAGCTGAGTTACCTTTTGTGTGGACTTTATTTCAAATTCATATTGTTGAAAACTGTAACTGTATCTATGTCACACAGGATTCAGACAAAGTGTCTCAGCTACCAGCCTCCAAGTTTAACACAGACCACAAGAATGTTGATGGAGAAGGGGATGTAGGAGAACCCAACCCAGATGTGAAGGAGGGCGAGGACAAGATGGAAGATGAAAAGGAATCGGGTAAGAATTGATTGAGGACTTGATTTCAGACATAATTTCCCCCTAAATGTTTTAACTTTTAAGTGCCGTCGAATAACAACAACAGGTGCACAATCAATCATTGGGTATGAAGGTCCACCTCTTGGGTATAACTGTATGAATATGGATGCCAGGTGTAAATTCCAATCAGATGCTGCCATTTGGTGTACACACATAAGTCAATTGAATCTGGGAAAGCAAGGGTGTCTATTCTTCCTGAAAACCTTAATTATTCCCCAGCACTGCCATCGTCTGACCAAATATCTCCCATAATTCCTCTCATGTAGACACTGCTGGGGAACAGTGCACAGATTGTTGGTGACTTTAAAAATGTTTTATGCTAGGCCCCATTCAACTTGGGTTTAAGTAATTTTTGGTTTTCAGCTATAGAGGTTAGTTTCGACATGGATCCATATTGGAACTATAAAATTCATCACTTACGATGATAAATTGCCCCTCACAATTTCAGATGTTAGTTAGTATGGTTTGTATACGATATGTATACAGTCATCAAAATAAGTAACTATACAGGCAATAAATGGGCTTCTTACTCTATAAAAATATATATCCTACCTAAAATATTAAATTAAAAGATTGTTAAAAAACTAATCTTCTTCAATATTAGATAGTTTACAATAGGATCGTGTGATTATTGAGGAAATGACAATCCCAAATGTCCGATTTTCATTTTCACATTTTTATTTTCTACACGCGGACCGATCTACGGGTACCTTATTGATACCGGTAGTGCAATTGGGAGATGCATGTGCAAGTTTGACAGTAGGCCGTATTGTTCCGATTGATCAATACGCCACACACACGCTACCTGTCATACTCTCCCTGTGTTCAAATGTAAAATATGAAAATGAAATTGTGACTTAACCTTACATTTTGGATTGTCACTTCTTCAATATTCAACCAATCCTAGCGTGAAATATCTCATATTAAAGAAGATAAATTTCTCAACAACTTTATGATTTAATATATTTAGGTAGGATATATATTTTTAGAGTTAAAAGTCCATTTATTACCTGTATAGTCACTTTTTTGATGACTGTATGTGTAAAAACCACTTCTGACAAAATTGGGGACTAACTATTTACTGGTTCCCTTAGTACTGCTTGAAGTGTATAGGTCTATTTAATAGAATGAATAACAACATCTTAATGAAAATTGTGTAACATTTTGCATAACACAAATAAATTATTCTAATTCTTATCACATTCTAGGTGAACCCAAAGGTGATCGTAGTAAAGATTCTACCATTCATACCGTGCATGACATGATTACCCATGATGCAGCTGTAGTACAACCTGTTGACCCTCAAGAGCTTGAAACATTGAGATTAGAGCTGGAGAAACAACTGGGACTACTCAACCAGATGCATGGGACCGCTGAAGAGGTATGATAAATGAGGTTGTCCATATATTGGAGGACAATATCCTAATATAGACTTCCCATATGGAATAAAGCATATATAAGTGATTTATGGTTGGTTCACATTGTAAATGTTTTAGCTGCCTTGTATGCTTATCTATATTGGAGCCCTATATTTGGATATCGCATTTGGTAGAAGATCAACGCCGATGTGTCATCACTTAAAATAAATGGACCCATTATGCCCTCTTTGCCGAATCTTGTCTTTCTTGCCGCAATATTCAGCATTTTATGAACCGGCAAGATTACATAAGAATCATAAGCTTCAATTTAGGGCTCAAATTGGATCGCATATGATAAATTGTCAGTAAATGCATTATATACATCCTTCAGGTTAGCAATTTAGTTAACACTTTGTGAAATTAGATGGTATATTACCCCAACATTTTGGAAGTGATCGGTGCCCCTGTTATGTACGCTCAATATCAAATTCTTCAACATTTATCATGGGTTCCTTTATTCTTGTTTTCAGGAGCGTGATTCTCAAGCCATGTGGCATCGCTATGAGTCCATCACTTCTGGATTAGCCCGTGACCTCTGTGAACAATTAAGACTTGTCCTGGAACCTACAAAAGCATCCAAACTAAGGTAAGGACCATAAGGTATACATCTAAAGAATCCAAACTAGGTAACATAGACCATGGCAGTTAATTTCCTGTATCTGTGTACACAGTATAAAGTAAAAGTAAAGACTTTTGCTCGGCGCGCGGAGTGCCCATCTCTCTTTCCTTAGTATTTGGGCCAGACTCCCCCATGTAATTTTGGCTCTGGGGGGTTCGCCACTCCTCCCGCACAGCCACACTGTTTTACTTCCCAACATGAATTAATGCTGGTACCCAATTATACACCTGGATGAAGAGTTGCAAGCGCCGTAAAGTACCTTGCCCAACACGCTGGCCGCAACGGGACTCGAACTCACAACCTTTTGTATTGTGGAGCGAGAATGTATCCGTTGGACCACGCATGCCCTCATATAAACAAGTCTAATATCAGATTAATGTTCCTATCCTGGTGTAGCAAATATCTCAATACCTCAACAATTAATATGAAGACACAGAACTCGTAGAATGACATAGCCAGAAAATTACCCTAACTGATTGTTGTATATTTTTGAATCACACCATTTCCAGTATCAGTTCTTTGCCTTGCTTGAGGGAACAATAGAAATGAAACCAAAGGAAAGGAAATTGACTTTAGGCAGCTTGAGAGTTACCCCCTGCATCGTGTTGGTTCCTAATTTTGAAAATGATTTATTCCGTCAAAATAAACAGTCCGGTTCCAAAGCGTCGGCAATGAGTATTTTCCTTTCATCTTCAAGCTCCCAAAAGTGAGATTCAAAGGAAGGATGACTAACTAGAGCCTTTTAACTCTTTCAAACTGGTTAGTGAGGACAAGATGAATTGATAGTTATGATGATGAATGGTCGCCCATTACATGTTGCAGGTCTTTATCTTTGTCTAAAATTGAATTCAAAAGTTGCCATATATTAACAGTATCTATCTAATTTATATGGGGAGGATTAGAAAGGAAAGGATAAAAGGAAGTCAAAATTAGCCAGATTATAGCTTAGATGTACCAGTATTATGTGTTTTCAAATAATAGTGTTCCCTATTTATTTGACACAGAGGCGATTTCCGTACTGGCAAACGTATCAACATGCGTAAGGTGATTCCATACATAGCTAGCGGATTCCGTAAGGATAAGATCTGGCTAAGACGCAGTAAGCCAAGTAAAAGACAATATCAGATACTACTAGCTGTTGATGATTCATCAAGTATGGATGATAACCATTCTAAACAGGTAAGGCCGCTTATTGAGCTGTATCACAATGCAGTTTATAGCTAGAGCCCAGGGGGCCCAGGACAACGATAGATTCTGGCACCACCTTCTTGAAAATCAGATGATATAAAGTATGATTATTGAAAAATGATATAAAAAGATGTATTTTTGAAGATTTTATTCAATTTTGTAAAGATTTGTTCCCCTGAATTTTGGCTGGCCCTACAATTGGTGTCCAGGTCACATCCCCCATCATGTAGCTATACCTCTTCATCAAGTGTTATAACAAATTACTACAATTTAGATGTTATAGACCAGATTAAGTAATGCACACACCTGCCTACCAAAACACTGATGATCTTAATGTTATCTAAAGCACTAAAGAAGAATGTGTCACTATAGTTGCCTGCAGAGAAGTTCGGCAGAAAAAAGTGCTGAACTTCTTTGCAACAGACTAGATCATTGATTGCTATTGATAGGATACGGATAAAGTATTAATATTGATGCTAATATATATCATTGACACTGTTGTTGTTGTTTTACAGCTTGCCTTTGAATCCTTGGCTGTCATCAGTAATGCATTGACTTGGTTGGAAGCAGGGGAATTAGGAGTATGCAGGTAAATATCTTAAATAAGCTTATTCCTTTTAGAAGATTAGTAGATACTTTATGGAAACCATATTATTAAACTTTAATTTAAAGCCCAAGCAAGAATCGTTGGAGGAAACTGCAAGATGGGTATAAAATACCACAATTGAATATGGAAACCTTGGTGATTTCAGCTAATGGACATGCTGTTTCCATCACTGCTATAGGTAGGGGGTGGGAAAAACATGAGATTGTGTTTTTCCCACCCCCTATATGGAAAAAAACGAGATTGCATTTTGTTCACCCCTAGCTATAGGTCCATACAAGTATATACATCACTCTCTTGATATTGGATAGTCTGATATTTGATAGTCGATGAGAAGTGATAAGATATCATCATCATCATTGTCATCAACAGCAGTTATCTGTGTAAGGGATGAAGTAAGGTTAGCTACATACTGTTCCGAGATGTTGCTGTCATAAATGAGTTGTTGAAACTCTGATGCACGTAGGCTTATATTACTCATGATGGTGTTGGGTACTTATATTTCTGGGGTGCTGTTTCCATGGCTTACTTGATCTTTGATGTACCATGTTCATGTTTTCCTTCAATAGTTTCTTAAAACAGCTAGCACAGTGGCAGCGTATTCTTTTGGGTTGAGATCATGTTAAACATGTTAACCAAGTCCAGATATCAGTACCTTATGAGCAGTAATGTATATCATGGGGTCACATCGAGGTCAAAGAGTTTAATGTGACCACATGTGAAATATTTAGAAATGTCACCCAAAAACTGACCTCTCTGTTCAATACTTCAAAGAGTATTGGTATATGTACTTATTATGCATTTTGTTTGTTTTTCTCGTAGCTTTGGTGAATCAGTGCAGTTACTACATCCATTCAATGAGCAATTTACTGACCAATCAGGGGCCAAGATTCTCAGACAATTCACATTCTCACAAAAGAAAACAAAAATAGCTCAGGTAAGAAAATCAATGAATGGAAATCCGATCCACATATGTAATACATTATTATACACCTAACACAACAAGTTCCTGACCAGGTGCTTACAAGTAAGCTTATTTAAAACCATTAATAGGTACCAAAATCTGAGATATACATTGAGTGCGCAAATTCCTTCCCTTGTAATTTGTCACCTCTTTCATAAAATGGAGTGGGTACTTCAAGTTAGGATTGCTTAAGTAACCACTGTATACTATGCATCAAGCAAGTGTCTGAGCACAGAAACAAGTGATTGCTACAAATTTGGTATCAATGGAAAGATAAAGACATCAGCTTTACATTGATGTACACACCATGAACATATCACAAAATATACCAAATTTAGGCGATTAAAAAAACACTCTTTTTTGAGGGTTTACATCCTTTGATTGGTTGGTTGGTTGGTTTGGTCCTGTCATGATTGACAGCTCGTGACCTTACATATACTACGCCACAAATAACGATTTTCAGCAAAGGAGTAACAATCACGGAGAGGGTGTCCAGTAATCAATTTTATTTGGTCAATCCACCGGAAATGAGGTCTGCCTTTCTTACGCTTCCCTTCAATCATGCCTTGCATGATCATCTCTAGGTTGTTACATCCTTTTACATATAATTATAATTAAAACAGATGTCTACCCTCATGCTATAGCTAATGTAACCCATTATTCTTGCAGCTTATGAAATACACCACAGCAATGATGATGTCTGCTCGTTCACGACTCCACACTGGGGGGGCTAGTATGGAAACCTCACAGCTACTACTTGTCGTATCTGATGGGCGTGGCTTATTCTTGGAAGGTATGGAGACAGTGAAAGCTGCGGTACGGGCTGCTAGAGATGCCAATGTCTTCTTGGTGTTTGTTGTGTTGGACAACCCAGATAGTAGGGTAAGTTATATCAACTTTAAATGGGGTGGGGTCAGGGTGACATACACACAATTTCTAATTTCCAAATCCCAGTATTGGTGCATGGATACTGAGTGTATCATTGGAATATGCAATGGCATCACATTAGGCCTTAAAAAAAAATGATTGGCCTAACCCGACCGACCCTAAATACATCGCCGACCCTGAATATTTGTTATTATTTTGAGGGAGGAAAAAATAAAAATAACAATAATTTTTTTTTTTTTTAAAGTTTATAAAAAAAAAATTTAAAAAAATATATATAAAAATTGAACAAAGTATTTCAATGTTTTTTCAATTTTTATACTTTAAAAGGTTTCTGACTGTTTGCTTTCGTTTTCGGCTATTTTAAGTCCCAAAAGCAGGTGATGTAAAAAAAGAAATTTTAAAAACCTGACCGACCTACCCTATTTGTTTTTGTCATGTGAGGCCAATCAAACACCTTTTTTTTTTAGGCCTTAGGCACAAACAAAATTGTTGTGTTGCCCTCAAGTGCCACAAATCTTAAAGTTGGGTCAGTTGGTCGATTTATCTTTCTTTTTTTTCTTTTTTCTTCTTTTCTTTACAAACCATGGGTCATGATGAGACCAAATTGGTTAATGTCAATTTGTCTAATGTTTCGAGCGTGATAATAGTTTAAAAGCAATCTATTCATGCAAACATATTCATTTCATGCAGAAAATAGTAATATTTTGACAAATTAGCTAAATTTTCAATATTAAGAAGAAGACAAATTAAAAGAAATTGCGACCCTGATTTTTGAGATTTTAGGGTCGGTCGCTGAGGGCAACACAACAATCGGGGTTTTTTTGCCTTAGCCCTAGCATTCCTCATCACTACAAAACACTGCACTACTAGGTGATGGTAGCATGCACTTCCCCAATCTCGATGTGCAATCTCGATGCTGAGCAAAATATTAAGATTTTTCAAGCTGACTCTGTGGCGCAATCAGGTGTGTGGCAGGGGAATCCCACGCAGACGAACCCTGATTTCCATCGCTGGCGCGGCCAAACTTTTCCCTCTTATTTGAACCTGTTTTATTCCCCAAAACATGCCTTGCTGGTTAGGGTTGGTACGGTAAATGGAGAGTGCTGTTTTATTGTAGATGCAGTGTATAGATATTTAGGATCATAAGTTGACACATATATTTAGCAATTTATTCAAATAGATCTCAAATAAAGAAACAGTCCAACAAGCACAACATTGGTCATTATATCTAAGACAAATAAATTTAAGTCCAAATCACATAAATATATTAAAAAAACCATCATACTTATCATAAAAAATAATAAAAATATTGGTAGTGATTACGTGCCGGTTTCAATTATATCATATTTATTGGTGCTTAACATTGCATCTTATAATTGTCGGCAAATCACCGCTCAGGCGATGGAATTAAACAAAACTGTTGGGACTTTTTCATGAACATTTTGGTGAATATCGACAATTTTTAATATTTTCACAATTTCCTCAAAAAATGTCAAAACAATTTTGTGAGAAAAAAAAATATGAAAATTTGTCAAAAATGGGTCGGTAGTATAGGGTCTTTAGGGTGTTTTTTTTCACCACCTCATGTATCCTTAATTTGTTGTGGAGCAAAGCATAGATGGTGTTGTTACAGATATTATAGCTAATTATCATAAATGAAGAAGAGACCGGTCAGAGTTGTTTGCACGGAATAGGAGTCCCTTTTCCTGAAATTTTACAAACCCTGATATTGTTTCATTTCTTTTTTGTTATACAGGATTCCATCTTGGACATCAAAGTACCAATATTCCATGGCGCAGGGATGCCAGACATACAGTCCTACATGGAACATTTCCCATTCCCATTCTATATTATCCTACGCGATATCAATTCTCTACCGGAGACATTGTGTGATGCTTTAAGACAGTGGTTTGAATTAGTTACTGCTGGTGATATATCATGAAGATTGACAATGTTTGTGAGAGGTGATACAGTATGTAATCCTTTGTAACATTTCCCATTCTATATTATCCTACGCGATATCAATTCTCTACCGGAGACGTTGTGTGATGCTTTAAGACAGTGGTTTGAATTAGTTACTGCTGGTGATATATCATGAAGATTGACAATGTTTGTGAGAGGTGATACAGTATGTAATCCTTTGTAACATTTCCCATTCCCATTCTATATTAACCTACGCGATATCAATTCTCTACCGGAGACGTTATGTGATGCTTTAAGACAGTGGTTTGAATTAGTTACTGCTGGTGATATATCATGAAGACAATGTTTGTGAGAGGTGATACAGTATGTAATCCTTTGTAACATTTCTCATTCCCATTCTATATTATCCTACGGGATATCAATTCTCTACCAGATACGTTATGTGATGCTTTAAGACAATGGTTTGAATTAGTTACTGCTGGTGATATTACATGAAGATTGACGATGTTTGTGAGAGGTGATAAAGTATGTAATAACATTTCCCATTCCTATTCTATATTATCCTATGGGATATAAATTCTCTACTATATTACGTTGAATGATGCTTTAAGACAATGGTGTGAATTGGCTACTGCTCTATTCTACATCGTCCTTTGGGATATCAGCTCTCTCCCAGAGGCACTATGTATTGCTCTCAAGCAATGGTTATATTATTATGATTGTCAGGTATAATAATTATGATAAAATATTGAACCTATGGAATATTTTTGATTTTGCTATAAGATTTGGCCACTGTGCTTAGAGAGGCTTGCCATTGCAAGTGATTTGAATTGTTTTTGTAATACAATTTTTTCGTTAACATATTGAAGGTAATGTGGCCAGCATGATCGTTTTATTGTAACTTTAAACATGTTGTGATAAGGCTAGCGTTTTAACATTTCTATAATATATTTTTCTTCTTGTTTTATGCCTTTGGCTTAATTTTATTGGTGCCTTTATGATAAAAAAAAACATCAACAAAATAATCTGCTTGTGTTCATTGGTATTGATGTATTGTACTTTCTTATTTATTTTCTTTGATATTAAATCAATTCTAATTCTGCTTGAAAATGCGATCATATTTGCCAGTACTGTATATAAGAAGCAATGGAAATACCCACACGACTGTCTACCTGGGGTTGACTAGGTAGGAACTACACACTTTGTGGACTTAGAATATATTTCTAGCCCTAACTTTTACAAAAAGAAATAAATCAGTTGAAACAATGGTCCTATATAGTTGAAATCGAACCCTGGAACTCTGCATTGCAAAGCATGTCTCTCAACCACTAGACTAGGGTGAACTGGCCAGGACATGATTTTAATCCCTTTTAAAAATTACTGAATAAAGATATACTACAACTATGATCAGTACACACAATAATATTATGAATAGAGTTGCAATACACATGATCGTCGACCCCAGGTTGACAGTCATGTGGGTATTTCCATTACTGCATATATATAAATAGCATATTCATACCTGTATAAAAATACATGTATATGTTTTCATGGACTATTAGTTGTCAGTGAATATTTTGGCTATATTGTTGTAGATATAAGAATAAGCAATAGTTTAACCAGAAATCCAATCATGAATCACACAGATGACATAGACACTGTTTAGATGGTCAATTAATTTTGTTGAGAGTTCACGGATACTGAGCATGGTTGACCCTTTCTGGATATGCCATTGATTAAAAAGTTGGGAAAACGTGTACTTTAGGTCCCAGATATTGGTTTACCAGTATCGTTCAATACTGGAACATAAAAGTTGCCAGTATCGAGCGAAACTGGTGTTCCAGTATTGAGCGTTACTAGAATATTTTTATGTTCCAGTATCAGGCCATACTGGTACACGTATTACCAGTGAGATTTATCCCAGTATTAAACGATACTGGACCATAATTATGTTCCCATACTGGAACATAATTATGTTCCCGATACTGGAACATTTTATATGAACCAGTATCGGCCGAACTGGGTGTTCCAGTATCGGACGATACATACCAGTAGTCAGTCCAGAATCTGGGACCTAAAGTACACTTTTTCCAATTAAATTTTATTATATTTCAAAATGACTATATTAATGTCTTGTTTATTTAATTAAAGACTAAACAGTATATACCAAATACATAAAATTTGATGATTCTGGCCAGTCTTCCAAATGACTCCAAAGGCTATATATGTAATTAGTAATGTAATGTATTATCATTCTTTATAAACCATTCATTTTGGCAGACCTTAGTCTAATTTTGTGTTTTTAGGGTCTGGATCTTTACAATGTGGATCATAATTATACCCTGTGTAATGAGATTCTGTTCTTCTATACTAAAAAAAAGTAAGACAATTATTGTCAAGTTAGTGGCTTCAGAATATAATCTTTATGCACAAAATACCTAGTAATAGTAATATTAGGATGGCCTTGGTTATGGATCTAGATGAAAGGTGAGTTGATTTTTATTACAAATTATTTCTGATTATGTAAGTTGTGACTCGGACATCTTTTTAATTATGTATTGTAATTACATATGAACAATAAGTGGAGATTTTATGAATTCATTTCAGAATTCAAAATAAAGTGTTATTTTTATGAATGGTCAACCATTTTGTATTAGTTAGTGTTTTCTTTTAACCCTTGTGAGGACTTGATTCTTAACTGGTTGGTAATCCAATTTCAAATAACTATTACTGTCATATTCTAATTTAAAAACGCTTTTTATTTGGTTCCAGTGGAAAGAGTAGATATTGAACTTTATGCTATGAAAAGAATTGAATGAGTTTCACCAAAATATATAAAAAAACATAAGAATTGTTTATTTTGTTTTAACCTTGTTTTTAATTGAAGGTAAGAAAATGGGCTTAAAGGCATATTATGCAATCTTTTTCATGAAATGCCTTCTATCTTTGAGTTTTTTCTTTACAGAGCAATACATTTTTCCAATGACTTCAAAATCATGGTTTGATTATGTTGAAATAAACTGTCAGAGTTAACTCCGACAACTTGTTTTCTGATGAGTTTTTTCTTTCGTAAATAGAAAAAGATCACATAATCTGAGCTCAAAGTCATGTTTTCCAATGACCTGATGTTCTACATATTTCTGAACTTGTATTTTTAACTTAACACAAATCATCACCCAGCATCACCAGATATTTGGTCAAGTATATTTTTAATTCTGCACATGGAAGGCCTTAAATGCAATGGATAATTTGTACCATCAGTCATTATTGACCGTAATTCTACTTTCTTTTGTGATGGAATTATCTTATCTATTTTATATACCGTATTATCCCTATTAAGCGCCCATGCCCTTATAAGCGCCCACCCCCATTTTTCTCAATGACTGTGCCCTGTACCAACAAACAATTCCTTATAAGCGCCCACCTTTTCAATTACCGTAGCACTGTACAACAACATTTTTCGCCACAGCGTCCTTCAGTAAAGCAGTACCAGTAAGCCTGGTTCAATCTCGCCGCCGCCGCCCGCTCTCCCCGATGCAAGTCGTCATCTTTGTTTTTTATTTAGGGCTTAAATACAACACCGCGCATGCTCAAGACTACCGAGAATACACTAAGTTTTCAGAAGGACACTTGAAACTTGTCGGAACATTGACGTTATGTAATGTGGCCACAGTGAGACCAACGTGACGCCGCAATAATGATTCCCCCACCCACATTTTAAACAGTTTACTTTTCGATCGCACATGGTTTTCCGCTAGTGCAACCTTGCCTACTTCGACAGTGTTTACGATAAATGAGTTTAAAAAAGGTAACTTAATAAGCGTCCACCCAAAATGACTTAGCTAACCGCTCTGGGCGCTTAATAGGGATAATACGGTAATTATTTTTGTTGAAAAAATGTCAAATTGTGAATCAGCTGTTGCAAGGCCACTCATTAAGCTTCAAGGAAACCAGATCCTCAAAATTTAAATATGAACCCTAACCCCCTAGGGGTTTGTCTAAGAATAGTAAATTATATAAAAAGGAAATTCTTAAACACCACTGTATATCTTTTTAAATTGAAAAACCAATTTTTGTAGATTTTCAGCAACCTTATACTACCTTTTACCCATTTTCGATGAATTTGAAGGATATTAAAGCTGTTTGCCATGGCATGCGGACACCATTGACTTTTGAAATGTCTTTTAATGTAAAGTTCATCTATAAACCAACATTATAACATGGTTTATCAATTCACATTGAGTCAAAATATTTTTTTAATGATGATAACATGTCATTTTTGTGCCAATTTTGCAAACAAATGACCAAAATGGCCTATTTTGGCCAACTTGTCTTTTTCAAAAGGTCACAGTTCAAAAACTATTGATCTACGATCAAAGTTGTGATTGACTTTTTTGTTTAAAACACTCATCCCAACAATATAATATATAGTTTTTTTACCATGTTAAATTTAGTTTTTGACTTCCCATTGAAACACATGTGACCTTTGACCCTAAATCGAGGTCTAGGGTCATAATGTGCAACCTACGAACGTGGGATAAGGTAAAATATTGATCAGGCATATATTAGCTTCATTTTAAGCCACATTTCATCTATCCCCTAGATGGAGAGTGCTAGAATTGTTTTCTGAAGGAATAAAACATGCACGGCCTACAGTCTATACCACACATGATGAAATTAACGGAATAAGTAGGAGATATGTCCACAAGTGTATTACAGATGAGATTGAGACACAAAATATTGTCTATATATTTTTATCAATATGGTACAAATGTTGCTGGAACAGACTGTTTTAAAACCAGTCATTGGAAATAGTATTTTTAGCACAAAACTAATTCAAATTTAAAAATCAAAACTGTACCAGAATAATATTTGTCCTTGACCATTGACCAGGACAAATGATAATCAAGATTAGCACCATCGTCTATCCTGTGGGAATACCCATCCATTCAATACTATATCTGATACTACTGTGTATCAGAACTAACTGTTTCCTGTAACATGTGTAACAAGGCCAATGAGTACTCTATAGTTCAATCAGTTCCAAATTGGCAAACCTGCTCACATCAGTAGAGACCTAATACAGAGGAGCATGGACGTGCAAAAGGTTCGCGTGCGTAACACAGCAAAATAACGCATGTACGATATGCTTTGATTACTTTTGTGCGCGGAGAGATAAAACCACAAATTTCTCGCCCAACTTGGATCTGATTTAACTATACACCTGGAAAAAAGTATCGCACCGCTGTTTTTTTGTTGAAAAGTGCAAATGTGGCCTCAAATTTTGCCACCATGGTGTGATATTCAGGATCTTTTGTTTGCATAAGCTGTCCAGCAAAATGTTATGCAATAAAAGGGCCACATTTGAGTTTGTAACGTAATCGATGTAATGTTTTTTCAAGGCCAAGGGGAAAATGCATGTTTTTGTCCAAAAACATGCATGCAACAAGTTTGGAGCACCCTTAATGACACCGGTAAATTATATTAGTACTAGCTGATGCGAGTTGGACTCTTCCTTCTATTTTTAGAATCCTGTGGCCCGTATATAATTCGAGTAATCAGGAAAGACAGTTTGGCCCCAAATGATATAATTGGATCCTGATATTAGGATCACTATATAATACCACGTATTGCCAAATTATTTATTTTTATTTATAACAATTAGGCTGAAAAAGAGCCAGGATAAACCCAATAGTGACTTGAGCACTAAATTAAAGGGATGCCCGATGTGTGTGTGTACAGATACAGACCCGGGATGATCCCCTACTCTTTAATATGTTCACCTATTTTGTTGATTTATGGGTGATTTTGATTGTTTACATTCTGTCAACACGTCCCAAATTTTCTGTGATCATTTCCTTGTTCATATGTGACGCGATCAAGAGGAATGAGTCGGATGTCGACCCTGGTCGAAAATGAGTTTTTAATACAGTTTTAAAGAAGACACCTAGAGCTTTCAGAAACTGAAAACCTCATGTCGATATGACGTTTTGTTCCAAAGTTATGTCAAATTGTACACATGGATTTCCATCAAAACTTATGTAAGCCGCCATTTTGAATTGGCCATATCTCAATTTGGGATTCCCCGACATCCGACTCATTCCTCTTGATCGCGTCACATACATTAATATTGTCAGTTTTTTTTGTCTTCAAATTAATGGGTTTCTTTTATTTTCAGGCCAATTCGGGCATTTTTCCTGGCTGGTTTCATGTATTTTCAGCCTCTTATTTCGTTGAGAATTTTCACAAAAGATTATTTTCATGTCTGCTTTTTGACGGCAATACATTTAATTATAATACATGCAGGGATACATGCAATGTAACAAACATGTAATATTAAATAAATAATACTTCTAGCGCAAAATGGTAATACAGGATTTAAATTTGTCTCAGTGATGTTTCATAACTCAATACATACTTTTGGTGAAACATTTTTCCAAAGAGAAGAAAGATATGTGTCATGATATAGGGAGAAGATTTTTTTTTTTTTTAACTCAAGAAAATATTTGCACCCAAAGAATGTGTGTGCTGCATCTAAAATGTTATGTACAAAATCAAATTGACATAAATAATTTGGACTTATATTTCATAAACAGTTGAATGTAATGATAAGCATTTGATTTGGCTACCTTTCATTTAGTTATACCACTTGAGTAAATCCATCATAAAATTTGACACTACAACAAATCCTTATTTTTGCACAAAATCACCAAAATTATGTCAGAAAAATCAATTAATTTATACTCAGTTTCCACACCACTACATGTTTCAAAATCTCACCATCAATTGTTGTTTGCTGAACTGTAGCCTGCTCTGTGTGTCAAAGGTCTAGATTGTATCGAACAGAGTGTAACCCGGCTATTTCCTGTTGATATTGGGTTACGGTAGAGGTAATATACCAGGATGTTTCACAGTATTGCTTTGTTATTTCCAGCTTACATGTGGGTGACCCGATCAAATTCATTTTTCCCAATTAAAAAGGTCAAAATTAAGATTTTGGTGTCAAAAGAAAGCCCAAATTGTTTGCATTACCCCTGCAAAATTTTAGTCCTGAGAGAGTTGTTTCCTTCTGATGTTATAAGTGAGAAAGTAATGAATTAACTCCAAAGGTGGTATACCACCCAGAGGTTCATAGACTGTACTATGGGAAAAGTTTAAGTGACTTTTTATTTCTATCATAAAAAAACATGAATGCAATCTAACTCAAATTTTGGAAAATAACTGCCGTGCATTTGTGTAGAATAGTAAATGCCATAGAAAAATAAATAGGCTTAAAATCGGGTCCCTCCTTTTCCCTTTCTTCTTTCTTAATTTTTCTCTTCCTATTATTATTATTTTTAACTTTTGATCGTTTATTTATAATTATGTGATAGATATTGTTGATGTTTGTTTGTTTGTTTGTTTTTATTAGGCATCGTCAGCATAAATATAAACAAAATGATAGAAGAAGAAAGAAGAAAAAAAAGAAGAAAAAAATATATATATACAATTTACATTTACAAAGTACAATAAATTACACAACAACATAATATAAATAACAAACATTTCACCACAATGCCATCCAGGATGGCAAACACTGACACCAAAACTGACATACCAGGATAGCCCATTAAGCCTGACAATAAGGAGCAAGCTTATTTCCAATGGGGTCCCAAACGAAAGCAGAGGCCGTGAAGAAGTGCGAACAAAGAAAAAGAGAAAAAAAATTAAGGGACAGGGAAACAAGCTTACACCGTAAAATCAGACATCTCTTGATTCAGGGACATAGTGGCCAGATGTTGCTTAACATTTGCTTAAAGGTATATTATGTGATCTTTCCAGGGAACGCCCTCAACATCGAAAAAAAAATAGAAAGCAGATTTTCTTGCAGATTTACATTTCTGATCATAAATCATGCAAACATTCCAAGTTACAGGGCGATACGATTCTTAATTACTTCAAAATCATGGTTTTAGAGTGAAAATAAACTGTCCGAATCCGGACACTTTATATTTTTCACTCTAAATTCACTCTAAAACCATGATTTTGAGGTAATTAGGAATCGTATCGCTCTGTAACTTGGAATGTATGTATGATTTATGATCAGAAATGTAAATCTGCAAGAAAATCTACTTTCTAAAAAAAATAATGAATAGAGGGCGCCCTCTGGAAAAGATCACATAATGGCACACTTAGTGGGCAAAACCTGGATCCTTGGTGGTAGTGCATTCCAATCCAGAATGGCATTGTAGCAGAATGTGCTTGAAGCAATTCCTGTAACCCTAGGAACAATATAATTAGAATTACTTGACCTGGTTCTATGGGAGTGTGCATTGGACGACCTGGTGAAATTTTGACAAAGGTAAGCTGCGCCACGGGCATTATAGATGTTAAAAACATGGTTCAGCCTCAGTTGTTTCACTCTGTCTTTGAATTTCAGTAATAACCTATGACCCCTAGTGACCCCATATGACATGTAACCTAAACAGATATGTTTATTAATCTATATTGAGATATAAACGACGTATGTGTTCGGGACATTAAGCCCAAATTGTCCAAATGGGCTGGAAAGAACAAAAGAATATATATGTGTACATCATTTTACTAAAACATCATGATATCTACTTGATAGATTTCCGTAAGTACATTAACTTGGAAATCATGTACGAAGGGAACACAGTCAGGGGTGGAGAAATACTCAGTATTGACCTTTTGTAGGATAAAGATAATAGCAAAAGGAGTTCAGTTAAAAATCACATCATTTACTATGTATTTTATGATTTCATTACTCATAATTTTGTTGGATAAAGTATAACAGCAGATTGGTAGAGTGAGGATTGATAAAACTTTGGTATGGTCATGTGTTTTGAACTCGCCATCATTCCTCGCCACCCTTACTTAAATCAAGAATATATCAGTGTAATATACTGATATATATTTAATACTGATATATTCTTTATTTAAGTATAGATGGTTTAAAGGCTTGAACAGGGGGAGTCAGAATTTGATTTTTTTTCTCTTCAAATTTTTAACTCACTTAGTGCGATCTGGTGTATACTTTTGACCAAAATGTTATCGAAAAGCCACCTCTTCATTTCCGTGAATAAATATTTTGTTTTTCATCAATGCACGAAAGAAGTTGAGCATATGCACGAAAGAAGTTGAGCATATTTTGTTGCCCCCCCCCCCCCCCCCCTGAAATGTTGATAGATCCGCGCCTGGCCGTATAGTGCCTGATTGCCCCAAGATGAACATGAACCAGTCCTTGGGAACCAGTCATGATCAGTATTTAATATTTATCCAATTACATCCGGTTGTTAATTAAGTGGATTTCCTTTAGTATGTATACCATCAAATGTTTTCAATGGGGCTTATAACAACACATTCAACCCTGCTTAGTGATTCAAAATGATAGATTATACTGAAAGGTCACTGTACTTTTAAATGAGATTTAGTTTGGTATTAGTGAAAGGTTCAAACCCATGTGAAGGTAGAAGGTGGTCAGCCCGGTCAGGCCCCGGGTCAGGCATACTTCAGGGTGAAAGCGTATTTTGGTAATTTCCAGCCCAAAGTTACTTACGTATATCAACGTTTTTCAATATAACTTTGATTTAAAGGGACACAATGTCATGTTGAATTTTTCATAATTTTAATTTATGTACTTCAGAATTCAAGATGAACATTAAAAATTGCCATTATTGTTGTTTTTACTATAAAAAACCCCGGCAAAACTTGATTAAAACAATGTTTTAAATATGTTGGAATACCAGTGTACCACCCTTAACCATGTAAAATGCTGGTTGCGGCTCTACCAGCATTTTTTAATCGACGTTTTGTTGTACAAAAAGGGCTGATTTTTCTTAATCCTTATAGGTGTAAGTTCATACAATGTAATACAATTGTAAAAATATACAAATCCCAGTTTTTATCATATATTTTTGTAATTGAGGGCGCTGCCTCCACCACATCTCTTAATGCCCCTTTTATTGATAACACTTTGATTTAAATGATAAAACTTTGATTTTAATTATAAAACTTTGATTTCAATTATAACACTTTAATTTCAATTATAAAACTTTGATTTTAATTATAACACTTTGATTTTCATTATAAAACTTTGATTTTCATTATAAAACTTTGATTTCAATTATAAAACTTTGATTTTAATTATAAAACTTTGATTTGAATTATAAAACTTTGATTTCAATTATTAAAACTTGGATTTTAATCATAACACTTTGATTTCAATTATAAATCTTTGATTTCAATTATAACACTTTGATTTTAATCATAAAACTTTGATTTTAATTATAAAACTTTAATTTCAATTATAAAACTTTGATTTCAATTATAAAAGAGCCAGAATCTCTTGCGTGCCTTATATGTCATTGTGTAGAAGAATTAATTCGGATGTTAAACAAAGAAATTTAAAAAACACCAAAGTTAGCTTCACCTAAATTTAACAGATTGACTTCTTTCTTCCATTCCACGGAGCAATACAAACAATGATACTTTCAACTGAACAGAATCATATTTTCCTGTCCCAATTATACACTACCACCCCATCTCTTTCTCCATCTCCCCCACTCTCATCGAACTTCCCCAAAGAACCATAAGTCTATCACCAAACCATAATTTTGCTCTTATGGTCACGGGACCTAAATCGATGATGGCTGCTTAATCCATCCATACAGCATGTCAGGTATTTTTCAGAGAGCGAGGCTGAGGGCATACGCGTCTCAGAAATGCGATCGCCCCCTCCCCGGTTGGGTATACAGGCTGTAACAAAAAAAAGTTATACAGTTTTGAAAAAAATATTAAAAATATCTCTCGTGTTATTTTTGTTTCGAGTTTTAATAGCCTGCAAGGGGAATTTCCTAAGCTTTCGAATAAGCTTTGTTTCATGACAATCGATGGTCGGTAAACAGAGATATGATCAATTGTCTAAAGTAGTCATAAAATCATCTGGGCCACTTTGGTTTAATCCATGGATAAATCACTGGGATGAATATGAATGGAATCGAACCAGGAACATAGCAGTTGAGCGCTCTTGTTAGACAACAATGGTTCGTTTCAAGTGGTTAAAAGTATTACAAAGAAGGTTAGGTCTTTACAAATATTATTTATTTATTTTATGAATATATTTATTCAAATTAAATAAAACTATTTGAAAAAAGAATTATATTGTTCTCTCTAATGTTCCTTGCATGATACCCTAACCATTTAATTTATACAAGCAAGATTGTATGATATTATTGTGAAAGTGGCCCAACCAGATTTCTAGACGACTTAGTAGATTGGTCATAACTTTTAAACGCAAGTAGTTAAAAAGACCAAATAAAATGATTCTGGTAGCCAAAACGGAACTTAACACAGACTGTAAGAGATTTTGACATTGCATGATTTTAACATTGAATTAAAAATAAAATTGCGATTGTATAACTTTTTTTGTTACAGTCTGTACAAGGCCTACCAAGTCGTTGGTAATCCATCCGATGAGAAATAGACAACAAATAGACAACAAGTCATCGTCCAAATGTCAATTTAATACCCCGAGACTATGTCTAAATGGGAACCAATTAATTGAACAATCTACTCAGTGTCAGCCCTGATTGCTGTTCATAAAGTTCTCTTTTTCATAGTAAACCTCAACGTCATACCATGGAAGTGGGGTATCAATGGGGTTCTCACATTGATATGGTATACGTGTATGTGCCTACCTTTTGGGGTGCCTTTTTACACAAATTGGTATAGCGATGGGATGGTTTTCATCATAGACCAAAGCGCCCAATTGGCATAAATTGGGTGTATTTTGAGGTATTTTTGTAAAAAGCGCCCAATTTGTGCAAAATTGGGTGCTTTTCTAACAAAATTGGTATATTGATGGGTGGGAAATTGGCAAAAAAATAGGTATAGAGAAAGTTCCATTTCGTAGTCCGGCAGGCACATCCACGTACGATGTTGGCGAAAGTAACCCCCGGGGGAAGTAGTCACACTGGTCATCTCAATCCCAACAACCAACACGTCTTGCTCGGATATCTTCTAATCCTACCATTAATTACTAATGAGAAGCTAATGAGTCTTAAGCCATTAAGGTTCCGTACCTTAATTAAATATTGCAATGATCACCGTTAATGTGGTATTTGACACTGGACATAACGCCCACCCTTGTCTATCAATCCGGACTGGACTGTCATCATGTCATTGTCATCAGTTCAGTGACCGTGAGAAGGTTAACCCAGGGAGCTCCGGCTCAAAATGTCATTATTGTTGAATTTGAAATGGTTAGTTTTCAAATTTTAGGCAAATAGGACTAAACACCTAATAACGCAAAAGGTTTCTATGATAGTTGCTTTTAATCCTTTATGCAAGATATATGGTCATGTGTTATAAGCTCGCCTCCTTTTGCGTTCCACACGGATTTTGGCTTTCGCGACATGATTTTAACTTTACACATTTATATTTCCTTTTATACCCTCCTTAGGTAGTAACAGTATACATTTTCTGAAGGGAAATTGCATAAGGAAACCAAATATGCCATTGAAATAATGGTACGACCAAGGACTAAAATGGTATGATTCAAAATGTTCGGGAAAATATCAGAATTTTTAAATTTTAATTTGAGATCCATATAATTTTTATACCTACCCCTATCATTATTTACTTTACATATTTGAATTCCTCATGAAATTACCCATCAGATGATATATAATTGTCAAAGTTACTACGTCGGTAAGGTAATTATACAGGCTAGTGAATATCTCCAATTTTTATTTTATATATTTTTAGAACTTTCAGAAATATTTTTTAAGGATGTACCCTTCCCTGATCTAAACTGTATTTCTTAATTCCTCTAGTTCCAAGCTTTCCAAAAATGTATACTTTTGCTATCATAGGTTGACAACTTTTTCTGTTATAGTAATTATTATAAATTCCGGTAAATTGAGGCTGATATTTCATGTTGACTGTGTAGCGAATAGGAAGAAAGTCGATGATCATTGTCTTATTCATAATTAATTAGTTGACAAATAGCTGACAAGTATGTTGAACCACATACTTAAAAACTACTATATCCTTTAAAATGGGACCAGAATGGTGTTTGTAATATTAGGGGATGACTAGTTATGGTAAAAAGAACAAAGCATGGGATATTCCCCATTGAGTTTGTACAGGCGGCACCCCTTCCAGCGGCACCCCTTCCAGCACCACCCCTGGTCCCTAAACTTCTGTAGCTCCTCGTCTGTATTAGCTATACCAATGCCATTTTGCAGGCAGGTAGCTTGTTATTAGGGCTTTAAAATGATACCAAATTTGTTGAGATAGCTTTTGTGGTTTTAAAAATATTTAAGGAATATGACAGCATGAAACTAAAAAATGTAACAGCACCACCCTATTGGGAGGCGAGTTCATGACGCGTGACCATATAAACATATACTGCTGGTAGGCTGTAGGCGACGGGGGAAAACCATATTCTCCGGGCAGACGGACCTCTCGGGCCTGATGGTGGGTTCTTTTTGTTTAGGGGGGGGGGGGGGGGGGGTTGGTCATCATTTTAGTAAGAATTTTGATGAATTGTTAACAATATTGTATAATTATTTGCTATTAAATCAAAATTCAATATCAAAACATTTTCAAAAATTTTCATCAAATTTTCATTATGACGTCATGCGATAAATGTCATACTTTCATAAAATATGATTGTAAACAGGGGACCAACAAACTGTCCAAATACTGTTTCTTTTCAGAACTGTATCGAAAACTTGCATTCCTGAAAATATCTTTGTTACTAGAAAGCTTTCCTATCATAAAAGTTCGTTACCGGTACACATTTATTGGTCAACCGTTAGTCTGCAGAGTCACCATTCACATGCCTTTAAAGTAACCATTTTCATTCTATTTTTTTTCACAAACCACCATTTTTGTATAATATAGAGAGCCAAATTGTGAACAATAGCCATTAACAAGGTTAATGAACTGACTGATTAGAAATCAAACTGATAACTCTTCAAGAGCTCTGATGTGCAAATCAATTGGTTCAACTGCAACTCAGAAAACATGCGTAATACAAGAAACACAAATGGGTATAGGGGTTAAACAATGTCAATTAAGGGATCACGTCAAAACTCGACCGCCCGTTGACCGCCGGTTACGGCCGGTTCCGCCCGGTTCTCACAAAACGTGTCGTCTGTTATAATATACAAACATAATGAGGTCAAACAGTTACACTCTGGTGAACAAGACAGGTTGATAGTGCCTCGTCACACGCGTGAGCAATAAAGTCTTGAAGTAATTGGTTTTTCAAGTTTTTCAAGTCTCAGTTGTCAACCAGTACAATACAGCTATTGATTTTCGCTGGGGTTGGCTTGTTCAATCTGTTTATAGCTCAATTAACTTTTTAAAATCAATACTGAAAGTCTATGAATGGGTTTTTTATAGAACGATTATAGAGAGAGCTATTATGACCTCAAAGTAACAGATTGATAGTGTAAATTGGTCCGGTTACAGCATTAAGTCAACCGGCGGTTGTTCAGTGTTGCATGCGTGAATATTCAATACCAGTAAAACATTTGACCTGAAAGAACCGGGCGGAACCAACCGTAACCGGCGGTCAACGGGCGGTCGAGTTTTGATGTCTTCCCTAAAGTGGCATAAGAATAGCTTTTAAAAAGCCCAAACTTATTATAGAGAACATCAAAATAATATAAATAAAAGATGACCGTTATAGGCTGATATGATCTTAATACTTTATTCCACTAATTCCGACAGTCCCCTCTCCGTATTTTCCGCAGAACCAGCAGAAAATGACATGTTCCTATATTTCTTTGAGTTATGTGCAATTTTTCTGTGGACAGGAGAAGCCGTTGCCGTTGGCAACAAGGACATAGTCCTGTTTCTATACATGGGCAGATATTCCGGCTCAAGTAGAGTCCTCTCTGACTCAACATCATCATCAACGTCGAGTTCCTCTTCGCTTATAAATCCGGCTCCCGGTTCGGCGAGTCCCGAATATGATGAATCCTGGTAGTTGAGCGCCATTGACGATTGGAACTTAGACAGAGGAGTAGAACTCCCCACCGTGTTCGGTGATTTAATGATATCGCTACAGCTCCCGGATATCTTACTATTCCCTTGGTGGCGCTTCTTTTGTTTCAAACCAGTGCATTTTAATTGATGTATATCTGATCGTAGTTGTATGAATTGACACATCAGGATCTGATCTTGTTTCTTCATGTCACGCTGTTGAAAAAACAATCCAGAAATTGAATGCAAGGATCAGTTTAATTGGTCAAGATGTGAATGGTTAAAGGGATACTAAGAGATGTTTTGAAGACTGCGCCCTCAATTAGGATAAACACCGGGATTTCTACATTTTTACAAATGTATCACATACACAAATTTACAGCTGTAAGGATTAAGAAAATCAGTTTTCTTTGTGCAATAAAACGTCGTTTCAAAATATTCTATCCCCGGCTCGGACAGCATTTTATGGTAATTGGGAAAAAACGACATTCAAAAAGTCTTTGTTTTTTTATTAATTATTTGCCACCATAATTGGGAACCGTCACTATGGCCGAGTGGTCTAAGGCGGTTGTGTAATGACTTGTATTAGTTATGAAAACTTTTACGAGTTCGAATCTCACTGGGGTCTCTTTTTCTTTTGTCTTTATTTTTGTAACAAATGACGTTGTTTTATCAGTTTAAACATTGTAAATTTAATTTTGTAATTATTGAACTATTAATCAAATGTATATGAAAGTATAAAAATGGATCAGAGAATATAAATTTGGCATCAATTTTGACCAAAAATGTTGATTTATTTTTGAGAAAATCACAAAATTCACTTTTTTGACCCAAAGGTAAGAAAAAGAATTTTGAGTATAAAATGCCCAAATCTCTTGATGATGATGTTAATACATTAACTTAGAAACGAATTTGTTTTTTAAACCAAAGCTAATATTTTTTTTGAAATTTTGACCAAAAAGTGCCAAAAAACCGGGAAAATGGATTTTTATATTATTTTTGGCACTTTAAGACAAATTTCAGATTTGAAAAATAAGTTTTCGTTGGGCTCATAAACCAGTTTGACGTATACATTGTATACTTACAATTTCAGTTCGTATCCATTCCAATGCATCCTCTATTTTACTTTCACGTTCCTTCCAGTCCATACTGTCGTCTCCCAGCACAGGGATAGGTGTTTCTATTCTCCAATCTGGTATCACTAATTCGTCTTCAATACTGGTAGATGGTGTGGCTGCAGTCTGTATTCATAATAATAATAAACAAAATCACGACGTTTACTTAAAGGGTGACTGATGGGTCATTTTGTGAGTGACAAAATGTGTTTGATAGAAACTGATGAGACAAATTGAGTTTTGTTTACTTTAACATCCGGAAATAACATGAAGTGACCGCGACAGATTTGCTGACCTGAATCCGGTCCTGTCACTCCCCAGTACCTCAATTCCATAAATCTGTGCTCAAACGAAGGGTGCTTGGGTTTTGTAAATGCCGACATATAGTTGTTTAATAAATTAATGAGAATAAGATCGTATTCAGATTTAATGGTTACATAAATAAGACAGTTGGCTGACCCTTTTATAAGCGCATTTAATTCCCCCAATTTAAGATACGGCTTGCTATTTCAACCAATCTTTGACTCAGCAGGCAAGGCAGGTTGAAAAGTCCGGAGCTTTCCCCGGACAGCCGTAAGACTATAGATTTACCGGTCGAAACACGGATCACCACTGAAATAACATTTGTTTACGGCAGGCAGCTATGGACATCCGGCACTTTACTACTTTTACTTTTACTAAGAAATCTTCAAATAGGCCTAGACGTGTCCTATTTTAAAACAAAGTCCAAAATAGGCACTCTCTACTTACCATAACCATCCAATCACATACTCCATGTTATCCATATTTATACTTAATTGGCATAGAGAAAAATTTCACCAAATCTGCGAGTTGTATACCCGGTTGTATAGGTACCTGGTATTAGGTAGCCTATACCAAGCTACTTATAACATTCCGATGCCATTGAGAACTCTCTGCATCTAAATTTCTATACTAAATTCAATATTTTACCTTAAAATGTTCATTGGTCTCAAGCAATAATAAAAGCACTCTTAGGAATACTGATGTACACTATACACGTTAGGCCTATGCAAATAATATGTTGTATAAGAAACGTATGCAGTAGTTGAACTCTTAACGCTTATTTTCAAACACCATACAGCCTCGGGTTAATGCTTTATATACACTGCCATTACCACGGTCCACCTTTGTATATGAATCGCGTGGTTTTATTCAACAAAAATTCACCTTTGCAATGCAAAGCAACTTTAAAATTGTTCCAATCTCAGACAAAAAGTTTAAGTTGAATACTGTCGATTTTCGGTTCAAAAGCCCTGTCCATTTGTATTTAGTATGATCATAATAGACTTGTGGTTTAACAAAACAGTCATATTCAAAAATGGAAATCGAGCGTGAAATGTGTTGTTTTCTTTTATTTCAATATAATGAATGTTCAACTATCCGTATAATGAACTCAGTACTGTGTTGATTTACATTATTAGTAATTTATTTAAATTATACAACATCTAATAATATATAGGCTATACTATGCCGATTGAATAAAGATTCTTGTTAGGCCCATACGTACATAATACGATATAATGTCACGTTACTCTCAGACAAACGTATGACCTATAATAGGCCTATGTTTGAACATTTAAAATTCTTTTAAAGACAAATTGAGCTAATTGAATCTTAAAGTGATGGAACATTGAATTCGTCATTCGCGCGAAGCGCACAAAAACCTGCAATTTTTACTCTAAATCAATGGTCCGATATTTTAATAAAATAGTCCGATATTAAGGATCCCCACCCCGATTTTCGCAGAGTTCTATCGTATACACGAGGGCTTAAGCTTAGTACACCAAAATATCCTATGTAAAAATGAGCATGATAAAACTCATCTCATAGTATACCTAAATAGTTTAAAGGCATATTATGTGATCTTTTCCAGCCCTCTATTCATGATTTTTTTTTAAAGTAGATTTTCTTGCAGATTTACATTTCTAATCAAAAATCATGAATATATTCTGAGTTATACAGAGCGATACGATTCCTTTATTACTTCAAAATCATGGTTTAAAGAGTGAAAATAAGTTTATTTTTCACTCTCAATTCACTCTAGAACCATGATTTTGAAGTAATTAGGAAATTCTTGCAGATTTACATTTCTGATCTTAAATCATGAATATATTCTGAGTTACAGAGCGATACGATTCCTAATTACTTCAAAATCATGGTTTAAAGAGTGAAAATAAGTTATTAGGAATCGTATCGCTCTGATACTCAGAATATATTTATGATTTATGATCAGAAATGTAAATCTGCAAGAAAATCTACTTTCTAAAAAAAATCATGAAAAGAGGGCGACCCTAGAAAAGATCACATAATAGGCCTAGGCCTATGCCTTTAAGTTGATAATTTGAAATAAGACCCGAGGTACAGAGAGCATGTATGCTCACTTTAATTTTTAATATCGAAACTTATTTGTGTGTTCTGAGATTAGCAACTTTTCTAAGCCCCCATTCTCTCCTGTTTAAAGTCGCAGCGTTTAAATTCCGTGCACCGATTATGCCGATGGCAGTATATCATTATTGGAGATTCCTCCTTTACAGGGTGCACAAAAGTGACAGGAAAAGGCGCGTGTAGTATATTCGTGAGGACAACTCTATTTGAGTAGGGGTTTTTTAAACTTCGATTGACCATCTTCCATGGATTGACCTTGGTCAATCTTACCTCAAATAAGTAGGCCTAAACTTTGGAAAGGTCGGTATAATCACAGATACTTACATGTGGGAATGGCATTAACATTAACTAATCAATAGGTTTCCAATTATTTGGTGAATACACATAATCACTAATAATCCAATCGTTTTCAGATTAAACCATCGTTTGCCATTTTGAGATAGCGTTTGACCGAGAGAAAGTCTCCCAAAACAAATACAACTTTTTTCCGGCCTATAGTAGGCCCTATTCGAAGTAAATGGTGATGCGAGACAAAATATAGTGTCGAATTAAAATAGAATTACCTTAAACGGACTACCCTCATCGTCCGCATAGCCGCTGTCAGTAATATATCCCGTCATATCAGTCCAATCCGATGACGACGCCGCGGCGAGACGCGATCGCATTTCTTTTTGTCGCACCATGTGGGGATCTTCATTAAACCGCACAGTACTTGTTTTACGATTGTGTCGATGGCGTGGCCAAGTGCCACAGTTGTTGGTCTCTTCGACGACTAGTAGTGACGTCTTACTAAAGGGTGAAATAATTCCTGGAGATAGTGATAACTGATCACTACTGCCCCCATCAGAATGATCATCTCCCGGCTCAGATGATTCATCTGATATGACGTCAACATGAAGGGGTTCGGTATTATAGTCACTGTCACAAGTGTCATTTGTGGTCACTGATTCGCTATTAATAGCATCTGTCAAAGTTGCGTCCTCCGCTATCTTATTCAAATGGGTGTCACTAAGTTCTTGCGCTAAAAGTAAAGTGTCTGCACAGAAACTTTTCTTGCGTACGTGCACTAAGCTCATTAATGCAATTTCCTGTAATTCTTTGCTCAACTCCATGGTTTCGTCGGCTGTCAAATACGTCAATCATTCATCAATTAGATTATTCTCCGTTCCTTTTTTAATACTCAGTAATTAAATAGTCATTAACTGGGTATCTCGAACGCTGGTTAATTACCGTACTATAGCGAAGATATATAAAGTCAGGATCAGTCAGGATGTCGTTAGGCTTTACTAATAATGTAGGCTGTAATAGCTGGCTACTCAAGCATAATGGTCTGATCTCATCAATGTACTGTATAGTAAAACATGGTTGCCTGAGTGGAAATAGGCCTACGGAAGTTATATAGAAAGTCCTACCGGAATCCAACTTCCTATTTTTTCATTGTACAGTGTGAGTCAAAAAGAAGTTGTACGGGAATGAAAATTTGTTTTAAAATGACCAAACAAATTGGACAAACCAATGAAGCATATTATATTAAAACTAGCGGCGTACCCTCGCTAGCTGAGTATATTATATCTAAATTAGATACCTTCATGATTTGTAGCAAAATGGGCATAGATAATGAGTTCAAAATTGTAGATCCCTGAATTATTTTTTTTCATTTGAAATAGACTTTGTTCACAGAAATTGAGTTTTGTGATATCTTTGAATCTCAGACCCAATTTCAATACCCCATTTAGGAGGGAAACAATGTTATAGTTACCCCATTTGTTGGAAGTGGCTGTTTTTACTTCAGGCTTTTCTTCCATCTTTTCTAACTTTCATTTCATTCAGCCAGCATGCTTATATAGGCTTTTTAAGCCTGGCCCGAGCATTTTCATTTTGCTTGAGCCTGGTCCCTTCAGGACCCAAGCGTGTGTATGTACGGACCGACGGTTTAAACAAACAAACAAACAAACAAACAAACAAACCCCCCAAAATGTGCAGTACCAACCCCATACCCATATAGTGTATACATGGTATAGAAGATAGTGTGCGGTTAGTCGTCAACATGATCAAAGCGTATAAAGGCTATTGTGCAATAGCAAGAGGTCCTTGATACTCAGGTGCCCTTAATCCTAATATCGGTGCCACGGCGCCCTTAATAATCCAGGGATCTTAATAAGGCCTACCCAGAAACGCTAAATATTATTAGGTATCCCATAATAAGAAATAACCACTCTGGTATAGGCCCTACCCCATACATCCCTAAAATCCAGTTATCACAAGGTACCCTTAATATTCCATACTCCAGGTACCCAGTGTACCCTTCTAATCCAGACAGGCCTACCCACCCCATGTGTTCATACACACGTGTAAGCCTAGATTTTACAACCCCCTTCGCGGACGCCCCCCCCCCCCCCCCCCCCCCCCCCCTCCCTAAAAGTTGCCAAGTCTCTCATTGCTCATAGAACACGCCGCTGCTGTATTAAATAAATTTAGGTCCGCGACGCCACTGGGTATTTTTAGTGGTTTTATTAAGTTTTATGGTGGGTCTTTCATAGTTGGCGGGAGGCGGGTTCTCACCATGATCACTTTGTACCCACCCAGTTCAGTGTTAAAGCCATCCGTTTATTTTATTTTTTCTCGGCCTATTGACATTAAATTATTTCTCCAGTAGGACTATTTCTGCATGCATATTTTGCTCTAACAGTTCCTTGTTTATTTATAGGCCTATCCCCCATGTATAAAAAAAATATCACGGTTTTCTGGCCTATATATCTATGTTTTTATATAGCGCGCCCTGCCCGTGGCCCGCATTGTGGATGGGTCCACGATGGGACTGAGGCACTGTCGTATAAACGCATTTTCCCTGTCACTATTAACACATGTTATCCTGGATGCAGGCCTACGGTTCGTGCCTTCAGTCAAATTTCAAATATATTTGAATTCAACAAAACATGTTAATCATGTTAATCGAATGCGTTCTGGTGATATGATCATTTGAAATTCTCCAAAAGTAGTCGTAAACCTGCTACGAAATGCCATTTTGAGCCAAAAATTGGTTTTTTTTGTCAATGTTGAACCTCTTTATTAATGATTGATGGGTCGGTATAAATGGACGGCCCTCTATCTTATTGGAAATAAATTGATTTAATAATAGCCATTCAATTATAATCCTGTGAGACCAGGATTATAGTGGTTTGCATAGTTACTTTCATTTTGTTGCTTAACTTGATCTACCAACCTAATATGCATCATCATAATTCTCCCTTAAATCATGATGAAGGAAACGTTTAAGATTACTGTGTGAAACATTTAAAATAAGCCAATGAATACATTTTGCTGTAGTTAATTTGTAGTATAAATGTGTTTTAGCTTATAAAAAGGTTAGACTATTAAGATCATTACTTTTTACAATCAAATTAATTATGCGCTTGTTTTTTAAAAAATAAAAATAAAGCTTGTATAATTGAGTAATAATTTTACATTCAAGTTTGCATTAATTTCTATATCACTAGGATTTCAAAAGAAATTGCAAAGGGTGTACTTAAGAATCGAACCACCAACCCCGTGATACTGAAGTTGACGCTTTACCAATTGAGCAATTCGTCTGTCCATGAAATTATTTAGATAGTAATACAACTTTATAGTATTGAATATCGAATACACTAAACTCATTCGTGCTAATTTCTCTAGATCAAAAGAGGGCGCTCATACCTTTTTATCTATTTTCAGCTTATTAACTATTAGTCAATGGGGGCTTATAGATGAAGTTTAACGGTATTTGGTATGATGGATACCTATGCTAAGATGTATCTTTAAAACTGACAATCAGTTCGATATCTTAACACTTTCCACGCGGCTATTAATTTTACCATTACAAAACAGAATTTTCCGAAACCTTTTCGTAATTTTCAGAGTATATTTAAAGGATTACTGAACCAATACTAGGCATGTTTGTACTTAATTCAATGCATTTCTCATGGTGATTCCAAATATAGTAATATAATTCAATAATTTTGTCATTTTTGAAACATTTTGTGAAATTTTGGAATGTCGTCTGCAGCCGCCTGCCGCGTGGAAAGCTTTAAAGGTAGATGTTCCGATTTTCAACTTGATGTTTTCTATTCTACATGAAAGGTCATCCTTAAAAAAGTCGTGTTCCAAAGTTGGCATTTTAAGGGGTTTTTTTACTGTAAAATTGAGTACTTAATCGTATAGGCCTAATTGACAATTCATAATAGTGTATTATGATTGTGATATGCCTTTACACTTCAATAAGACCTGCAGTTTTAAATTTAGTCATAATAGGCCTGGAAAATGGTACATAATAAATACAGTATTTTACTGTATTCCAAAATAACGGCCAAAATACTGTCACTTTTTAACCTTTTTTACAGTATTTGACTGTACATTTTACAGTAATTTCTAACGTGTAGTAGATTTCACGCGCTGTATTAAAACCACTGAAAGACAATATTTTATTTAAAATATTTCTAGGAGGTTAATGAATTAACCCCCCCCCCCCCCCCCCCCATTTTCAAGAACATAACTAAATTATATAAAGTGAAAAGATCACATTTTTATATACCTTCCTTTGTTTATAAATTAGATTTGAAGTTTACCTAAAAAATAGACATTTCTCAATTGTTTACGAAATGTGTGTCTATGCAGCATGACTTGTGCTATGCCTACTAACATTTGAGTTATACTGAAACACTCCCTTTCGTTGACAGACATCTCGAAGAATGGGGTTATTTGACACAAAAAGACATAATTCTTTATATATATCACTGAATGTTGATTTTATTCACAATTCATCGTTTTGAATGTCCCAGGTATAAATATAGCTTTTGAATCTGACTGAATCTGTACTCTTTGCTCCTTCAAAGAAGTTAGCATTCCCCGGACATTCGCCAACATTGGTTATTTTATTAAAACAGGCATAAATCATGTTAGCAAGGAGCAATTCCAATGATATTTTTAATTTTAAAGATGAGTGGAAGAACATGTTTTTATGTTCTTTGGATATGTGCTTTTTTTTTCTTTTTTTGTGAATACCTCGGGTAAAAATATCTTTTGAATATGAATGAATCTGTACTCATTGCTACTCACGTATATAGATAGATACTTTCACAGGATTTAGCATTTGGTGGACAGGTCCCAAATGAGTTCATTTATTTAAACAGATATAACTCTTAATAGCAAGGATCAATTTCAGCGATTCTTTTTTCATATCAGCGAAAGAATGTGATCTCTGAACTATTTGCAATATTCATAACTGGATCCATAGTATTCATAACAATATCCATAGTATTCATAACACTATTTGCAGTATTCATAACTCTATCATTAGTATTCATGACATTATTTTCAGTATATATAACCCTTTCTTTAGTATTTATAACTCTATCTTTAGTATTCATAACTCTATCTTTAGTGTTCATAACTCTATCTCTAGTATTCATAACATGTCAATGGCCAGTTTTAATACCAAGAATGATTTGTTCTCGAAACTCCTCGATAAATGTCTGTACTTGTATTCAGTGGTATTCGGATGTTATGAAAGAATGTTTTAATGGTCTAAAAACTCATAAAAATGACATATTTTATGGGTAGTAAGGTTCATAGATTCTTGATTATAAATTACTACTAGGGCTAAGCTAGAGAACCATAACGAATTGCATTTTTTATAGCTATCATATTGTTTAATATTCAATGACAACACTAATTTGGATTAGTGCACCCACTAGGCGGGCCACTAGGTTGGTTACTGAAACAAATTAATGGGCGACGTGTTTTACTATGTTGGTTAAATCAAGAGCCGTGTAGGCGAACTTGTTTGTATTGTCTCAGATTGTTGCTTTCTTTATTTGTATCTTATAATACTGAAATTACATTTTTAGTTAAATTGTATATGTAATAAAACACATATTCGTCGTTTTTCAATAAATCATCGACCAGAACAAATATATATCGAAAACCCGAGTCATTTTTGCCGAGTATTATTTCTCCTATATTGATTTGAAGTTCGCTTATACCCTGAACGGAACTCCCGTCCATGATATTGATTTGCGCCCTCTATTGCAAGATTTAGTTACAATCTTTTATGTCGTTGTTTTCAATCCCCTGTGTTTAATATAAAGAGAGAGGGTATGACACGATTATGGCGTACCGTACTTTCAACCAATAAGAATGGGTTATTTTATTATTTTGGCCAGACGATTTTCCTTAAATGGAGGGCACACGATGAAGGCACACGATGAGGACACACGGTGGACCGTTTCCCGTCCGTTGAACACGTTCGGGGGACTTTGCCGGCCATCCGCACCCGGCAGGAGTTGTGAGACGGTACAATTGCGAGGAAGCGGTAATAAAGTGCTCAACAAAAGAAAGTCGTACACTTTGTTTAGGTCATTTAAAGTAACTTTCGATTCTTTTTTTACCAAACAGGCGAAATAGACATTTGGATGAATCTTTTAGGCACATTTTGATACCAAACATAACACCTACAATCATAGAAAAAAGGTGTTCGAACACTGACCATTGTTTGCACCGTTTAATTACCCTATAGTACGCATTTTTAGAGTCATGTGAAAATACCAATTTGCATCTGCTAGCCTGAAAGCCCCCCTTCAATATACCCCTCCCCTCCCCCACCAATCAATGTTGCTAGGCCACGGGCTGATGTTTGGCAAGTTGGGCGACTCAACATTGATCAGGGGGGAAAGGGGGATGACTTTACATTAGGCCTACTAAGTGTTCGAACACTTTTTTCTAACATTGTAGCAACAAAGATAAACCATGATTAGCGCCATTTAAAGAAAATTAGTCACTTTTGAAAAGTGACATTTTCAATACACTACGCGGCTAGAAAATGGGCGTGTGTAAGTTTCACCCCGTGTGTGACACTATTTTAACCAGGATTGACCGGCGGGCAATCAATCACACAGTGCAGCCATTTCTCCTTTCCATAAAAATCCCTTTACATTCATATCCCTCACCCATGCATGACACTTTGAATTTGAATAAGCCCGCGCATTGAGGGGAAATGCGCAGCGATCAACACGGGAATGATACAGCTTGGTGCTTGTTAACAATCGGTGTTTTCTTCCGCGTACGCGTAGTGTATATTGAAAATGTGACTTTTGAAAAGTGACTAATTTTCTATGAATGGTGCTAATCATTGTTTATCTTTGTTGTTAGGTGTTATGTTTGGTATCAAAATGTGCCGAAAAGGTTCATCCAAATATCTATCTAGCCCGCTTGGTAAAAAAATAATGGAAAGTTACTTTCAATGATCAAAACAAAGTGTACGACTTTCTTTTGTTGAGCACTTTAGGATGTTAATAGGATGTTACGGAGACGTTATGAGACCGTCAACACGTTAACAGAATGTTACCCAGGCGTTATCTGGCAGGTACCGTGCACACCCGTACAGCTCCGTACGGTGTCACACTGCGAGCGCCCGGTGAGAGTCCGTTCCGCGGACGGTTATCCAGGCGGCATGCGCCCGTTTTAGCCGGCATCCACCACTCAAAATATGGACAAACCCCTCCATTATCGCACAATAGTCGGGCAACCACAACTAAATGTCCATCTTCTCGCAGCCCGTCGCTGAGATGATCGACGTCCGCCACCGTCCATCACCGCTCTGCGTACGGGCGCGAAACTGATGCGCCGTCCTTATAAGGTCCTCATACCGGGCTCTCACCGTTCGCCTCCGCTTTTACTCACTCGGCAGGAGTTTTGAGCATGCCCGTCCCTGAGATGGTCGACGTGTCAGCCACCGTCCATCACCGCTCTGCGAACGGACGCGAAACGAATGCGCCGTCCTTATTTCGCCGCCGCTTTTTTTTAATATTCACCCGGCAAGAGTTTTGAGCATGCTCAAAATTCCTGCCGGGCAAAGTCCGCTGGACGTGTTCAACAGACGGGAAACGGTGTCCGCACCAATTTCACGGTAAGGGGTCGCCTAGCTCACACGGATACATGTGACAAATACAGAGACGAGACGTAGATGTTGTTACCACCAAATCCGGAATGAGCGCTGAAGCGGCGAGCTTGAGCGCTCAGCTTATTAAAGGGCCGTTTGATGACGTCAAAGGTGGTTCGGCGGATACCCAGGCGTTCCGGCCGGCAAGCGATGTTATTTACCGTAACAAACATTATACCTTGACGGAGTAAAGCGAGTAGTATACACATGACATGTACATTGTACAGCAATACATGTATACAGTGTTTGGCCAAAAGTGTGTACGGTTAATAAATTCGCGGCCGGTAAGGACAAAATCTGCTGCAATTTCGGACCATGTAGCTATAGCAAACCATGTTATAGACTGGAACGAGGCCCCCATTAGGTCGAGAACCATACAGGAAATTTATAGAGATACGCGAGGCGATGGAAATCAAAAGAGAGGGGACCAGACACTCAACCGAGAGGAGGGTACTTTTTTGATCAGTCACGTCTGATCCACTACTAAAACCAACTGGCAACTCTGAAGATGACGTTTCTTCCCGCCAAAATGGATCATTGCCATTCTGAAGAAATCCTGCGATGTACACTGTAAAAATTGTGTCTTACAGAACCATGTAAGACACGTCTTTGTAATAGACATGTCTTCAACAATATATAACAAAGAAAACAAAATAAGTGTCTTGCCTGAAGACCCTTTGTAAGACATGACTCAATTAAGTCGGTTGTAAGACGTCTTCAATTAGACACATGTCATGTATGTATACAAGACATCTCGCAAGAAGACATGTCTGCTGGTTAGATGCATGTCTCTAAACTTATGCGTCTCCCTACCTGCTACATGAGACGCATCTTACAAATGTGTCTTCTGTCAAGACATGACTTGCATAGAGACATGACTTGGGTCTTCATGTCTTATGTCTTCATGTCTTACAATGTGTCTTCGGTCGGGCAAGACACTTGTTTTTGTTTTCTTTGTTTTCTATTCTTAAAGACATGTCTATTGCAAAGACGTGTCTTACATAATATTACAAGACATCATTTTTACAGTGATGAGGATAAAATATTAATATGTGAGTAGGCCCGGGGAGTAGGCCTATTCATTTATTGGTTTCGACAAGCATATTTGTTTACTTCTATGAAATTCAACAAACCTGATGAATCTTTTCAATGATAATATTGCCTTATACATTTTATAGCCTTTCATTGTTAAGCTTCATGGCCTACCTTTCATTGTTTGTGTGTCTGTTTGCTTGTTTTTTGTTGTTGGGATGTTTGTAGGGGTGTTGGGGGTGTTTTGGTGTTTGTTTGTTTATTTGTTTGCTTGTTTTTTTAATTGAAACTATAATATAATAACATACTATGGTTAATATTTTACCGGGTATTTATAAATATAATATGGTAAGTTAATGGTAAATACGTTGCCAATGGTTCAGATGTCACATTTGCCTAAATACCATTCACCACGTTGTGAAAGAGACGAGTGAAAATAAATCCTGTTCTACAGGGTGTTTTGGTGGGTGTTTTTCTCAAAATTCCCGAAACAATTATATCAACAATTTGTCATTTTTGACAAATTAAAAATAATCCAATTGCAGTAAAATGGACCGGTAGATATTTCTATATATACAAAATGGGTCTGTGAGGCCCGTTAGATCAGGTGTTTCCATTCGTCACCTTTAAATAATCGTATAGTTTTTTTCCCGCAAAACAAAAATTGTTTACGACTTAGAAGATTGAAATGTTGGCACGCATTGGTACGCTTTCATGCTTTGGCGGTGCATCTGGGGCCTTTTTACGACAGCAACAGCAGTAGCAGCAACAAATCATAACAGCGATAAGCAAAATTACTATTAACACTGCTATCGCCAGCAGAGCTTCTTTGGGCAGGCCGACATCGGGCAAGAACGACAAGATCGACCAAAATCCATCTGTATCTGGTGTAAACAGAACTGGAAATAGAAAAGAATAATCAATAATTATAAACGTATACATTTGTGATACATTGGAATGATATGACGTCAACGACATTTATTGCCCGGGATTCAGTGTAGTTATTTTCTAAGCTCGATAGAGGGCGTTACTCACATTAGGTCTGTAAGGTCAAAGGTACGGGTACTAAAGGGGGGAAAACAAACAAACATTTATCCAAAATCGCGAACAGTCAAATCAGCCACTTTTGACGTAAAAACACGCCCCCTTTTAATTATTATATTAAAAATCGACAAATCTAGAAAATACTCTTTTGCAAAACAATTATGGGTACTTTAAGCCATATTTCATGCCTGTATGTCTGAACGCTGCTATCCTTATTTAAACGGAAATGTTGTTGTTATCGTACTGACAAAAGTTGAATATTACATGTCATTTGGTTTATAAGAAATAAATTTGAATTCATAACACTCGAGATAACCACCGTTTTCAAGATGACTGCCGGTTTTGCATGACATTTCTTCTGAATAAAAGTAAAATGCTACATAATGTCATCATTGAAGAATGAGGCATGGGACGGGGTGTGTGTATAATGCACTACAGCGGTATATCCGGGGCTATTTTACCAATAGATATGCTTCGTCTCTTAGAATTGGCGGAATGAAAAGCACTTTGGAAAAATATAATATAAAACAGTTTACCAACCCCGGGGTTACCAACCAACGATGTTTAAAATTAGACAATAACAATATTAACAAACACCGTTGAATGTCCCAATGAAAAAAATAAGCAAGGACATTCACCGGCGGTAGGGAATTGAACCCCGGTCTCCTGATAGGCAGGCGCTTAACCACTAGGCCACACGTCTTGCTGATAATACGGCAATTGAACCAGCGGTAAGTGTTTTGGCGACGGGGTTTAAACAATACACATAACACAATAACATGAGATATTTGGCCAAACACGGTAGGGATCTCATGAAGTGATACAAGTGGAAACTGAATAAATGAAATATATATATAATATAAAGCAGTTTACCAACCCACGGTGTTTACAATTAGACAATAACAATATTAACAAACACCGGTGGATGTCCCAACGACAAAATAAGCAAGGATATTCACCGGCGGGGACTTGCGGCGGGAGATATTTTACTGGTTTTGATCCGTTTCCTTCGCTCTTTATGGACATTTCAGTTTTCGCTGCATCTCCAGAATAGTACAACCAGACTCATACTCCTATAGCTGACATTCAAAGCGAAAGCGTGTGATATTTCATAAGAATGGCTTATTCTTATATAATAGCAAAGTTATGAGGTAGGAGGTAGAACCGTAGAACTTATTGAATTACCCACGCAGCATACTATAATCACGATAATTCAACATCCCTATTTCCCGAAGTGATAAAGAGAAAATTACCTAATGATAAAACTGCATGTGAAGTCTTTTAAGACTTAAAGGGACACCAAGAGATGTGTTGGAGGCTGGGCCCTCAATTATGATAAAAACCGGGATTGGTTTATTTTCATAATTGTATTACATGTATGAACTTACACCTATAAGGATTAAGAAAAATCAGCCCTCTTTGTACAACAAAACGTCGATTCAAAAATGCTGATCGAGCCGCGGTTAGGAGCGCTATTAATTCGGTCTGGTAAACCTATTGTTATCAATTACTACGAGAGGATTGCCTGGTTGTATATTTAAATTCGAGCGGTACTTCTTGCTAACTGCATGGGTGAGTTTCCATTATGTTGCAAACTGTGTTTTTGTGAGTAGAGATAACACTAATGGTAATTTTTAATGTTCATCTTGAATTATGAAGAAAATTAATAAAAAACAAAAAATCTTCAACACTACTTTGTGTCCCTGTAATAAAACGTCAATTCGTGATTGCTAAATTCATGATTACCTGTTGTCTCTTACCTTTAGCCTTTTGCTGACAAATATATCCAGCAAACATAGTATCACATGTGTAGTCATTCCATTTGCGATCAGAAACACGCATCCCCACACAGTCTTCGACTTTGCCGGCATAATTATTTGGCTCGTTAGGTCCCCAATTTGTGTAATCAAGCTGATAATTTGAAGAGCAACATAACGGAGCATTATTATGGGCATTTTCAAACTGTACTTTCGAGACCAGTGACCAGTATAATAGCGGCGGAAACACACAAACATGGGGATGGGGGAGCCCAATTGTTTGTTATATAATGTGTTTTATGGAGAGCTTTCAAACTTTTTTGAAAAAAGGTTACGTACTTGATGGACAGCTCTCAACAGTAAAAGGTCTAAAATCAAATTAAATACGATATACGAAAATAATATGAAAGAAAGAAAGAATTAGAGAAAGATACGATTCAGTACAAGCTTGCCCGATCTGTGAAAGACCTAATTAAACAATGAGCGACAATCATAATTGCCGCTACCTCTAATTAGCCGGAAACAGACCATGACAGTGTTTAGTTTCAACGTTACCCCAGAGAACCGCTGTAAAAGTCATATTTGCTTTTCATAAGAACTAAGAGATTTTCAATATACAGGACTAAATGGAGGGATAACAAGTATATCGTAAGTCATACTTTTCTACCACTGAGTACCTGATTGACTATTATAAAGGTTACATAAGGAAAACTCATAAAGTGAAGATTTAACATTCGAGGCATCATTGTGGCTTGACTTGTCTCATCGAACATTTGACTGAATAGCGGTATGCTAAAAGCGTAGCAATACATTCGAGTTGATATTATAGTATTTGCAAGCCTACACCGGTTAATATTGCCAACCATCGAATCTTGCTTTGCTTAGGGAACAGTTCCATCTGTACGCGATAAAAATTGCGCGAATGTTCCGGGCCCCGATGAGTTTTTTTATCAGGCCCCGATGAGATTTTTATCGCGAACAGTTGCGAGTAGCAAAGGATTATTTATCGAGTAGCGTATTACCGCTTGTTTAAATATAACGAAAGATAAGTGGTCGGTATGTAAATAGAGCTTCGGGTTATTTATTCTAGTTGTAAGGTACAAATTCAGCATTTCATGTTTTTAGAGATAATGTTATTGATTATGGATGTTTAACGTAAATTGTATTATCCTCGTGTATTTGCTAAACAATGTCCCGCTCTATTTGCTAAACATACCCCAGGGTATGGCAGAGGCCTCGTATCGGGCCCCGATGTCTATTTTATCGGGGCCTGATGACTATTTTATCGCGAATCAACTTGAAAAACATCGGGTCCAAAACATATCAGGCCCCGATACAGTCGCGATAAATTTATCGCGTATAAATGGAACTGCTCCCTTAGTGTCCTAACAGCCACTAATATGAAAAGGGGTGTAAATGTGCAACTTTCAGCTTTCCTTTTATCTATTGCTTTCTCACCTCGCATTCCTTCATGCACACCACTTCTTCTTTCTGCTGCTCATTTTTCATTCTAAACTATCCCAGCTGGTATGCACAGTTGGCAATTCCATCAGTCCATCTGTCCATAATCGCCTCCTTACATCCAACCCATCCCCACCCTCTATGCTAGGCAATTGGTGCTAGCGTTACGACCCGACTTTGCGGCCTGTTCCACTAACGGGGCTCTGAGTTAAGGAAGGAAAACCTGAACATAAACCACCCAGCTATGGGCAAAATAGCTAAGGAAGGAATACCTGAACAAAAACCACAACCACCTATTTTTAGGTAGTCACTTACCTAAGGCGGATGAGAGATTCAATCTCTAACAACGGCAATTGGGCGCGATGATCATATTTCTTCTCAACGGCCAGTGAACAAAAACAGGGAGTCCTGAGAACTGAATACCTCTTATTATTCTCGGGTTGGAGACTAAGATGATCAGATTAAAAAGGGCGGATGGGAAACGTTTAACTACATGCATTTCTCAACGGCCACTGGACACCTACTGGTAGGAGTTGCGACCACCAGCAAACAATAGCAACTGAAAAACATCAGGGTTATAGTCCCTGATAATCTCCCACATGCTGAAACCTGCTCACTTCAAAGTGTAAATGATGACGTCAGTGCCTAAATCCTCAGGGGACTACACCAGGAAGGGCAGTGACTGATAACGGTGAAAGTAAAGGGAAACCTCATTTTCTGAAATGCAAGAAAGTGATGAACATTGCAACCCTTAACGCAAGAACGATTAGGAACTACCAATTAAATGTACTGCCTTCAATAACACTGAGTACCAGAAAACCAAGAAATCTATCAAGGACATGAAGGAGGGGAACAGTTTTGGAGAGGACAACATTCCACTTGAACTCCTGACAAGATGCAATCTTGATGATATAATAATGGACATCTGTAATAAGGCCCTGCAAAAACCTGACCAGTGGGCAATATTGAACCTGATTCCAGTCCCAAAATCTTGTGACCTAAGCAAGCAGGAAACTACAGAGGCATATGTCTGAACTCCATTGTGGCCAAGACATATAACAGAATAAGACCTCACCTAGATGAATTACTTCGAACTAACCACAATGGATTCCGCGAGTTGGGCTCAGGAGAATCATCGAAGGTATACATTCTAATAATCTCTCTGCAGTCATAACATTCATTGACTTCAAAAAGGCATTCGACACCATACATCGTGGGAAAATGATCAAGATACTCAAAGCATACGGTATCCCACAAGTTATAACAGATGCAATTGATGAAACTTACAGAAACACAAAAGCAGAAACACAAGAGCCAAAGTGATCACCTGATGGCGGCACGGAACTGTTCGACATCCTAGCAGGAGTACTCCAAGGTGATACCCTTGCCCCATACCTATTCATAATCATCCTTGATTATTGCTTAAGAATAGCTATATGTGGGAGAGAAGAGGAACCAGGATTCACCATCAAGCCTAGACAAAGTCGAAGAATAGGGCCGCAGAAAGTCACGGATCTTGACTTTGCAGATGGCATAGCGTTACTTTCTGACACATAAGGAGCAGGCACAGAAGCTGCTGAAATATGAGGAAGCAGCACTCAAAACTGGGCTCCACATGAATGCCAAGAAAACCAAATGCATGGTATTTCACCAAACACAAGCGGTACAGCCAAAAACCTCTGATGGAAGTAACCTAGACAACGTAGAGGACTTCAAATACCTGGGGGCTTGGGTAGGTAGTAGCCAGCATTACATAAAAATACGTAACGCATTTGCTTGGAAGGCCTGTAATGATCTGAACAAAGTGTGGAAATCCAGCCTCTGTCGAAAAATAAAAATCAGACTTTTCCAAGCTACTGTTCAAAGTGTTCTACTACTGTATGGAGCTTAAAAATGGACCATCACTACTAGATTGAAGAAATCTCGAGATGGATGCTACACTAGAATGCTGAGGACTGCGCTCAACATCAGTTGGAAAGACAAGGTACCGAACAAAGACCTGTATGGAAACTTACAAAAGGTATCAGAAAACATCACAGATCGAAGAATGAAATTTGCCGGGCATTGCATGAGAAGAGAAAATGAGATAGTATCTGACCTTCTGCTATGGAGACCCAAACACGGACATACATCTGTCGGCCGCCCAGCCTTAACATACTTGGACACCTTGGCGAAAGACACAGGACTGAAGATGAGGAGATGAAAGCATGCATTATGAGGGACAGAGTAATATGGCGAGCCATCACGAAGACCGATCGAGATCGACATAAGTATAGTATCGAATTTATACGTGATAATACAGTATTATATTCAGAATCATCCATTATTTTCTATTTCCAGTATTTAAATTGGGCTGTTATATCTAATCATACAATACGGAGATAAAACCTAAAATACATATATTTATTTATCTTTAGTGTAAATCTCCGTGTCCGGGGTCCTAAATCTCTCACTGGCTTTGATGGCATCATAACAAAAGTAAAACAGATATCACATCACAGTGGCGTAGCTAGGATTTTTTTTTCAGGGGGGGGGGCAAGATTTCTAAAATTTTCGTAAAAGGTTGCCCCCAAAAACATTCTAGTCACTTACCTCGTGGGGGTCAAAAAAATTTGCACAGTCCAAAAAAAAAAATCGCGCAATAAATGTACTATTTTGCCTTCTATTTGGCTAATAACCTCGGTCTTTTTTCTCAATTTTTTCCTATTTCCTTTTTTTCTCACCCCTTTTTTTTATGGGGGTGGGGGGCGGGGGCCCAAATTGGTTTTTTTCGTCGGGGATGGGGCATTTCCCCCCCCCCCCCCCCCCCCCGAGCTACGCCACTGAGATATCAGTTAACTATAAATGTGTAGCTATGATTCAGAGCTATAATCATAAAAGAATGTCATAAATGTCATGAGAGGCTGACATTCATAATTATTAGCGATGTTATGAGTGAGGAGATGGAACTTAAATGACCCTCGTATAATGGATTTTACACTGCATGTTCAATTGATAATTGATAGAAGTTATTCATAATTAGCAATTTCATGTCTAAAGAGGGAGACATACTCGATAAACATACAGAGCCGTATTCTCGTACTAAATACAGTTCAAGCTTAAAACCGTGTCTAAAGGGAAACGTGTGTCTAACTTAAACGCGAGTTTGAGCGATTATTCAAGGCATACAGATGGTGTATGAGTTTTAGTTAAACGCGCTTTAAACTACCTCCATACCCATGTTTCACGTTACACGTTTTTTTAGTGAGTTAGACGCGTATTTAAGTTAAACAAAATTTCGAGAATTACGTCTAGTTAAACGATGTGTCTAAAGTCAAAATTATTCGCGTGTTTAGCTTAAAACCGTGTTTAACTGGTACGAGAATACGGGCCACAATATTGTACTTTTACTGCAATGCAATGAACAGTGAACTTCTACATTTTCCTAGATAGTGTCGGTTAACAGCAAACATTTCATTTCATTTCAAACTAGTGGAATAGATAGTTTATACGTTCACATTTATTTCACGGATGTATTAAGGTCAGATATTGAACAGCTCAGAAGTATGAAGCATTTTTACGAGAAGGTTACTTTGGTGTGCATTATGGATGCTCACTACACAATGCTACATGCTGAATTGATAAGTAATTGGAAGATGTAGGACTTCGTTACTAACCCATACCCCACTGCATCTTACAAAATCATACAGCCAGAAATATCCACGTGCGTGCTGCTGTATTGACTCGATTACGTCACCTACCGCAGGCATATGTGGGCAGGAAGTTGCTGCATGTATGCGCTGGCGCGGCGCTGGGAGCTTAGCTCAGTCGATAGGGGCAAGACTTTGGTGAGGATGGTCCCGGGATCGAATCTCGGGTAAAAAATCGTACCCCCCCCCCCCCCCTCCCCCCTCCCCCTCCCCCTCCCCCGATACACATAAAACAAAACATAGCCGCGGGAGCCTAAGGTTCTAAGGGGGTTAGATTTCAAAGTGGCAGAATCACCTATAGTGAAATAGTTCAAGAGCTCAAATATTAGTACTACTAGTACTACCTATAAAAATGGGTGAAAGGTTGTTTGGTGTCACGAGATGCGGAAAGAACACTGAATCAAAAATCTATACAAATATCAATTGTTTAAACAGAAATTGAAAGCTTTGTTTGGTGTCACGAGATGCGGAGAGAACATTGCATCAAACATCTGAACAAATATCAAACGTTTAAACAGAATCGCAGTTGCGGAACATTAACTTAACTCCTGATAGAGTTTATTATAAGTTGAAATAACATAACTTTTATTACGTATTTAGTATGCACATTGCATGCTAATATGTGATTACATTACTGAATATTGATTTTAAATTGTTACGAAAGCTCTAAAGCCAACAAGTTCAACAAGTTCTCATATCACTTGTCAATAATGATATGAGAACTTGTTCTCATATCACTTGTCAATAATGATCCAAATGCTTTTATTAATGGTCGTAATATCCATAATAACATTCGTCTTATTGAAGATACACTACATTATGTTGATGATAACGATAACCCAGGTATAATGCTTTGCGTTAACTTTGTTATCTCTTTTATTCAATGGGTTACTGCTGTTCTCAAACAATGGTCACATTTCAAAGTTCTTTGATGTAGAGTGTGGTGCGAGACAAGGCTGTCATTTGGCTCCTTTACTCTTCGTTGTGAGCGTTGAACTTCTATCTTGCAAAATCCGTCAATCAAACCTAATTGAAGGTATTACACTACCGCTCTCTGAGTATAACAGGAATGAGGTTAACGTTTCAACTTTTGCTGATACACTACTATTTTTATCAAATCGACAGACTCTTTGGATCATGCTCTACTCATTGTTTACACATTAATCAAGGTAAAAGTGACGCCATTTGGATAGGGTCGCTGACAAATAATGCCTTTAAACAGGGTAATTTCAACTGGAAACTTTCCCATGACACTCCGCTTGACAAAATCTCGTGCAATTGGGACAATAAAATGAAAAATATTGGAAACCTATCTGGCAAACAATTCCAAAATGCACGCATGAAGCAAGGTTGATAACACTTAATTGGAAAATTCTTCACAACATCTACCCGACGAAAATGTTGTTACCCAAGATGGGTAAAGAGTCATCTAATTATTGTAATACTTGTAATGTAATTGAGTACACAGAACATGTCTTCTACTTCTGCGAAAGGGTTCAATTGATTTGGAAGCATGCATAAATTGTCATTTCTGCCAAATTAAGCTTTGTTTTTAAATTTAATGTTGAAAGTGCGTGCTATTTTGGGGGTACAAAACTTCAATAATTCTGACAACAATCTCATCAACTATGTGGGTGCTGTTGCTAAGTCTGTATAAGTAAATTCAGATATGGTAACCACCCAAATTTGCTATTTCTCTTCGATTCAGAATTAAGAACGCGTAAAGTTATTTAACTTCCATGATAAACCGTCATTATATAAAAATGTTAGTATGAAGATATATTTGTATAATATACCATATATTGCAATTTCTGTTATGTACCATTTTTATGATGCTATTTAAAGATAACATGTATCATTAATATTATCATTAATATTATGCATATATTTGTATGAAGGAGAATAAAAAATAGCGGTTGTTCTGCAAAGTGTACAAGCGTTTGCATGGTCAGTGGGATTGATTTGATCAATTTTCACTATTTTAATGTTAACTCTTTTCCCATTTTAGAGGACAATTATATGTTATTTTGGCGGCCATTTTTCAATTAAGTCTTAATAATTTTCCCACCGATGATTTTTTTGGACTTTTGATATTTGATTGCCGGAAGTATTCCGCTTCATGACAAAAGTTGGCTCATATTGAGTATTGAATTCAGACAGCACAGACAAGAAATCAATCAATACTTCTATCAAAGATAACATTCATTCACTTGTTTTCTTGTCATATGTATTTTTATTTTAACCTAAATAATATGCCAGCTATTAACAAAGGTCAACATTTTATTGCACATATAAGTAGTCAAGGTTATTTTCATCATATTTTAAACTTGATATTTAGTATTGTTGAAGTGTACTATCTCCAATTTGCCCAATACGTTTATAAAATTGAAAACAAAACGATGGTTAGTATAAACATGGACTTATATAGTCCAAAGTCTGACTATTGTTATAGTGTAGGCTGTTATGTAGGATTTCAAACCAGTGCATTTGTTTTTTGCTAAGGATGCTTTTTTTGGTGTCATTGGATAGAGTATACCCTCAGCTATCAGAAATCCATTGGTAACATTTTTTTCCATCCACGGAATGGCCGCCATCTTGGATTTTAAAATGGCCGCCATTTCCAATGGAATTTGTCATATAACTTTTGTTCTGAGCAACCTATGAAGTCAAAATTGGTGGCAAATCATGTTTTCAATACCTGAGAGTTCAAAAATACTGTATCTATGTTCTGATGTCTTGCATACATGCATGGCCACCATCTTGGGTTTCAAAATGGCCGCCATTTACAAAAAAAAGATTTTACCCTATAACTTTTGTTCTGAGCAACATATGAAGTTGATTTTTGTGGCAAAGGTCATGTTTTCAAGAGTTATTTACTGACAATTAAGTGTACAGTTCTATCTGTTATCAATTAATTTGACATGAATAGTTGCTATATATAAATTAAGCTGTAAATTCAATACAAATTTCAATTGTTAGCAGTAACATATACTTAGTATTTATTGTCCGGTAGTACCCCACTGGTGATACATTAGGTTGATCACATTGCATTGGACTTATTACAAGAAAACATACCAGGAGCAATCAAATGTATGCTTTTGTATCCACAGCAGCTACCCCTCTATATTGTAGAGGGGTATTATTGTATTATAATAGGGGGTAATTGCTGTTTTGTTCAATTGCATCATAGGCAAAACCAAACAAACAAACAAACAAAACGAAACAAAAACTAGGAAAGGAAGGAAAAATGGTTAATAATATTAGAGGTCTATTTGGCCTATAAATTAGCCTATGTGCATAATTACTTGACTTGCTTACTTTGACTTATGGCGGGTGATATTTCCGAACCACGATACCGCCCCAATTCTTCCTATCCAACATAGCTGTCTTGATTTCTTCTACCTGCAATCCTGTGTCACGCTTTAGTAAGTCAATGTAGGTTAGGGCTGGTCTACCACACTTTCTAATCCATGCTTTGGTACCCAATGTATGATTTTGGAGACCAGCTCATTGGACCCTCTGAAGCAATGTCCTGCAAATCTTGATCTACGCTCCCTGATCTTGTCCGAGAATTGGGGAATATCCGCGTACAGGTCCTTATTTGTCACATGCTGCCTCCAGTTGATGTTGAACACAGTTCTAAGCATTCTAGTGTAACATCCGTCCAGCTGTTTACTAAGCTTTGGGGTGACTGTCCATGACTCACATCCATAGAGGAGGACTGATTCTACAGTAGCTATGAACAGTCTTTCTTAGAGTTTTCTGGATAGTGATTTGGCCTTCCATAACTGACTGAGTTTGCCACAAGCTCTCCATGCAGCTGCTTTGCGTGTTTTGATGTCCTTTTCAGTACTGTTCATCCAGGCTCCAAGGTACTTGAAGTCCTCCACTTTATCAAGGGGCATACCTTCGTTTGTGGTGATTACAGGTACTTTGCTTCTGGTTGAAGGACATGTACTTTGTCTTTGCGGCGTTCATTTTGAGCCCAACTTTACCCACCGAAGTCTCCACTCTGTTAAGTAGTGATTGCGCTTAAGACACGTCTTCAGACAACAGTGTAATGTTGTCAGCAAAGTAAAGGTCAGTAACTGTGGTTGGTCCTATTCGTCTGCTGGTTTTTTTTGTTAAGCGGAATCCTAGCTCCTCTTCTTTGCCATCTATGGCCTCACTTAGGGCGTAGTCGAGAACAATGACAAAGAGATATGGAGCCAAGGTGTCACCTTGTAGTACTCCAGCCAGTATTTCAAATTCCTCAGTTTCCCCATCAGGTGATATAACCTTTGCCTTGGTGTCCTTGTATATTTCTGCAATCGCATTTGTAAGCTGCTCAGGTATACCATAGGCCTTCAGAATTTGCAGCATTCGTCCTCTATGTATTGTGTCAAACGCCTTCTTGAAGTCTATAAAGGTAATGATGGCTGGCAGGTTGTTTGATCTAATTCCCTCAATAATTCTTCGGAGGGCAAGAATGTGGCCAACCGTGGTACGTCCAACTCGAAAGCCATTTTGATTATCTCTCAAGTTTTGGTATTGGTATTATGTTGAGAATAGACCATTGGTCTGGCTTTTTCCAGTTCATCAAGGCATCGTTGCAGAAGTCCAGTATTATATTATCCAAATCACATCTTTTGAGCATTTCAGGTGTGATACCATCTTCCCCACTGCTTTTCCCCTCTACAAGTGCCTTCTTATTAGCCCTCACATATTCCTCCTCAAAGGGTCCTTCTTTCATGCTGAGATTTGATAGTATTGGGGCAATTTCCTCATCTTCATTACTTATGTGCGGTGGGCTCCCAAGTAGATTTTTGAAATGAGTATACCAATTATCTAGTCTCTCCTTTTGCGTGGATCCTTTGATTTGTCCTTTTCTTGTAGTCAATCTTCCTGTTATTTTGTTGATCAGTTTCCAACTCTTACCATGCTTGCAGTTTATGTGGGCATTTTCTACTTCTCTAAGCTTATTGGTAAGGTCTTCCTCTTTCACATGATCATAAGCCTCCACTAGGCTCTTCTTAGCCTCCTTATAATTTCTCCAATTGTCCTCGTCATTAGTGTCTAGTTGTTATTTTGCATACGCTTCTTCAATTTGTGATCTCGCCCTTGATACCTGGGCGTCATTTGAGAAGTAGGTTATTTTCTCTTTTTTCCTCACAGGAATCACTTCCTCTGCAGCATCTTGAGTGGCTTTAATGAATCTGGAATATTTCTCAGATGCAGTTTCTACTTCATCATGGAGGGGTTGAAACCTATTATGCACCTCTATGCTATATTTGGCTTGTAGATCATTATCAGTTGTAGGCCTAAGTAGCTTCCAGTCGTATTGCTTTTTCCGTTTGATGATTTTACTCTTTCTGGGGCTTAATCGGATACGAGCAGAGACGATTCTATGGTCAGATCCCACACTAGCAAAGGTGTTAGCTTCAGAATTTAGAACACTGTTTTGCCATTTCCGCCTGACAAGGATGTAGTCCAGCTGTAGTTTGTTGCCGCTTAGGCTGACATATGTACACAACTTGCCTTTTTTCTTGCGGAAGTAAGTTAATTGCGATTATAAGATCTTTCTCTTTAGCCAAGTCTGCTAGGTACTCTCCATTTCTATTTGTGTCATCATGGTAAGTGAATTTGGCGTCATCCTTTCCAAGCCTAGCATTGAAGTCGCCAACAACAAGCAAGATGTTGTGTGCTGGAATGGAGTCTATTGCCCCCTTTAGACTGTTGTAATGATCTCGTACGATGTCTTCATCCGCCACATTTGAAGGGCAGTAGGTCACCACTACAGTTGTTGCTGGGTTACCATGGAAGTTGACTATTGAGTGTACGATCAGAATGTGGCTTGATACTTGCTAATGATCTGAGTACTCTGTTACTGAGTAGTATATCCCGACTCCACCTACATCTGTACCTGCTTTATTTCTTGTTGCTGATTGAGGTAGTGATCAGAGTTCCACCCATAATGCTCTCATACTTTACTGGGTCATCATGGACAATGCGGTGTTCCTGTATCCCGATCATGTCAATTTTACATTTAATTAGATTGGTTACAATCTCCTCCCTGTATCGACTCTCTCTGATCAGTGCTGATAGTTCTCACATTTATGGTAGATATAGTAGTATTGGTCTTGCATGTTGCAAGTGGTCTCCTATTGCGCGCTCTGCCGTCAAGCTTACTCCTCCCTTTCGGGTTTGGGGGCATGCCGTCATCAGTTGATTTAGAAAAATCCGAGTTTGCTCCAGGAGAGGTTATTTTAGGGACTTTAACCCTAGTGTTGATTTGGTTTGCCATCATGTTTTTTTCAATTGCTGTAATCACTGCGGTCGCAACTCCTGCAGCATGGTTTGTGATCAAAGTTGTCCTTCTTCTAGAATACTTGCCAGCCAAGGCTAATGAGTATATTCTACCCGGGTCTCAGTGATTTAAAGTGAAACCTAAAAAGCAATGATCAATAGTCCTCCAGACTACTCCAATAGTCCTAGAACTACCAACCATTGCCCCCCAGAGCTCCGTCAGTTAGCACTAACCGAAAGGTTTGGCCATCCAGGTGGCATGCGACTAACATGCACTACATTGCAATGCATCTTAGTCTTCGAGGACGTGGAGATGGGTAACTGCAAGAGAAGCGATTAGGGACAGGAGGGCTGATGGAATTGTCTCCTGTATCTACAACCTATAGTAAAGCAAAGCATGGAAAAAGGTGCTTAGGAGAGGCATGCAGAGTAAGGAGCAAGATGGGAGATAGAGGAAAGGAAGAATTTGTGGTAGAGCAGAAGGTTGGAGTTGCGCTACTCACAGCCAGTTTTGCACTCTCTTGTCTTGTAAACAACTCTTGAAAACATGGATTTTGCCACCAAAATCAACTTTATATGTTGCTTAGAACAAAAGTTATATGGCAAAATATTTTTTTTGTAAATGGCGGCCATTTTGAAATCCAAGATGGCAGCCATGCATGTATGTTAGACATAGGAACATAGCTAGAGCACTTGTGAACTCCCTTGTATTAAAAACATGTGGTTTGCCACCAAGTTTGACTTCATATGTTGCTCAGAACAAAAGTTATAGGGTAAATTATATTGGAAATGGCGGCCATTTTGAAATCCAAGATTGCGGCCAATCGGCAGATGGAAAAAAATGTTACCAATGGATTTCTGATACCTGAGGGTCTACTTTAGCTAATAAAACCAAAAAAAACATCCTTAGCAAAAAAAAAAGCAAAATTACATAACATCCTACACTATTAGTTATTAACCAAGTTTAAGATAACTAATACCATTGCGCATACAAATTATCAAGGTTTTTGTTTTCACATTTTAAAATTGATCAACATTAAGGCTGAAATCATGTTTACTATTGACAATACTATGCACAAAGCTCAAATTATTAACGCAATTGAAAACAAAAAAAATAACGTTATTTAGATTAAAAGATTAATGGTACTGGTAAATATCTTTCCTTACAAAGAGTTGTATGGTTTTAGTTCACTGGTCGTTATGATTGTTTACGATCGATTACTCAGTACACTTATAACATGAAGAAATGCATACTGAAGTATTCAACAGTGCTGGCTAATTGAAATTAAGTCTCAAGAATGAGATGTAACCACTCGCCCCAAATGAAAATCTGTATAATACACAAACTTGGATGGAAGTGTTCATGTTCTTTGACTACTGTTACATAATCGCTCATTCCGTAATTACTGAGCCGAATCAAATGCGTTTTTCTTCACATTATAGCCCACTATAAATTTGACTTTATTTTGTTGTTTGAATTGTTCTATTCCGACGCTTATCTAGGAAGTTACGATCACCTAAAGGTTCATTTTGTTGAGATACCCTGTATCTACCATGAATGTGAGAACTATCAGAGAGAGTCGATGTATGAAGGATCTTGTATCCAATCTAATCAAATATAAAATTGATATGATCGGTATACATACAAGAACACCGCATAATCGTGAAGAAAGGAGATGGCGATGTCAAACTGTTGGTATACCGACTCACTGTACCTCAATTACGGGTCTCATCATACATTACACCATAAATTAGGAGTCATACGGACACTTTATGATGCATAAACAAGGTCATCACAGAAGATGCATACAAAAAGCAGAGGAAAACCATGTTCAACAGGCCGACTCTCACAAATTGCGGTTATCCTAAGTAGATTTTTGAGGAGGTCAAAGAAATGACGACACCAAAACCCAAACCCAAACGAGACGCGAAACGCACAACAGAGACGAAAAATAAAGGTTTTGTACGTCAAAGGTGTATCAGAGAGGGTGTCCAGAGTGATGCAGCAAATATCACATTTCTATAGGTTATGAAGCCACATTGCACCCTTCGCAGCCAACTGGTACACCCTAAAGACAAACGCGATCCGCTGAACACGACGCATGCCATCTACGACATTCCTTGTAAAAACTGTGAACTCGGCTATATCGGTACGACAGGGAGAACATTTGGCACCCGTTTAGAGGAACACAAATCAGAAGCGGAAAAGTAAGCCAAGTCAGTGTCCACGAGAGCGTTCAGAAAGGCATCACAATCGGTCACGGACCACGTAGCTGAGAAGAACCATATCATTGGGTGGGGAGAGGCAAAGGTCTTAGGCAAAGAGCAGGATAGATACAAGAGATGGGTGAGGTAGTAGATATTAGAAAGAAAGGGCCCACCACCATGAATCGTGACGAGGGGCAGTATCACCTTTCACATGTTTTTGATGAACTATTGCTATCTGGAGAAAAAAAATGATATATTTTTCTTTGTATTTGAGCAATGATATGCTTTTCTTTGTATTCTGAGCAATGATATGCTTTTCTTTGTATTCTGAGCAATGGTACGCTTTTCTTTGTATTCTGAGCAATGATATGCTTTTCTTTGTATTCTGAGCAATGATATGCTTTTCTTTTTATAATGATACTGTTCTTTGTATTCTGAGCAATTATGTTTTTTTCTTTGTATTCTGAGAAATGATATGATTTTCTTTTTGGATTCCTTTTGACATTAGATACAATATAGGCTTTTCTTATATAACCCCGCTTCCTATGACACCAAAAGCAACTTCCTACCATATTTGCAAAGCAGTATTATATTTTTGCTTCTACGATCACATTACAGGGGATTCGAAGGAAGCAAATGATGGCGGCCATTTTCAAATTAACCCTTTAGTAACGATTTAGTATTTTTACAATCAATTACCAATTTAGCATTCAGTGTAAAGGCTATTATTCATGCATAAATCATGGTATTTTAAAAAATGTAATTTTTCAACCGATTATTATTAAATTAGCGGCCATTTTGTAATTCCTGTAACTTTTTTCCCCATTTGGGATTTTTTGGGACTTTTTATTCGATGTTCCTCATTAAAGTCCGCTTATTGTGACACCAAAACCAGCTCTTTACGTATTTTCGCCGGGTACCGGCTATATTTTACCTTTCACGACCAGCCTACTGGCATCTGACTGAAGTAAGAGAAATATTACACATACATGACATACAAAGCTTAAGTTTCTCCCTATTAAAATTAATTACTTAATTGTAACTAATATCGCCTCTCGGTTATATTATACAATTAATTTGTATAATTAGGCTACTTAATGAATACAATCCGACGCATGGACATTTTCCAATAGAGACATGGGGTTAACGATATACAGGGTGTTTCAAAAAATTTCCCCATGAATTAATTAAAAATACGAGGGTCATTTAATAAGTTCTACCTCCTACCTCATGACTTTGCTATTATATAAGCCAGTCTTATGAAATAGTCCACAATTGTAGCTTTGAATCTCGGCTACAAATACATTGGATATTGATCTGAGTACACGTTGTATTTTTCTGGAGATACAGTGAAAACCAGACGTCCATTTAGTGCGACGGAAACGGACAAAACACAGCAAAATGTCTCCTAAGTGTTATTCATTTGGCCAATTCTAAGATACAAAACGTACCTATTGGTCAATTGAAACTGTTCTAAATTAAAGTATCCCATTAACAGACTATATTATATATATGAAGAGGTATTTTGCAAAAGGGCTATGGTGCATTTTTTCAAAAAATGAGTTTGATATAGAAATGTTTAGGGAAAAATCATATGTTTCAAGGAAACAAAGTCATTTTTTCAAAAAGACCTACATCTCATTGTAAACAGCCATTGAAATTGTTGTTTTGTTGCAAAAGGGCCTGTATCCAGAATTAAATCGGGATACAGGCCCTTTTGCAACAAAACAACAACTTCAATGGCTGTTTACAATGAGATGTAGGTATTTTTGAAAAAAATGACTTTATTTCCTTGAAACATATGATTGTGACCTATACATTTCAATATCAAACTTATTTATTTGAAATGATTAAAATAAATGATTTTTTGTGTGTGGTATTTTTTCTTTATGTACAAACAGATGGAGTTTTGTTGCAAAAGGGCCTACATCCAAATTTTGAAAAAAATGTAAACATGATTTTAAAATAATTGAAAACTAGCACATTTAAAATTTATTTCAATTTCAATTAGTATGTAGTGTACCTCTTTCATAATCCATTCAGTTTTTCAATTGCTCAACTTGAATATTTAGAAACAGTTTTTTGACTTTTTCTCAATAAGAGCCAAAGTGGATGTAGGCCCTTTTGCAAAATACCTCTTCATATGAGAAATAAAGGTGACTGGTTTCTTGGGAAACATGCCCTCTTATTAGACAGTACCAGACCCTACAGAACCGCTGCAAAAGTCGTCTTTGCGTTTCAAAAGAATTATGAATTAAGGAATCTTAAATATACAGGACTGAATTGATAGATTTCAAGTTTCTGAAAGAGATACATTTCTACCACTGACTACCTGATTGACCATTTTAAAGTTAGCATATAGGGCCAAACTCATTTAGTGACTATCATGTTAAAATGTAACATTCGAGGCATCACTGTGGCTTCACTTGTAACAACGAAATGACTGAAAGCAGTATAACATTATGCTAAAGACGTAGCAATACATTTAATTTGATGTTATACTAATGGTAAGCATAGGTTAATATTGCCTACAATCTGATTTATACAGGATATTACCCGTAGACATCGGATATGAGCAATTCAGCTCCGTACCAAGATGATTTAATTTCGCAATTTTACACGACATGCATTACGCATAATCAAGGGTACTATGATACCTTATATATACTACATTGATAAATATTCATATTTTGGTCGTCCTACTAGACAAGTACAGTCAAGGTTAATTTTTTGTAAAGACTACAATATTATCCAAATAAAATTGGAAAGGTCCGAGTGAATATACCTAAGGCCTAAACGTTTTAGAGAGACGCTCATAAAGAGCTCCAATTTTTAAAAGATGGTCATAACCTTGAATTATCAATGCTTTCTCTCAAAATAAATTTTATTAAATTTGTAAATGCAGTGCACCAATTGAAATACGACAATCCAATCTACCACCGATGAATTCCTCAAGTGATAATTTACAAAATAATTGATTTCCTGAATGGTAAATAGATTAAATAACTGCTTGATGAGTAGAAACCAGTGGGCCTAATTGATAGATTACCAATTATACAATGAGGAAATAATTTACATTTGGCATAATAATAAACTTTCATTTATCATTTATAAATATTTCTTATATTAAGATTCAATAATTGGGATTTAAATCCCTGTTTCTTCAAATTTTACTCCCTCAAACCACAACTATATAGATGAGGTGACCGTTGTTTACATCAGAAGTGTTCACAAATTGATTAGCGCCTGGTCTAAAGACATGCTAGGGGTATTAGTCCATGACTACTGCATACATCATACTATTTGAAAGCAAAACACACATCACTGAGCGCCAATTTCAAAAGCACATGCCCTTATGGTGCGTACGCATACTGCCGGGCAACCAAATTTAGTACCTGGGGTCTCATTGTGCTTAGGGATGCAGTCCGTGACTACTGCACTATTAGACTGTAAGCATGGTAAGTAATGATCAATCAAGTGTGAATTAAAGCACATCCCTGTAGGTGCGCACGCATACTGCCGGGCACTACGTCAACGGTCACACCATCTATAAATAAGTACTATTTTACTGCTACTCGCAGTCAAATAAGGCCTAGGATAATCAAGGAACAAAGGCCTGGAGGGAAAGGATTTTTTTGGAGACCAAGAAATTCCAGGAACATGGACTCGTACAACTGATGCCGCGAAGGGCAAACCACAGGCCAAAGATAATCAAGGAACAGAGGCCTGGGGGGGGGGGGTCCTTAAGTGGAGACCTAAAAATCCAAAACATGGTCTCACACACACTAATGCCGCGAAGGGCAACCACAGGCCAAAGATAATCAAGGAACAGAGGCCTGGAGGGGTACGAAGAAACCATGATCAACCCCGAACATGGGCTCTAAGGGGAAGTGGGACGGCCAGGATAATCAAGGAACAAGGCCACATATGCCAAGATCATCCAGAAGCATGGCAAAGAGCAACAACTGGGAGGTGGGAGAGGTTTTATTTTGAAAATCAACCTACTTGGTACGGAACCAAAACGCGAATGAAATAAAAAGAAAGGGAAGACGAGCAAAACACATAAACAAAGGGGAGAGTGCGCGGGCTCCCGGAAGTGGAACGTGAGTGGTCAAAAGGTTGCTACGGGAGACCAGCAAACTATAGCAAACACAATTTCCGCTTCAATGGCTAAAAGGAGTTTAAGCTTTATGGCTTAAACTATAATATATTATTTTATTCAGGTCAATACATGTGTATGTTTTGTTTCTCGAAAAAATGTTGATATCCTCACAATAGCACTCCCCCTGCGGGGTCGTGCCATTATTCACACATCAACATCAGCGCGCATGAATTGCTTTGTCTAATTTCTCTTGAAACATCACATACGCATTTATTGACCTATAATCATAAAATACGGAAAGAAAACGAAAAAAAAACATGTATTTATATTACTATTAGTGCAATTGTCCGTGTCCATTGTACAAAATCTCTCTCTGGCTTTGATCGTATTACAACAAAGGTGAAACAGATATCAATTATCATTTACTATAGATGTGTAGCTATGATTCAGAGTTGCAAATGGCAAATGTCGTGAGGCTGACATTCATATTAGCGATGTTATGAGTGAGGAGGTAGAACTTATTGAATGACCCTCGTACATCCCATGTTTGTTTGTGTTAAAAATACTGACCGTTATGGTAAGCCCTATTACTATTCTATATCAAATACACTTTATACCAATGAATTTCACCACCTAACTACCGAGATAATTTATATATGATTAACTCAGTAACAAGAGTACAAATCCCACTCTGGCCACTTTTGAACAAGAAAATGTATTTCAATTGAAGAAAATATATTTTTGATTCTAATGATGGTTATCGGACATGTCAATGTATTGTATAAAATTCCTATAAACGATTCCTTTGCGGTTTGTCATGGATAATATGGATGGAAATATGCTTAGCTGTTCAATGCGTCTTTTAAATGCCTGTTTATTATTATTATTATTATTATTCAGTTGAACTAACTATCAACATTTAGTAGGTGGTAGATTATAATTGATTTGATTGATTATGTTCAATGGCACACTGAATGACGACTCTAATAAAAGAGCTCTCTTCACATGAAAAGTGGCCAAAGCTGAATAAGAACATGCCCGAATAGATTTAAGCTCCAAAATTGATATAAAAAATGTTATGGCACATGGAAGATTGCTGAACATGAGTATTTGTATTTCACGAACAATTTGTATAATTGTTTCATTGCCAAAACAATATCATATCTTACATGGGACACTTTTTGACACACCTTGTAGCACAATACCTGTATTTTCTATACGTACATTGCTACCGTCTGACCAAATGAACGTGCTCTCATCTGCTGTGCCACTTAGCCCTATAACATAGCTGCCATCATTCACCATCAAACCTGAAATGGTTAGAAAGTATTTCACCTTTATTAATCTTGATCCGAAGTAATGATTTAAAAAATGAGATTAAAACAATTGGTAAGCTTTCATTTCAAATTACATGCTCTATTTATTTCCCTCTGGACAGTGACGCAACGTCGCACGCGTAATGTATTAATCGTCTTTCTACGTGAGTGTTTACACACGTGAGTGTTTACACATTGACCCTAGAGGGTCAATGGTTTACACCGAGTGAACACGTGCATGTATGTGCTGCACATTACGTTCCAGGTACCTGTATATTTTGCGATATATTTTTGACAGGTTGACTGGCCATCAAGCTAGTACTTGCGTAAGAACAACCTGGACCACACGTCGGAACCCAAAAGGCAGTTACAGTTTTGCCACATGTCTAATTGCCATGTATTGCCACATATGTTGATTTATCGCATAATTTGTTTTGTATCCTGAGCAAATTTTCAAACAAAAAATCTGCTCTAGGGATACTATATCGTAACTTCTATCGAAACTTGAACTTTTGATTGTATAAAATCTGAAATAGCACTAATGTTTAAAAAGAATTGGATTTTAAACATTGAATTTGTTAACACGAGGACTTTCAAAATATCTACTTTGGGCTCTTAGTTCCACTCAAGAATTGGCGGATCCAACACTGCATGCCTGGGGACCTTATATACCATATGTTGCCTTTCAACCCCCATTGGGCTAATTTTCAAAATTAACATCTGCTCTAGGGATACTATTTTGTGACTTTTTTCTCAGAAATTTGAACTTTTGATTTTACAAAATCTAAAATATCACTAGTTTTTATAACGCTTTGGGCTACTAGTTCCACCCAGAAAATGATCCAATGATTGACACCAAGCTTGGGCCATGCTTGAGAGAGCGATGGTAGGGTAGCAAGTGCCTTGGCAATAATAAACAGGTGGTGTGAAATAAATCCGAGAAATGGGGTAGGATGGGAAAGATTTATTACCCTGGAAAAGCTTGCTAATCGGGGGTTAGGATAGTCTCAAACCATTAGGGGCCGTATTCTCGTACTAAACACGGTTTTAGCTTAAAACCGTGTCTAACTAAACGCGTGTCTAACTAAAACACGAGTTTATTACAACGTGTTTAACAAAACACGGTTTTAAACTCCGCGAATCTCGTCTCCAGAGTGGTCGTGCGGTTCTGTATAATTGTATTTATTTTTGTTGTGGCCCTAATGGTTAACAATAGATATCGATCGAATACTTCAAAAGCACGTGTATTTTTAATACTACCCAATCTGAACCTCAGCTTGCAGCAGGCACGGTTGAGTGATTATTCAATGCATAAAGTTGGTGTATGAGTTTAGTTAACGCGCTTTAAACTACCCCAATACCCATGTTTAAAGTTAGACACTTTTAGTGAGTTATACGCGTATTTAAGTTAAACAATTTTCGAGAATTACGTCTAGTTAAACGACATTAAATCTAATATTGATTGAAACCTATTTGTACATGGCGATTACAGATTTATTTTGAATACAAATATACCAGTAACGAAATCATGGCTTGATGGAAGAAATTGTAAGAAATCTGAAACTTATAAATGTAACGCAGGGGAATTAACATTGTTATTATAGTTAACCCTTTTCCAAACACAATGAACAAATCAATAAAAATTCCATTGAAATGGAATGGGGCGGTCCAAGAGAAAGAAACATGTTTTGTAACCATTTTTTGAAGCATCTGTTTCATACCAAAATACCAGGGAAAAGGTGTATGTATTTTCCATAATTCAAATCAAAAACAAATCAAAACACCACAGTCTAACAATAGTACAGGAAACCAATACAGTTGACCTGTGTGCATGGAGGGGGGTACCGTCTGAAGAACAATCTAGGTGACCGGTAATCTCAAGTTTACATACGAGACAGAACAGGAGGGGAACAGAGAAAGAACAGGAGGGGAAAGTAGCGTTCCTGGACACACTCATCGTACGCAAACCAGATGGCAGTGTGAAGCTCCTAGTTTACAGAAAACCCACACACACTACCAATATCTGAACTTCCAATCGGCTCATCCGCTGCATCACAAACTAGGTGTTATCCGCACTTGTTAGACAGGAAAGACAAAATTGTCACAGAACCAGAAGACAAGATCGCTGAGGAAGAAATCATCAGGTCAGCCCTCAAGCACTGTGGATACCCGCAATGGTCGATTGACAACGTAAAGAAAGCGAGACAACAGCCGTAGAAAAAGGACAGTAAACATGCCAAAAGTGAGAACAAAACTCTAACTAACGTCACTCTACCGTATATAGCCGGGGTCACAGAAAAGGTTCAACGAATCTTCAGAAAACACAACATAGGACAATGAGGACAAAGCAGGCGTGGTCTATGAGATACCTTGTCAGAACTGTGACAAGACGTACATAGGCGAGACAGGCCGCCGGTTCGGCACCCGTAAAAAGAAACATAAAACTGAAACGGACAAAATGAACGACCGTAAATTCACCCGCACGGCAAGGAAAGACTTTCAAAACATAGAGATGAAGCCTTCCATCGCAGACCACGCTGCTACGGAAAACCACTTAATAAATTGGGACAATACGAACATTCTCGCGAGGGACGACGCCAGAAATACCAGATGGATCAGAGAATCCATTTGAAAGCCAATAATGACATGAAACAGCACCTAATGAATGGCGACGAGGGGCATACCAACTTAGTCACTTGTACGACCAATTGATCCGGATTACGTCATCAAAAACATCACGTGACGTCACCAGAAAATCAACATCTTCTGGTAACACTGGATCAGCGGCCATACACCATTGATAAAGACATCCGAACGGACGTCGAAACTGTCTGGAACAGTAAGTTCAAATTTGGAATTATTCTATGACATTTTATCATTAATTTTCCTTGGATTCCTGATGAAATTATTCTCAGAATAAGAAATGTTTGTCCATTCTAGGCCGGAACGAATCACAAGACCTTTGATATCCCGACGTAATCTCTTTAATTGTTTTAGCACCTCTCACTTATGTACTATGTGTATGTCTTCTGTACTGTGTGTATCATGAGTGAATTGGTGCAGCCAACATAAGTAATGTCTTCTCTTTCTTCTCTTTCTCAATTTTTGGAGAAAATATCTGGAGTTCCCCATCAGTTGCAGTGTTCAATTTCATTTGGTGGTTGAGGATGTTTGTACCTACATTTTAAGCCAAATAAATCACGGTTGTTCAATATGGCCGGGTTTTCCCAAATAACAGGTCGATCCTACTGGTGCATAGGTGCTGCACAATGATACACTTATTCAACTGTTACCAGTACTTCCGTTAGATCAGGAAGATACAACTGGATACATGACACAGTCCTTCGTGAGATAGTCCATCAAGTGGGGCCGGTCATCCTTCAAGAAAGAACACCACCACCTAAGGAGGACGATGATCAACAAATCCGCAATGGCATATCACCCAAGTCATTCAGAGAGCGGGCACACACACAACTAATTGTCTGTCAGCCAGAAATCGTCACTACGTCACAGAGACCAGGTATTCTCCTAAACCGCATCATCCGGAGAAAAAAATTGTGTTGGTATGTAGGTGGCATACTTTCTAGCAGGCTCTTTATCAGGGAGACGCCAGAATATGTCCAAGGAATTAACAGAGCAAATTATGAGTGATGCAATGAATATTAAAATTAAAACACAAGCCAAACCAGCGGAAAACATTCAATTTTCAGAAAGGTAACACATAGAAGTTACAACATAATACTAAGTAATTCACTGAGACCTTCCTTGGTTCTGACCCACCCAACATATCTGTGGACACAAGATGGGAGCTTATTAGAAGGGAGCTCACAAAGTTAATGAACACACACACTCCCGTCTAAATTGAGTAGAGGCGGACATAGAATCAAGACCGTAGCAGTCGAAATTGCTCCAGCTCTTACCTACTGTTTGTTTCAACAATCGATCGACAGTGGTGTTATTACAGACCACTGAAAAAGAGCGATTGTCACAAGCATCCACAGGAATCAGGCAAACTACAGACCCACATCACTCACCTGCCTGTGCTTTAAAATCCTTGAACACATCGTCTTAAGTCACAAGGCAAACATCTTAGCCTTCACAATATGTGCGAACGTCCTAAAAACGTCTATTCATATCAAGCTCAGATGCGGCCATACCCGGCCGTGGTTTTTGATCTACACATATCAAATGTTTATGAATAAAATAGTAACATATACAAACATGACTTACCAGCCAGAAAGAGCTGTTCTTCAGCACTATGTATGGTTGCCAGCGAAGAGCCTCTGATGGAGCAGTCCGTGCTTGCCGCAGCAAATGTGATTTCAGCTGAGTGATCAAAGATGTAGCAAGTGCTATTAAAAGCTTCCCATCCTTCTGGACAAGCCCCCGTAGCTATAAGGATCAATACAAATTAACACCGATGGAATTATAATGTGGTTTATCCGTAGCCTGTGTAAGATAAAACTGGAATCGGCCACTCACGGCCTTAGTACACTGATTTCGGCCATTCCCCTTCGCGTCTGCATACATCAGCGACAGATATCAGTTCTAGTGTAAGACTGCACATAATTAATCTAGCACATTTTGTATTAGGGATTAAAGGATTTGATACAGCTTTATCCGTAATAGATCTTACACAAGTCTGACTTATGAATATCTTACACCAAGGACACACCTACAATGCCTATTTATGGTGCAATACTATCATGTACATGTTTAATATTTGAATCGAGGTCCGGCTATCAACATTACCTATTGGTTCTTCGTACGTGATCGTAAATCGACCGGTCTCAACGTCACTGTAGACTCCCGATGTTGGTGTTGCTGAAGATTTTGTTCCGTCTTCGAAAGTTTTCACCAGATCGGCCGTGTACGGGATATCAATCTTCATGACGCTACCACTGATGATTGCGGTGGTCGTAGAAGACGGCGGTACGATTATTGTTGGTGTCGTCGAATAGGTTCTTACGTCCGTTTTGCTGGAACCAGATGTATACGTCCAACCTGAAGTTACAGACGTCGTGATTGAAGTGCCGAATTCAAAAATACCTTGGACTTTGACACCTGCACTAACTGATACAGAAAGACCTATCTCGAGGGATTTAGACGTTGTCATAGTTTCAGTTACCGAATGTGTAATTGCAATCGTTGTCTTCGCCGTCTGAGCTTGATTCGGATCCTTATTCTGAAAAGAAATTGGTTACACTAGTTATAATCCCTAACTATACCATCTTACGATTGTGCTATACGAAAAAAGCCCAGACCGGGGAAGCGCGCACTAACCGCAACTAGCACTACAGTGCAACAGCGGATAAATTACCAAATATCGCGCACTAACCGCAACTAGCACTACACTATAGTGCCTCCTGAGTGTTGTACAGCCATGAAAATTTCAATCCTAAGTATGTGTATCACATATAATCAAAATAGCTTTATTTTGAAGTTCTCTGTGTTGTCTTTGTATGATTATAAGCATTGTTACCTTGATTTTTTCAAAAATCGAGGTACTCTATATTATCTCTACCGTTTCTTTCTTCATCATCATCTTCTGGCAATATATCTACAAAATGCTTCTTCTCCTACAGTTTACATGCTACAATCACCATATTTGGTCAGTAGGACCCCCTATCAGACCTTCATTACAGGACCTCACAGTTTGGGGTCAAATGTCACAGGGGGGGTCACTAGGGGTCAAAACGTGATTTTCACTTAAAACGCATTTCCAATTTAGTGAAATGACCTAGGATCGTCAAAATCGGTCAACATATTCCTTATGACCGTACGCATATAGTTCGGTTTTTACAATCAACAAATATTTGGGGTCACTAGGGGTCAACATGTTGGATTTCTAACCATATCACTTAAAATGCTTCTTGTCTCAGAGGAAATGGCTCATGAATGTCAGAATTGGTCAAAAGATTCCTTGGGTCCATGCACATACAGTATCCTCAGCGAATAAAATTGACGTGTCATGCGGGGTCACTAGAGGTCATTGACCTATACAGTGGTAAAACATGAGATATGCTCCGATTGGGACCGAGTTTGTTGCATCTTGTTTAGATTGATGAGCCAAGAAAATAAGTCAATCATGTTGACCAGGTCAAAGGTCAAGAAGAGGTCAATACGGGTCATTGAACATTACAGGAGTAAAAATTAATACATGATCCGATTTGGACCGGGTTTGTTGCATCTTGTTTGGTTTGATGAGCCAAGAAAATAAGTCAATCATATTGACCAGGTCAAAGGGCAAAAGGGGTTAATAGAGGTTATTGAACTTTACAGGGCATGCTACAAGCACCAGACTTGGACAGTAGGACCCTCTACCAGACCTTCATTACAGGTCCTCACAGTTTGGGGTCAAAGGTCACAGGGGGTCACTAGGGGTCAAAACGTGATTTTCACTTAAAACGCATTTCCAATTTAGTGAAATGACTTAGGATCGTCAGAATTGGTCAACATATTCCTGTAGACCGTACGCATGTACAATAGTTTGGTTTTTAAAATCAAAAAATATTTGGGGTCACTAGGGGTCAAAATGTAAATTTTCACTCCATTCACTCAAAATGCTACTTGTCCGAGAGGAAATGACCTATGATTGTCAGAATTAGTCAAAAGATGCCTCTCATCCATGTTCATATAGGGTTCTTCTCCACTAAAAGTGACATGTCACACGGGGTCACTAGAGGTCATTGAACTATACAGAGGAAAATATTAAGGCATGCTCCGATTTTGACGGGATTACTTTTTGCTTGTGCGCATTGATCAGCCAAGCAAAAAAGTCAATTACAAGTTTTGGGTCAGAGGTCAAGAAAGGTCTTCTTACCTTGATTTTTTCAAAAATCGAGGTACTCTATCTCTACCGTTTCTTTCTTCATCATCATCTTCTGGCAATATATCTACAAAATGCTTCTTCTCCTACAGTTTACATGCTACAATCACCATATTTGGTCAGTAGGACCCCCTACTAGACCTTCATTACAGGACCTCACAGTTTGGGGTCAAATGTCACAGGGGGGTCACTAGGGGTCAAAACGTGATTTTCACTTAAAACGCATTTCCAATTTAGTGAAATGACCTAGGATCGTCAAAATCGGTCAACATATTCCTTATGACCTTACGCATATATAATAGTTTGGTTTTTACAATCAACAAATATTTGGGGTCACTAGGGGTCAAAATGTTGGTTTTCTAACCATATCACTTAAAATGCTTCTTGTCTCAGAGGAAATGGCTCATGAATGTCAGAATTGGTCAAAAGATTCCTTGGGTCCATGCACATACAGCATCCTCAGCGATTAAAATTGACGTGTCATGCGGGGTCACTAGAGGTCATTGACCTATACAGTGGTAAAACTTGAGAAATGCTCTGATTGGGACCAGGTTTGTTGCATCTTGTTTTAAAGATTGATGAGCCAAGAAAATAAGTCAATCATGTTGACCAGGTCAAAGGTCAAGAAGAGGTCAATACGGGTCATTGAACATTACAGGGTAAAAGTTAAGACATGATCCGATTTGGACCAAATTTGTTGCATCTTGTTTAGATTGATAAGCCAAGAAAATAAGACAATCATATTGACCAGGTCAAAGGGCAAAAGGGGTTAATAGGGGTTATTGAACTTTACAGGGCATGCTACAAGCACCAGACTTGGACAGTAGGACCCTCTACCAGACCTTCATTACAGGTCCTCACAGTTTGGGGTCAAAGGTCACAGGGGGTCACTAGGGGTCAAAACGTGATTTTCACTTAAAACGCATTTCCAATTTAGTGAAATGACTTAGGATCGTCAGAATTGGTCAACATATTCCTTTAGACCGTACGCATGTACAATAGTTTGGTTTTTAAAATCAAAAAATATTTGGGGTCACTAGGGGTCAAAATGTAAATTTTCACTCCATTCACTCAAAATGCTACTTGTCCGAGAGGAAATGACCTATGATTGTCAGAATTAGTCAAAAGATGCCTCTCATCCATGTTCATATAGGGTTCTTCTCCACTAAAAGTGACATGTCACACGGGGTCACTAGAGGTCATTGAACTATACAGGGGAAAATATTAAGGCATGCTCCGATTTTGACGGGACTACTTTTTTCTTGTGCGCATTGATCAGCCAAGCAAAAAAGTTAATTACAGGTTTTGGGTCAGAGGTCAAAAAAGGTCTTCTTACCTTGATTTTTTCAAAAATCGAGGTACTCTATCTCTACCGTTTCTTTCTTCATCATCATCTTCTGGCAATATATCTACAAAATGCTTCTTCTCCTACAGTTTACATGCTACAATCACCATATTTGGTCAGTAGGACCCCCTACTAGACCTTCATTATAGGACCTCGCAGTTTGGGGTCAAATGTCACAGGGGGGTCACTAGGGGTCAAAACGTGATTTTCACTTAAAACGCATTTCCAATTTAGTGAAATGACCTAGGATCGTCAAAATCGGTCAACATATTCCTTATGACCTTACGCATATATAATAGTTTGGTTTTTACAATCAACAAATATTTGGGGTCACTAGGGGTCAAAATGTTGGTTTTCTAACCATATCACTCAAAATGCTTCTTGTCTCAGAGGAAATGGCTCATGAATGTCAGAATTGGTCAAAAGATTAAAATTGACGTGTCATGCGGGGTCACTAGAGGTCATTGACCTATACAGTGGTAAAACTTGAGATATGCTCTGATTGGGACCAAGTTTGTTGCATCTTGTTTAGATTGATGAGCCAAGAAAATAAGTCAATCATGTTGACCAGGTCAAAGGTCAAGAAGGGGTCAATAGGGGTCATTGAACTTTACAGGGGTAAAATTTAAGACATGATCCGATTTGGACCGGGTTTGTTGCATCTTGTTTAGTTTGATGAGCCAAGAAAATAAGTCAATCATATTGACCAGGTCAAAGGTCAAGAAGGGGTCAATAGGGGTCATTGAACTTTACCAGGGTAAAAGTTAAGACCTGATCCGATTTGGACCGAGTTTGTTGCATCTTGTTTAGATTTAGATCGATGAGCCAAGAAAATAAGTTACTCATATTGACCAGGTCAAAGGTCAAAAAGGGGTCAATAGGGGTCATTGAACTTTACAGGAGTAAAAATTAATACATGATCCGATTTGGACCGGGTTTGTTGAATCTTGTTTGGTTTGATGAGCCAAGAAAATAAGTCAATCATATTGACCAGGTCAAAGGTCAAAAGGGGTTAATAGGGGTCATTGAACTTTACAGGGCATTCTACAAGCACCAGACTTGGTCAGTAGGACCCTCTACCAGACCTTCATTACAGGTCCTCACAGTTTGGGGTCAAAGGTCACAGGGGGTCACTTGGGGTCAAAACTTGATTTTCACTTAAAACGCATTTCCAATTTAGTGAAATGACCTAGGATCGTCAAAATCGGTCAACATATTCCTTATGACCGTACGCATATAGTAGTTCGGTTTTTACAATCAACAAATATCCTCTGTTCTTGTCTCAGAGGAAATGGCTTATGAATGTCAGAATTGGTCAAAAGATTCCTTAGGACTATGCACATACAGCGATCTCAGCGATTAAAATTGACGTGTCACGCGGGGTCACTAGAGGTCATTGACCTATACAGTGGTAAAACGTGAGATATGATCCGATTGGGACCGGGTTTGTTGCATCTTGTTTGGATTGATGAGCCAAGAAAATAAGTCAATCATATTGACCAGGTCAAATGTCAAGAAGGGGTCAATGCGGGTCATTGAACTTTGCAGGGGTAAAAGTTAAGACATGCTCCGATTTGGACCGGGTTTGTTGCATCTTGTTTAGTTTGATGAGCTAAGAAAATAAGTTAATCATATTGACCAGGTCAAAGGTCCATAAGGGGTCAATAGGGGTCATTGAACTTTACAGAGGTAAAAGTGAAGACATGATCCGATTTGGACCGGATTTGTTGCATCATGTTTGGATTGATAAACCAAGAAAATAAGTCAATTATTTTAATCAGGTCAAAGGTCAAGAAGGGGTCACTAGGAGTCAAAACATTGATTTTCAATCCGTTCACCTAAAATGCTTCTCGTCTCAGAGGAAATGACTGATGTGCATTAAAATTGGTCAAAATATTCCTTAGGTCCATGCCCATACCAGTATTTCAGCGATTAAAATTGACATGTTGTATGGGGTCACTAGGGGTCATTGACCTATACAGTTAAAAGTTAAAATCCGATTTGCAAGACATGCTCCGAACCGAATTAGATCGGACTTGTTTTATCTTGTTTGGTTCAATCAGGCAAGAATAAAAGTCAATCATCATAACCAGGTCAATGGTCAAGAAGAGCTCACTAGGGATCATTTTCTCATTAAAATCAAGGTGCCCTGGTCTCAGACCAGAACTAGATCTAGTTACATTTCTTATTAAACCTGATTTCGGATTGGTCAATATTTGATTATCCATACGCGCTAATACAACCAGCTACTGGCTACTTGCTTTTATGACTTTAACTACTTAGACTTACTACAGGTCTTATGGTGGTACCTGTATACATATATATAGGCTTGCATATTAGCACAAGGTCACCTAAAGTAACATACACCATTATGCTTAAAACCCTTAACTGCACACTGCACACTGCAAACTGCTGAATGGCTTTTCTTGTAGCGCGGATTTCAAAACATTGGTCCCTTATCGTGAGCATGTCCTTGAAGATTGCTTCTATTGTTTGTGTGCATGGCTGGACAAATAATAATAGACTTTTGTCAAGTCTGTCCACAGTTGTACAGTTGTATAAAATACATAGTTATTGTAAGAAAAGTTAATGTATCTAAAGTGTTGATTAATATTACGGAAAAAGACAAATGAAATTGAGAAATGTGGCTTGAGCATGTTATTAAGCATAATTTAAGGATTAATTTGAAACCTTACATAACTTAATTGGGCAAACAAAAAGTGGTTCAAAATTTTTCCATTTAACGTCTAATTAATTGATTGATTACGCGCATAAATTAATTATAGCAAGCATGTTAACGAATGGCTTGACAGATTTGTGCGGCTTATCATAAACATCTTTCTCACTGATTATAGTGTTTATTGCATGTTTAATTCATGAGAAAAATACAAAAGTTTTTTAAAAGATACCAAATGTTTGGAGGCAAATATTTTAAATACTAAAGGAATATTGAATTATCTGCTCAGACCATTGTTTTGAGCACATCTTAACCTTTAATTCGGGATTGCCCCTCGGGGGCGTGCCGCCCCCTCGGGGCAATCCCTTGGTACCAAAACAAAGTCAGCGATTTCAAACAAGAACCTTAGAATAGTCCGTACGCAGTCACCAACCTTAAAATAATAACGTCTCAAGAATATCCCTAATTCATAAACAAACTTTTATGAACTTTCCATTAATTTTATAACCCTAGAATACCAAAAAGCTAACACAGTAGTTCAATGGATTCCCAGTGTTTCTTCTCTATTTGCGGCTTGCAAGGTGTCCTAATACTTTTGGTTGCTAGTGTACATGTATGTTGTTCACTTGTCAAACACCGAAAACAGACTGAGCAGACAGGAGGTTCTCTGTATAGGACGATTTAACGGGGTCGTTATTTAAAAATAATCCTTTAGACGAATACATGCTTGGATGGAGTCCAATTAATAAGCTTAACAGGTGTTTGGTATTGTACTTGGGGATGATTTTAATCTAAAAACCTTCGTGAAATCGCTCTATACTCTCGGCCGTGCACACGCAGAGAACGTTGTGCGTAGGCCTAACGCAGACAGCGACTTGGACGCATTAAGAACGTTTACAGCGTAGTGAAAGCGCCGAGAGCCCGTGAGACTTTACAGAGAAATACAATGTGTCGTAATAAGAACGCCGTGAAAATGTAATAAACTGACAGCTTCCTTGTTTTAACATTTTCCGCGTCGCGCTCTTCTTCATGCATGTTGCATGGGGATCCTCTCCCGCTCTTGTCAGTGTTCACTGCGTCTCCAATCGGTTCTATCGGCTCCGAAGTCATGCTTAGATTGAAAATGTTACAGGACGTGTATATTGACAAGATAAACTCACATGCTGATTTCGATTTCGCAGTTTTTTGGTCTTAAAAAACAACAACCCATAGACTTACTGTGTATTAGGTTTTTGGCACGTTGCCAAATTCCCTCACATTTCTTGTACTCTCAAAACCCTTTGTATTATATTATGTTGTTTCAAAAATACCAAATGCATAATATTTAATGTTATTATTTCCACATTTAAAAAACATAATACGGATTGAATGGAGTGGGAATGTTAACAAACAAGATGTCATTTGAAAGGTAATTCAATTTGAATGATTCAAGTGCCAGCCTTTTCCATTAAAGTGTTTCTAGTATTTTTGGTGTCAATTTGAACTTTTCTCTTAAAAAGATCCATAAAAAAAAGAAAATCTCAAAAACACTTTATTTACAAAAGGTGGCTAGAGAATGTAGGTAATTTGTTTATTAACTATCCCCCAAAGTGACAAGACCCATATCAGTTTCTTACTTGGCTGAAAATATTCAAATGTCCAAAAATGTAGGGAATTCTCAAGAAATAAAGAAAAACATAAGAAATATCAAAATTAATACAAAAGTTCTCAAATAGGAAGAGTAAATACAATTCTTTAATGTGGTCTCAAAAAAGTATAGCTATATATCAGTTGGCACAATAGTTGTTTTTCTGCAGTGGTGCAATAGCCGATATAGCTACCTTAATGTGTTTGCTTGGCGCTTTGATACTTTTTTGCTTGTTCGTCACGACGAACAAGTAGCCTATAGCTTGAGATTGGTACGCGGTATTTATGGTTCCGAGTGTCACATGGCACAGAGAACCTTTTGGTATAATTTTCAAACGGGATAAGCGAACGATATTTTCATACGCTCATATTGATTGGACGAGAAGTGTGCCATCCGTGTCGATGGTTTTGATTGGACGAGAGATGGATATCATCGCCAGTGAATGTGTCATCGTATTGTACTACATGTAGTGGATTTGAGTGATAGTTCGTAGTTTTCTTCAGTACTATGGAAAGGGGCCGTGTACATTTTTATAACACGTCCACGCATGGACTTATCAGACCGATAAGTCCATGGTCCCGGGCATGGTCCACGTAACAGCTCATAATCTTAGGTCAAGTTTTAGACTTGATTTAATTCATACCGTGGTGCATTTTTTAGTTAAGTTTTTCCATCGCAGATGGTATTATTCTATTTTGTGACCCCCGGTCAAGGACACTTTCATGCAGCCATTTTATCACAGCTTTAGAGTGCTGTGTTCAAGCTCATCTATCTTTAGCACTTGTGACCTCCCACCAAGCCACCTCTTTACAATAAACTACTGTAATGAAAATATCCATCCTAGATTTTCTTCTAATAATGTTCCTGATTGGTTCTCTGACTGGTATAATAGTAGTGCTGGTCACACTCTAATGCACTCTCCCAGTGCCTGTTGATGGTGTCTGGGCTCCACATGTATAATAGCTATGCATGTACATGTACATGTATATAATACAGTCCCACACATGTAATGTGTAAAGTGAAACAGCAATATTGGAAAAGTAGGTCTACTCAACCCAAAGGGAGCAAAATAAATAAATGACTTGAGTAATAATTATCAGCGTGTTTACATTCCTGCTTATTCCTGGCTGTGCATAATAACATTGTGTGACACAAGTTAACCAGTACAATTAATGCCTTTAGTTTCTAAGTATCGGGCCTCAGTGAACAGTTTATATACTAGTATAATATGATTCGAATGAATGGATATAGGCCTACAATTATGTGAGAAAAAATGAAAAACAACGGACCTAATCTCATTGATTTTTATAATGGAAAAAATTAATGAACTTTTGGCAATGATGGGTGCTAATCATTTCGGGTTCGGGATAGCATGTAGTACACCCCCACCCCTATTTTATTAACAACAAGGAATGGAATTACAATACTAATTGATACATTGGTCCATGGATATGATGGAACTATTCTCATGTAACCATTCACAAATACCGGTGCCAGTTTATACCATGTTCAAGTTACTGACCATTTTACGTGGGAATTTGTGAATTAGCTCCGTTTTGAATATTGTTTAGATGATCAGTATCAACATTAATAAATACCCTCTTGCCCGAATTTGTAGTGATTGGTACAATCGCAGTTATTATGTGATCAGAACGGAAAGGATTATTCCAATTTTAGTTTTTAAATAATCACAAATCCCCAGCAATGTGAAAATGAAATCTATCTAAGCCACTACTATTACTAATTCACCTACATATGTATACCACTTCATTGGCTATTCAAAAGTCCCTAAACACATGTCAAAATATGGGGTCACTCAAGTGTGATAAACTTCTTTTACTTTATAATTTAAAAAAATACTGATTTGCATTCTGTCAAAAAGGTGAAACCACCATGTCTTATGCTAAAGAGTGTATCTTCAGTTTGATAAGTCCAATGTTACAATGTATTCATGATAAGCTAAAAATTCTAATGAAAGGTTAATACGAGGGGCATTCAGTAAATAATGAAAGTGATCATGGTATGGGATGCATGAGTGATTCTATTGAGGGGATAATGTGATCAATACAAAGTATGAACTTTTATCTTTCAAACAGTACAGTTTTGGATTTATAAGTGTGAACTATGACGTCATAGCATTGTCTCAAAGTAAGTACACTTGGGACACTACTTAATCAGTTATTTGGCGGGAAATTTGAATTATTTGTATGAAACATGTGATAAGAAGATTGCATAACATGACACCAGAAGCAGGTAAATCCCATTTTTGTTCACGTAAGTATGATAAAAAGACAATAACTTAAATCCCTGTGTAATTTGATGTATGTAGTATATGAGTAAAAAGTAAGGAGAGGCAATCGAATAAAAAGTATACAAATATCAGTATTTCAAATAGCCAATTTTCATTGAAAAATGCCCAGTCAGCGAATCACTAATATTGCGGAAAATCAAACAATTTATGAAAAATCCAAGCAATTAACCCCCTCCCCCCCCCCCCCCCCCCCCCCCCCCCCCCCCCCCCCCCCGAGGTGAAAAAATTGGCAAAATGGGGACGAAAAGGGCGGCAAATCAGGTTAAATCAGCCGTTTTTTGACCTGGTTTCTTTGAAATAGGGACCGTTATGGGGATCTATGGGGATCTTGCCCCCTCGGAGTGGCTGGGCTGGCTACGCGGCTGCATGATGGGTGATTATTTTCACATGCTAGGATCAATAAGCTGAACAGGTGTTTGGTATATTGTACTTGGGGTGATTTGAATCTAAAAACCTTCGTAAAATCGCTCTATAGGCCTACTCTCCGTGCAACACGCATAGAGCGCTGTACAAACGTATTGAGAACGTACTAGTAACGCAGACAGCGATCTGGACGAGTAGAGCGGGGCCACTACTACCGTACTACGTATTACGTATGTTGATATGGTCATAGATTCGGGCTATTGGGTCCCGGGAGGCACGGATCCAGTGCTAGATATGATTAAAAGTCAGAAAGTAGCAAATGAAAGTGTATTGAAAGTAATTTTAAAGGTGAACATCCTAAATAGGAAACTCAAAATCAATTGTGAACATGGTGAAGAGCCTTAGTTGTGATATTGGCTTTAATAGTTGGCTGCTGCATCCAGCAGGCTAAACACAGTCAATGATGGGTGATTATTTTTACATACTCGCCCCCAATATTGTTTTTGCATACTCACCTCCGATATTGTTTTTGACAATGCCGTTGGTTTACCATCGTATACCACGATACCATTCAAGTCATACTGAATATTGGTCAGCTCATACGATACGGCATATCTACGGTTGATACACCTACAAGTACAGTGATCGCATCTGACAAAACCCGATATCTTTCCCTTGGATGCCATCGAGCAATCTCTTATTTCCTGACAGCCTCTAAAATCGGTGCGCACCAATCCTCGTCGAGAACAAGTGCCTTCGGCACAGGTTCCTAGGAGATCATGCTCTTCGATGCTAATCTGTCTATTTCCAACCGTTACATCTCTGCCATTCAGATCTTCTACGCAGTTGCATATGCAGTAATCGCATCTTACGAAACCCCTTGTCCAACCTTGCGAACTAGTCTGACACCCGCTGATCCTGGTACAACCTTCCTTATCAAAGATTTCGCCTATCGAGTCGCAAGTTCCCGTGCATCCATGGATATCGCTTTCATTAATAATGATCTGTCGGTCGGCGTTGCAAACCTGCAGTAAACAGAGGCAAGCCATGTAATGTGCAAGAAGATTAAATATTATCATGTTGCGCCTGGGCTCAATTGCCTCGTTGACCAAAGCGAAATTGGGTAGCTGTTTATAGTGAAATTGCAATAGTGCAGATATGGTTGAGCACTTTAGCTATAGTTGCCACATACATGACATAAGTGAAGCGAAACGATTGTGACGATTTTCTAACACGTAGGCCTAGGCCTATAACGGCAGCGTGATAATGTAAGACTATAGCGCCTCGGAATAGGTTGCCTATAGCCTATAGACGGCGTTATATAAATTGGGACTGTAATAAACTGTCTTGCTAACAGGACAGATATTCACTCTACATTTCCGCTCTAATAGCCTCCGTAAGGGACGCACCATTAGACTTCAAGGGAAGGGAGGTAGGAAGTTGGGGTCGGGTTGTTCGTTTCTTTGTTTTTTTGCTGCCGCAGGCGAAGTTTAAAAAAAAGTGTTCTTGCTGAGATGGGACTTTGTAGCATTCTTGCGATAATGCATTCCTGAATCATGTTGCACTGAAGAAGCCAGCGAGGTGAGGTTTCCCATTGCGTGTTATATACATCATGTACATTGTAGATCCAATGACGTGTTTCTTGACAGAACCATCTGTAACAATGATCCACAGTTGGCGATCGGGACGTAGAAAAGGGTGGCGTAGCCAGAGGGGGGGGGGGGGGGGGGGGGGGTGGGGTGGGCGAGGGGGCGACCCCCTCCCCAATATTGACGTCGTGTCGGTTGAGATTGGCACTGTCGGTTCATCTGACCAAAGAAATCATGGAATTATGACGGTTAAAAGTACACAGATGAAAAATCTTCGCGCGCTACGCGCGCAATGTCTTCCAAAAATGCAATTCTTTGGTACAAGCTTCTTTAGAGCCAGGCAAAATGTAGCTCAATCGTGCACAAAATATGTGTAAAGTCGAAAAATTTCGCACGCTACGCGCGTATTTCTTGTCTCACAAAAATCTTGTCGGTTCATTTTCCCAATAGGCCTATGAATAACCTAGCTACGCCACTGGTATTGTGTTCTGTGACTGTAAAACGACAAGCGTGCTGATACGTTGAGAGAAGTTGGGAATTACGCGAGCCAGTACTTTATATGCGCAGATAAAGGATCGACAGATCAAAGACCACACATTACCATTATACGTGACTTTGAAAGAAAAAGAAAAAAACTTTATTTTTTATTTTCATTTTTTTTTTTTATTTTTTTATTTTATTATTGTTATTATTATATTTTTTTTTTTTTTTGAAAAAAGGGACGGCCGGCCGTGGTTTGATATTTCACCAAATGCAGTTACAAGACGAAATTCACCACTGGGTTTCTTTACTAAAATGATGGGCTAAGGCATTCAACGGTGACATCGATATCTTCCATGCGAGCAAAAATTCCCTGCTGTTCAAGCTCATCAAATTTCTGTTACAAGTAGTATTTGAAGCTTGTCTGTAGCCCATTGATGAAGATGACCCTGTTGTGGAGGTTGGACAGGGCCCATAATTGAACGCATCATCATACTCTTCTAAAAGGGTAAGGAAAATCGTCTGATCTTCTGTACTGAGCGTGTTGTCTATCCACCGAGACGGAAACTGGCTGGCTTTGGCGTTTATGGCAAAAAGTGATTAAGGAATGTAAACGGTGCGGATATGACCAAATTGTTCTTGGCGTTTGAGGAGAAGTTGTTGGTTCATTGGAGAGATTTGGGACGCGAATGTTGCCTGTAATACTCTGTACTATACTAGGTCTTGGCCAAACTGGTATGGTTCGCAGTGGGGTATTGGCGATGTGACTGTCGGTGCGGGGTTCTAAAGGCAACGGTACCATCACAAGTTGACATTTCCTGTGGTAGCTCAACTTCGATATTCTCACCTAGCCAGATAGTTGTGGTTTTTGAAGGGGCGCGCAATACAAGGGCACGACGCACACGCTGGTGATGAGGCCTGTGGGTAGTGGACTGCGATCCTTACACATACGTAGTCCCATCGCTAATCTCGTGTTTCGTAAATCTGATGGTGATGTCGTTATTATTTCACGAATGGAATACCTGCCAGTACCTCAACATCTAGGCCCTCACTCTGGAACTTATAATATGCCCATCTCGAGAGAGGGTCGGGGTCCTAGTAGTCTCCCCAACAACTGCTAATGATCGGACCATCTGCTTGGTGGGCTGATGGGTGCTCTTGAGGATGTTGGCGTTCAACGATCTTGCTGTAACTTTCACGTATGAGGTTTCCCTCTGCGTCTATATCAATTGTAATTCTACCTGTATGATATTTGTGAAAAGTGTTGAAGTATGTTGTCTGACGAACCTGAACACAATGCGCATTTGGTATTTCTGAGTGTGGTTGGTCTTGTGAAGGTTGTTCCACATAGCACATGTGATGTCGGGCGTCTCTGTTGGCGAATTGACGGGTGCGTAGGATGAACTCTCTATCTTTGTGAGGGCGGTATAAGGGCACTCGCTAAGTGTTTGTAATCAGAGCGTCCAACCTGTTTGCAATGGGGCAGGATTTAGCTAGTCTTGGTCGCTGGGAAGCTAAGCGTGGTCGGCTACTGAGGGAGCTTAGCGAGAAAACTGTTGTGGACGAAGTAATTCATCGAGTAGTGCCAAAGTCCTTGAACGGAGTTCTGTTACATTTGCATAGCATTGTTTCATGAGCCGTGGTAAGTCATTGTGGATTAACCGTAGCCAGGTGAGCACAATAAAGTTCTCCAAGGTGGGGGTTTGCTCATCGTCCTTTTCAATACTAACCTGGCCATAGTGTGTTATCATTCCATCGGGTACAAGAAGGTCGTCTTCGACAAAGGCCATGATCGAGACGCTGATAGAGATCTTCATGACGCACATCACTAGGCTCTTGTATACGACTGGCGAAGTAAAGAAAATAACCACCTGTGCTTTGAAAGCCAGAGTGTAACCGGATCGTCTGCCAAATATGGTTTAGTGACTTTGAATAGTTGATGATTGTGTTGCAAGCGATGACCGGACAATAATTTGCGATTTGTACCTAGCATGAGATCCAAGGTTGCACACTTTTGTATGCCGTTTTCCGTAGAACTGCATCAGCGTCTTCTGCATCGTCCGCCATACCGCGAAGAGGGGCTGTTTTAGTCTCAAGTGTTACTCCACTGTAGACCTTCGGCAAGGTACTGGGTGAAGTTTGGATCCAGGGACAATGTATAGAGCAAGTTTTGCTTCCAATTCACGAAAGAATTTACTTTCTCACTTTTGGTGAGACACCAGTTGGGCAGTTAGGACAGGGGAGGTTTGGTTCACATTCTTCTAAAAGCACCACATTTGGCCCATATGTTACTCATACCATACTCTTTTGATTTTGGATGGATGCCAACATTTGAGTCTTCTGGGACTGCTATATTGGCCAATTCCAATATGGCCGCCATACTGGGGGATCAAAAATTCAAATTGCTTTAATTAAGCTGACAAGCATACCAAAAAAAGGTATAGTTTGCCCCACTTCCGATGTGTCGTTACTGAGATATTGAGCAAAACGAGAAAAGGTCGTTTGGGATCCGATTTTGAACATGTTCTGGATTTTGACAAACGATATCTCAAATAGTTCGTCAGATCACAAGGGTTCAAGAAATAGTAGTTTTTACCACCTCGAGTCGTGTTTGTGCCTTCTACAGGTCAATATGGGTCAAAAAGGTCACAATCGTTATATACCCTATAGAATTTGACCTTTTTGAACCCAAATTATCCCACAGCCCCCCCCCCCCCCAACTAATTGATTGGGGCACGATTAACCATTGTAATACAGGTTATTATGGGCTCTGCAATGAGTCCGGGTAGTGCTATGACAGCTCTTTACTAGCTGACTGATTGTCCACCAAGACGTAAATTATATTTATCACTGTAAAAACAAACGTTTGACTATTTATAAACACTACAGTATGTTTATTTGTTGTTGTTTACGTGTAAAGGTATAGGAGGTCGTTTACGATAAACGGGTTGCATAAACGCTACAACGTGTCGATACGTTTATTAACTGTTATCAAAAACGTGTTTATACCAGCAATCATGTGTTTATAATTGCTGGTATAAACACGTTTTTGATAACAGTTAATAAACGTATCAATGCGTTGTAGCGTTTATGTAACCCGTTTATCTTTAACAACCTCCTATACCTTTACATGTAAACGACAACAAATAAACGTGTTGTAGTGTTTATCAATAGTCAAACGTTTGTTTTTACAGTGTACATGTATATACTTATCGACTTCAGATGTACGGTTCACAGAGTTCAGGAATGCAGTAGAGCAGAGTCACAGATGTGTAGGATCTTTTTTCAATCCTGCAACCACGCCACTATGATTACTATCATACCTTGTCACATAATATACGTTTACTGGGTGGAATTAAATCTATAGACACGAACAATAATCTAATACTATTTTTGAGCTATTTTAACCTTTGCAGCCATCTTAGATATTTTAAAATAAATTTACTAAAACTAAATGTACAGCCCATAGGCTTTATCATACACATACCGTATAGTGAATGCTGTCTTATTAGATTTGGGGGTATTGGTATCGCATAGTATGGTCATTTACAATACAAAACAATTGTTTTAGGTTATTTAAAATCAACTTAACCAATCTGGATTTTTTGGAAAGTGATACAAAATCAAAATTGTATCTAAATTATATCTAAAAGCAATAGCTTAGCAGTTTAGAACATACAATTTGGTGAATGTGATATATTATACACTCTTATTATCTATTTTGTATTATATATCATGCACTTATACATGTAGACTATTTTTACATTTGCCATTTTGGTAAAGTATGATAACAAAGTAAAATACTAAACTGCTCACAAAAAGTATCGAAACACTTAGAAATGATCCAATATATAACGGCTCGAAAGGGTATGCATTAATCAAAGCAAATAACCAAGAGCATGATTTGGTTCTGCGTATTTTGACACCTCGATCGTTGAGATACGATGTTGCGGAGCGGAGTTATTGTCATTTCAATGATCGTGGGTCCAGTTCAAAGGTGACACTCATTCCTATTGAAAAGCACGAATCTGATCATTCTAAACAGTAATGCAAACCTCTTTCTATAGGATGGTTGTCACTTTTGAAACTGGACCCACGACCATTGAAATGACAATAACTCCGCTCCGCCACATCGTATCTCATCGATCGAGGTGTCAAAATACGCAGAACAAAATTATGCACTTGGTTATTTGCTTTGATTAATGCATACCCTTTCGAGCCGTTATATATTGCATCATTTCTAAGTGTTTCGATACTTTTTGTGAGCAGTTTAGATATGAGCTTCTAGTCACATTTCCCCAAAATAATGTTTTCAGAAAAAGTGGCACTTTTCAAGGTCCAATACAAGTTTATTTACATAACTACACACACGATCAGGCCGCATTTTGAGAGATTGAAACTCTAAATGGAAAAGTGAGCACACTTGGCTACCGACGGACACAGAGTTTCCCCTTTTCAATACCATGTGTACTTTTCCCAAAACAGTCACATTTCCCCAAAACGATGTTTTACACTTTTCAACGATGCAGTGAAGTTATAGACGTAAATGGTGGACACTATTGGCTTTTCATGCATGAAAAATCATTAATCAAATAAACTGATAAAGACCAGCTAACGAAAGAAAATATTTTCTTTTTAATTTGAAAGTAAAGACAATTTCAATGCATTTAAAAAAAAGCACTGGATAATTGTTTGTAACTTTCTTGTATAGGGATCTTGAGAAGTTCCACTTTTTATAGAAACATCATTTTGGGGAAAATGTGATTATTTTGGGAAAAGTAAACATGATATTGAAAAGGAAAAGCGGGTAGCCAAGCGATTTCCCAATTCATAAACGTTTCAACTTCTCAAAAAAAATTCCAATTGTGTGTGGAGTTATGCAAACAAACGTGATCTAATTTTAAGGGGAGGGGGGAGACTTACTTTTTTAAACCCTTTATAAATATATGTCATAAATAAAAATTATAAAATATCGTCTATCACTTCCATTGCTATGTCATGTATATATTCTGCGAAACGATCGCTGGAGAGACTGTCTATGTTTTACAAGGCCATTGAAAAGAAAAATCAACGTTAACATAATATAATGGTATGACAGGATAATTGATGAAAAACATCAGGCGTTAAACCCATGTAAGTCACAATTTGATGTGATGTTATACATATTGTGTCATAGACATGATCATGATAGAGGTACACAATTTTAAACAAAATCTACAAGATCAAAAGGTAGAAAAATAGTTGCCAAAATGATCTGGAAATTCATGTTATTTCCATCTTTATAATATTAGGTCTAAATAAAACCTGAGTACAATTATTGTATATGATGTTGTCATATCTTCCGAGGTAACATTATATTCATACACTTCTGTCTGATGTGAAAAACTCACATTAATTATCATTCTGTAGGAAGTGAAACAAATATTCACTGTATATGCTTGATATCAGGTACTGTATACAAAGTTATTATAGGTTATATTAAAAAAATGATTGGTCTCAAAGCTCCCGCGCGCGTTAGTTAATTGGTGCGCGTTAGAATTTTTTTTTATGAAAACAAAAATATTATTTTTATGTTTATTTTCAACAACAACAAAAAAATCCAAACATTTCACAGGTTTTTCAGATTTTCATTGTCCAAATACAAAAAAAATTCTAAAAATTTGACAGATTTGTCAGATTTTCATTGATCACATCATTTTAAATACAAAAGTTCACTTTGACTAGGATTTCAATATTTTATATTTATAATTTTTTTTTTTTTTAAACTTTAAAAAAAATCGCATTCCGCATTAGGTTTTGAAAAACTGAAGAGCTTTGAGACAAAAGATTTTTTTAAATATAGCCTACACCAAAATAACTAAAACAGGGGAAAACAATGCTGATTGATTTGTAACAACTCAACAAGTGTAAATATTTTTTCAGTTGCCCTTGAGGCCTTGATACTCAATTGCTAGAAGGGCAGTGGGCCTGTCTCACATTTTATCACATTTTCAAAAGTGATAAAATGCGAAACAGGCCCAATGCACTTTAAAGCATTACACTAGGGGTAGGGGACTTATATATTCGTTTGTGCTTGTTATTGGGCAACCACGAGTCATGTTATGAATGATTTTTGAATGAGATCAGTTTTACTTTACAACTCCGTGAGAAATAATTGCTTCACTTCGAGTTCAACTCAAGTTTAGTGTAAAATAAAAGGGTTGAAAAGCACCGCTCGGCTGGACGACTCAACATATGCCAATGAGTTATAGTCTTCAAGATATAATACCAGTAAAATAAATAAGACAAAGTTTAACCATTTTGTGTGTGTGAGCTCTATGGTAACCCAATCCCACAACACCCTCCCCACCTCCAACACCTAGTCCGCCTACCTCCGCATTCAATGGTCCAAGCTCCTTTATGTTTTATCCTAATGAACTGGGATTTTTTATTTAAAAGAGGACATAGTTAGCAACAATATAAAACCTCACTTAATTCAATACAATGTAGGTCAACAGATCCGTGATAAATGTAAAGCAAAACACGCCGAGTCAAATGGCGGCACAAACAGGAAACAAGTTGACAGGTGGGAAACGTGTTTCTAGAGATGTATAAAGTTGATGAAGCAATTGATAAATAATTACAAATATAATTTCAAACAAGAGAAATTTAGATATAGTCAGCCAATTTTATTCAATCATGTGTTTGTTTTGTTTTTTCTACACAGATCTGAAAATAGTTGATATTTTTAAAAGTACTTTCATATTACAATTACAATCCAGTTACGATGATGTATGATGATGGGGATGCGTCATTTGAGACAGTCGTGGTCCGTCAAAATCAGCCGATGGTGCGACACAAAATTGACAAATGTCACATGGGTCCTCGTACATGAGACATACCATTCCTGTTTTTTACAGGTGCATTTGCGAGGATATCCTTAAACTGATACCACAATGAATGGGACTATTCCATAACATTATGTAACTAGTTCAACTCTCCCCCCGCACATTGTGACATGGGCATGCAGTGGGATATTGTTAACATTGTGCAACATCCTCTCAGTCAATCTCATTCCAGTTCGAGGATGTATCCGCAAATGGTGGTCCGTGCAAAGAGCCTAACTAGGGAAAACCATAGATGGAAGATGCCGTTACGAAATGAGTTATTTACACCAGTTGGTTCGTTTTCTTCCTCCGTTGGAACGGTTAATCATAGAATAAGGATACGGTATTGTGTAGGCACTTGCCTCATTCAACGCCTTCATCTGAAGAAGAAAGACATGGAACTTATGTCAGATTTAAGTTTTAACTTTGTTGACATCACACTTGTTATGACAAATACATGTAGGTCCATGCACAAAACTTAAGACCATGTCTAACTGAAGAATAGCCCTCACTCTTTTTATGCTTACAGGGTGAGTCAGAAAGAACAGGCACTTTTTCACAAAAGCGTCCCAAAAAATGTAGGCATATATATTCATTTCTAACTTGTTTTGTGCAAACTGACAATGTGTTTTTTCTAGTACGACCTAATTATTCAATGTTCACATGAACTTTTGATGAAACTCCAAACCGAATGATCTATAAATTGCAAATAAAAAAATTCACAAAAAAGATGGTCAAATGTAATGTCTTAGTTGTAATTTGTGAAATAAGAAATGGGATGATTTGAAATTCGTTCTGAGATGACTAAATGAGTCTATACATACACCAAACAATTGCTAAATAATGTATATCTTCCTCACTTAGGTTACAAAGAAAAACCCCACTGTTCTACCATGAATACTGGAAAGCAACCAGTATTTATGAACAAACAGACCTCTCAGGTAGGGTCGGTCAGCTGCTCGTTTTTTGGGGTGTTTTCTTCAATATTTTTTTGTGAATAATGTTTTAATGCAACAAAATGACAAAACATTATGTAATGAAATAAATAACAAATTAGTCAGTCGGACCTGTAGAACAGGACTGTTTTGTTTACACTGTGATATGATAGAATAAGATATTGTGGTGAGTCATTTGAGCACATCACATTAAAAACTCATCTGTTTAAGATTGCTTATGATTTGACTGATTGACTGATGTAATTGTTTTTTATATTTTAACTGTTTGTTTTTATATGTTTTAATGTTTGCGCCTCGGAATAGGTTGTCTAGATAGATGGCGCATTATAAATGCATTATTATTATTATTATTATTATTATTATTATTATTTGTATAAACAGTTACTGTAAAAGTGGACATTTCTGCGCTACATTTATTTTTGCGCTTTTCACGCTCGAAGCAGCTACACTGAAAGCTATAACCGACATGTGAATGCATTTCTTTTGCATATAGGTCTATGTGATGAAGCTACAAATTGCTAATTTAAACAAATGCAGGAAAGCGTGAACAATTACTTGTGCGAAAATCACCACTTTTACAGTACCTGCATGACTTGGATTGAAAACACTAAAAAACAAATCAGGTCACAACTGCCTGCGAGACGATGATTTACATTCTGGACGTGTCAGCTCAAGTTGGGAGGTGACGTCAGCGTGTATTAAGGTGCAGCATTTCCTGCGACACAATTGACATTTCTATTGCACTGATTCATACACAATCACGTTGGAATCAAGCGTGGTATCATGATGTGTTCCTAGAATACGACATGCTGATGTCACCCCACCCCAGATTGAGGTGATATGATGAAGTATAAACTTGCCTGAAGAATTGTGAGTTCCCATCTTTTGGCAGCTTCAATACTATTTTCTAACTGTGCCATGATCAACACCAGTGACTGACTGATCAACTCTCATAACTCTCAAGGTTGACATACTTGAGCTTTTATGAGTTCCCATCAGTTCCCATATTATAGTCAGCATCATAATGCTATGGACATAATTCCAACAATGCGTGCGTATAAGTGCGCATGCGTACATGGGAACGAGAGTATATGCATGCATAAAACCAGAAGTTTGTACCGGATGCTTTCGTCACGCACACCCCTGTATTTGTTCGCGTAGTTCATGCATCCAGGCGCTCGCATGAAATACCTTGAATTTTGTCCATAGCACTATGTCAGTGACTACATTTTCTAACTATGTCAACTCTTATAACTCTCTAGGCTGACATACCTAAGCTCTTGTGAGTTCCCATCATTTAACTGTGTCCTTATTATCTTCTAATCGTACCATGACCAAATATAGTTTGATTAAATATCATCTCAAGGATGACATACCTGAGCTTTTGTGAGTTCCCATCCTTTTGCAGCTCCCATATTATCCTCTAGCTGTGCTATGGTCTTCACACCGATAACAACGGAGCACACAGTATCTTGTTGTATCAACCAACGGACAGCAACCTGGCACATGGATTTACCTGTTGAATAACAAAATAATAATAATAATAATGCATTTATAATGCGCCATCTATCTAGACAACCTATTCCGAGGCGCAAACATTAAAACAAATATAACAAACAATTAACTCATAAAGTTATGATGATTTCAATATAACCACAAGTAAGGACAACAAAATTGCACTAGAATTGGTTTCCTATGAATATAATTTGATTGTCCACCGTGTACTATCTCAAACAATAAGGCATCAACAGGGAGTCGGTACACACACATTTTCAATGTGTAATCACACACTATAAAGCAAGGATATCCCATTGAAACCCAGTTTTAGTGCAAGAATTGTTTGGAAGTTGTGGTCGAATAAACAATGATAACATCAACAATATCCACTTGATTTTTATGAATGAGGTATCAAATTACAGAGAAGAATTTGCTCATGAAATGTAATCTAAGCTTTTTCATAAAGATTATTGATTTTGGATTAGCCAACATCAAAGCACCTACCTGGTCAGGGACTTTTTTGTTTTGTTTCAAGCCATGTGATAGTATACAAATATTTAATGACTGAGAGTGTGATGGTAAAAACTATATCACAAGGGCCAATTTGGCTTTTTAAGTGTATGGAATAATCTAACAAAAGGCATTCAATATTTGTTTTATATAACAATATTATACATTTAATTTCAAGCCATGTAATGGAAAAATTATTACCGATGTAAACAAAAATCCTATCATGCGTATCACACATATAGCCATAAGCAGGCCTGTGTAAATTCAATGACATTTCCCTTAAATATTTATCACATCTTTCCCCAGTCCCTTAATTTGGTCCAGTATTCTGCAAGATAACAACCACACACACATTTATACAGGTGGAATATGGGACCCAGTCTAAACCACCCCCAGGTGCATTACCTGTATCCTTAGCTATCTGCTCCATTGCTTCCAGTACCTTCCATACTCTATCTTGCTGGCCATACTCGGTAAAATTTGGATGACTTTCATACTTTATATGTTGACTCTCTGCATAGCCGATCCTAGTATTGGGAGGGGCCTCCTTCATGTCTTTTTTAATCTTTCCAGTAAGCCATCCCCTAAAGTAAATAATCAAGATATAAAAAGGAAAGGGATAGTTTAACAACTTTCCATTTCAATATTTACAATTCTGACTGAAATTTCATTTTCAGTTTCCATAATTATTTCCATACCACAAATAACAAACCATCAAAATGAATGATTTACCTAAGGCAAAAAAAAGAAAAGGTTTGCTTGTTCATTTGTTTTCCAAATTAGGTACCTGAATATCAGAAATAAAGAAGAAGAAAAAATGTTTTACAATTTTTCATTGTCTAAGTCCAAAACAGGACCTTAGGGGTCTCAAACACAAATTGTAAAAAAAGTACACAGTCATGACTGTAATACACGGTTGGTCAGACGAGGGAAAGCAAACATTTTTTATGTTGGCCTAATGCCTCTGAAGTGGAATCGGGGGAAAGAAATGGGTGAAATTCAGGAGGGAAAGGAGTCTCACCGGCAGCAGGATTTTTGCTTTGGCTTCACCAGAACAGAAGTTCAGGCGGATGTCTACTTTCCCCGAGGGTCACGCCCCCAAAATCAACTTTTCCATCTGCATTTGTTACCCATAGTGATCACCTAGGATGGGAGCACGGTAAAAAACTTTGTAATTTAGCTTCATGGTCAGCATTATCGTGGACCGATAGTTGACCAGACAAAGATATTTTGTATTCTTATCTACACTTTCATCGATATAGCGCCTTCAATAGACTCTATTCACGCGGCAGCCATTTTCCAAAATATACCACTCAAGCCTCGTTCCCGTTTGGTCTATCTGCGCCTCGCGCTGCACAATAGAACTGCGTGAGAAGCGTGGTACCAAAGCGTGCAGCGTACGCATCCTCACGCAAGTCAGGCAGGCACAGGTATACGTAACGAGAACGAGGTTTGGGTGGCAAATTTTAGAAAATGGCTGCCGCGTGAATATGGTGTATAGTCAATAGATTTCAACTTTTACCTGCAGCCTGAATAGTCGTTGCTTTGTTTTTCAGTCTTCACACTGAGCACCCTCAAATTACTAAATAGTGAATAAGGGGGATTCAGTCTATTTGCCTACTACCACTGTTAATGCTTGCAGATTGTGGATGCTTTCCTACTGATGTCTCCTGCAAACTTTGAGTATTTTTTGACCGACTTTGAAAATCATTTTGTGGTGAAAACTGATACTCACCCTTTCAGGGGACTCCATGGTAGTATGCCAATTCCTTCGTTGCGACATACATCTGCTAGTTCTAGCTCTACCTCCCTGTTGAGCAAACTATATTGTTGCTATAAAAAGAGAAACAACATTAGAAGAATATTTATGATTGTTAATCTGTTCTTGCAATATTGTTCATCACAAACACAAATAGAAATGTGGGTAGAAAATTATGTTCGATGTTGGCATTGTGATAAACTTAATTAAAATTAGTCAAAAGTAGCCAGATGAGGCAGGCAAGGGCATCCCCAAAGGGGGGGGGGGGGGGGGTGACACCCTCCATTAATCAAATCTGTTGGCAAAATCTGCCCCATTCCTCAAATCTGTCGGCACAAACGAGCCGTTGGAACATTTGCGATTTTGACCATAACAATTCTTTATATATTTTTTTTGACCGTGCGATTATTTGTGACCGTGCAATTTTTTTTTTTTTTTGACTGTTCGCTTATTTTTGACCGTGCAATTTTTTTGATCATACCCCCCCCCCCCCCCCCACTTACATGAAATTCATGAGGTGACTGCCAAAAAAATTTGGGGCTACCTTTTACTATTTCTTTTGAGTGCTTGTCAGCAATCAGGACCTCTACACCCCCATTCAAAAGGGTCTGGAGACGCCCCTGTAGGCAGGTAAATACTGTTATGGCTAGTACTGCTTATCCTCTTAAACAAATCGAGAATTTGCTAAAGCATATGTACCCAGGATTTCAGTTGAGATGCATGCGTTGAGACATACTCATCATACACATCCTGACTGGGTTGACATATGGTTTCAGCATCAATTATATAATGATAGGCCTGATTTCAGCCATGTGATAGTTTTTACTATCATTATGGCTAGGTATTAAATTTGTGATATCATTATATAAAACAAATATTGAATGCCTTTTGCTCGTGCACTACGCCTCGTGTAATGGAAAAATCCAAATTTGACCTCGTGATATAGTTTTTACTATCACACTCTCCGGCATTCAATATTTGTATATTGTTTAAAACATCACCAAATTTAACAGGATTTTAGCTATTTTTTCAGTGAATCCAGCAAACCCCGTCAAATCAATTTGGATTAGAAAAGGCTCATTTACTGACAAGATAAATAATTCTGTGAATATTTTTTGCTTGATATATTTTAGCTTAAAAAGCGTCATTATACCATTTCTACTGGGCAAAATGGCAGGTTGTTACCGTTAACTACCACTAAATGATATCATTCAGACAACAGCTTCTCTGTGTTATTTCTATAGTATAAACCTACCTGTAATGTGACCCATTTATTGAGTCCCATAAATTCCCCATAATCCATGATCTTCTGCATTTGCCATCCCGTCACATTGCTTGCACCAACATAACGCACCTTGCCGCATCTTACCAAGTCATCCATGGTGCGCAGTACCTCTTTAATGTCAGCTGCTTTATCCCAAGAATGAATCTGAATGGAAAATAACACAGAAAATATCATCAAGGAATGATCTATCAATTTCAACTTTCATACGGCACTCCACCATTGTGCAGTGATGTCAGAGATGATATATGTGACCTGGTACAACAAAATGAGCGTAAAGTCGCTGGGGCTGATTTTGAGTTATGGCCTGAAATAGTCGATTTTGACAAGGGAGGTCGAAAATGAGATATTTTCATTTTGGAAAGATAAACTATTTGTGTATCACATTCCGAAGTATTGAAAAATATTTTGAGTCTAAAATGTTTTTTTAAGTAATTTTAGAGAGGGCATTTTATTCTTACATCTCAAGAAATGAATGCAAAGAGAAGAAAAATGTCTCGAAATGTCTCAAAATTACCTTGTTTACATCGTCATTTCCACAAGTTAAAAATGGTATCCCCATGGCAAATATGGTATGGTCTTAAAGGTCAGGGATTCCAGAGCTATTAAAATAGTAGTTTGAACCGTGTAAATTCCTAAACGAACCAATGACAGGCCATTTAATAAGAGGTCTTTGGCATAAACAATCTTTTGATTAAGCTTTGACAGAATATTTTGGAGAGCCAAGTGAGATATTAAAGCTTCACTGACATTGAAGGCTTTTTCTCCAATTCAATAATTCAGCAGTGATTAACTTTAAAGTTGATTAAGTTTAATCATAATTTCACTCTCATTTTTTATTTTTTGCTACTTACTCTCATTTTGTGGTGCCATGTCACATTATAATGATGCTGAAGGAGTATGTACACAAATAAAAACAAAAACAAATCTTGGTGTTTGCATGTTAAAGGCATATTATGCAATCTTTTTCATGGAACGCACTCTATCTTTGAGTCTTTCCTCTAAATACAATTTTTTGGTCAAATCAGATTTATAAACATGAAACTAAAAATATCTTGTAAGTTACAGAGCAATACGCTTGGTGGTTTGACTAAATTAAAAAGACAAAATTAAAATGGTGTGTCATCACTAAAGTCATCCATGACAAAAGCGCACCAACCAACCAAGCATGCCAAGTTCCCAATCCAATGTCAAATTGAGATCTGTTTGTAATTTTTTCATACAATCAGCCAACAAGAACCTGTTTGCATTTTAATAAGTTCCCAAAACCCATATGAATACTAAAAATGAGTTTGGTAGGATTCTATTCAGCCTCTGGCCAATCTCTAAGACCCCATTTCACTGTTAAGTACAACCACTCACGAAAGTTGGCACCACACGTACCTGACCTAAATGTTGAGTGTCCCCTCCCCTCCTCCCTCTCTGGGATCTTACCTGATAAAGATCCACATAGTCTGTCTTCAGTCTCCTAAGGCTCTCTTCTACACTCCATATGATATTCTTTCTACTTAGACCACCGCTATTTGGATTGTTTGAATCCATGGGAACCCTCATCTTTGTTCCCAACACAATATTCTCACGCTGTTGCCTGTTAAATTATAGATCAAATCGATGGTTTACTACCACAAAGACATCACTCATTTAATGGTCATTTTAAAATAGTGGTATCAATCAATCAATCAATCAATCAATCATCAATCAATCAATCAATCAATCAATCAATCAATCAATCAATCAATCAATCAATCAATCAATCAATCAATCAATCAATCAATCAATCAATCAATCAACCAACCAACCAACCAATCAATCAATCAATCAATCATCAATCAATCAATCAATCAATCAATCAATCAATCAATCAATCAATCAATCAATCAATCAATCAATCAATCAATCAATCAATCAATCAATCAATCAATCAATCAATCAATCAATCAATCAATCAATCAAAACTTACTTTGTGAGCATGTTCCAATTATTTCTTCACTGCCACCCATCTGATAAACATTGGCAGTGTCTATAAAATTTTCCACCCAACTCAACAAATCTGTCCATGATCTGATGCGATTAATGCCTCATCACACTGGCCTGGTCTGCTGCCCTCCTGTGGTACAATAAAATGTTATCAGGCGTTAGGGTTTAAAGCTGGCTAATTTTGTTTGCAAAACATTGGTAAAGCAAACTTGTCAATTATCTGGCGAAAGTCAGTATTACTAGTGCACACATCAGGGCCGTCAGACACTTTTGCCCAAGGGGGGGTGCGTTTTCACGATTTTTTACCGGAAGCAGTGGCGTAACTAGGTGTTTTTTTTTCGTAAAAGGTTGCCCCAAACACGTAAGTGGGGGGGGGGGGGGGGGGGGGTGAAGTCAAAAAAATTCCCACGTCAAAAAATTCGCACGGACACCAGGGCTGTCAACTTTTTGGGATTTGCTGGGAGGGAGAGATACAGACTCAAAAAAAAAAAACCACCCGCCTAAAACATGCACAATTTTTTTCCCGTCAGCAGCTGAAATCCTGATAAGTGGGGGGGGGGGGGGGGGGGGGGGGGTAATAGCGGTGATGTTTTTGCATGGTCAAAATCGTAAATGTACCGACGGAAGCTAGTATAAGGGTGTTGATACACATTTTAATTGAGGTAATTTTGTTGAGGCGGGAGATTTTATATGCTATGCGGGAGTGCGGGAGACTCTCGCCTAATGCGGGAGAGTTGACAGCCCTGCGGACACACAATTTCGCAGTCCAAAAACCACTGTAGTTTATGTTTTATGAGTAGTTTTACTATCATTGAAATTTGAAACTAAGAAAAACGCAATTTTTACCTGAAAAAAAAAAGAAAAGAAGAAGAGATTTTCAAGGGGGTGCGTCCGCACCCAACGCAACCCCCCCCCCCCCCCCCCCCCCCCCCCCCCCCATCTGACGGCCCTGCACATAAAGTCAACTTGCAAGGTTGGGGGGATCAGATTTAAAATTGCAGCTCAAAAGTAAATAGTTAGGCTGAGAATTTGGCTGAAATCCTCATGTTTTGTTTTGTTTAAAAGTTCACACATTTGCTACCTGTATAATGATCAAAAAATCATTATTCAGTGAATTTTGTTTTATTCCATATTGAAACGGAATAAAGTGAATTTCACTCAAATCGAGTACGAACAAAAAATTGCAGCAGGACATGGCACTGAAAAAATGAGCCTGGCAGTTTACAAATATCTGAAATTGCATCAAAGTTTGCTAAGCTTAATCGTCGAAAATGTCCACAACATGCCCAAATACTTCTCATTTGCGCAGGTTTTTTAGTATCAAAACAAATCAGTGCATATACACAGACACAGCGAAGCTGACATGGGAATAGGATGTGTACAACCAAACTAGCACGATATTCTCCCGGCATTATCGTCTCCTCCACAAGAGTAAAGATACTTGTTCGTAAACAAATGTATGTACGTGCGGGAATTGCGAGTACTCTACAGTTGGTTGACCTGTGACACGGCACAGGGTGACACGGGCCGGTTCAATTGGGCAATAGGGGTGGTACGTTCAGGGCAAATGCACAACAATTAATTTGATTGTTTAATTCTGAAGTTTTCTCTATGTTTTTTTGATAAATGGGCAATTCCACGCGTTGCGGATGACATTTACACACAAAAATCCACTTTCTTTTGGGTGTAAAACCCAGAGATTTGTAGTTACTCCCCATTTTACAACTTATTTGATAATAGCGATTGATACTAAAAAAATAAACCTAGGGAAAAAATTAGACTGCGCTTCCAAGTATCCTAATTTGCATATGCAAATTTGCGTTGCGGAATGACGCAGACGATTGGTGTGTTTTTTACATGTTTACACAAAGTGAAAACTCTGTGAACTTTTTAGAGTGTATCATTAGTGAAGTTACTTTTTAGAAGGTTTGAAGTGTTAGCTAACTGACAAAAGCATTTTCATAAACTTAATCATCAGCTAGGATTTCTAGTAGGTCATCAAAAATAAAAGTAGGTGTTGCGGAATGACGTTGCGGAATGACAGTGTGAATTTGTGTGCAAAACTCCATAGAGAAAAGAAAAAACATGTTTTTATGCTTTAGTATGCATAAAAAATAAAGAAAGAGTAATCAGTGCATTTCATATGTTACAAATTCGTGAATACAAGTAACCCAACTATTTTCACATTGAAATCATCATTTACAGGTAAAGTAGCCATGATTTTGTGATAAAGTTGCCGAATTCAACAGCTTGCACATCAAAGTTGCCTAATTCAGCAAATTATGAGTTTTCATCAATTTTTGAAACTTTTTTAGAAGTTTAGAGTCCATATTTGAATGAATTATCATAAATAAGGATGATCTTATACCAAGTAGGCCTACACAAAAATATCACAATTTGCTCAATAAATTGCCTAAATATAGGGATTAATACCTTTGTCATTCCGCACCGTCATTCCGCAACACGTCATTCCGCAACGCACGTTAGGGCTATTAATTAACAGAATTTTCCAATTTTTTTTTGATCATTGTGAAGCATGTCAATTGTTGCAGAGAAAAAATAGTTAAATGAAAATAGGGTTACATTTTTTTTCTTGCTATCCTAAAAAATTGTACTTTTGCGTTGCGGAATGACATGAGATTATGCAATGCATACTAATTACCTGGATTAACGAGGCTAATCGGCCGTTGATCAAAATTAAATTTATATCAACACTTTTCCCATCAGTACTACTATTGTGCCTGACATTTATTTAAACATCATACCTATGTGTCTAAAAGATATGGAATAAATAAAAACAAGCCTTTTCACTGATTTTGTAAGCTGCAAATATGCAAATTTATGCTAATTAGCTAGTTTATACATCAAAAAACATAGTATCGCTAAACAAACTAAAAATTCCTGAACTTTGGACTCTTGCCTACATTATAGGCATAGAATTAAACTTGGGATGCACATTTGAAATTTTGGCTATTTGGTTGACATTTGCTTGGAATTGCCCAAATATAAATATTGTATATTGTTAATCAGTGGTAATGAAGGTTTTATTGATAATATTTAGTTCAAAACTCTGTTTGATATGTCAATAGTAATGTGGTAATCCCCAGTAAACAGTCACACTTACTGCATTACCTTCACAATGTCATAATGTGTATAGAAACAGGAGACTGAGGAGAGTAGTTGCAACTATCATTCACATGCAGCATGATACAGTAATCATAATTAGGGAATTTATCATTATTTCATGGACTCCCAAAAATTCTGTTTGGACTCCATAATTCTGAGAATTGCCAGGATATGGGGTCCAACTGGACCACATAATTTTGAAGCTACTGTGAACCCTGGGGGCCGGAACGCAAATTTATTTACCGTAAACAACATTTAGATTGAAACTGATACAAGTGTTTTGCACTTGTACTTACATTACAAATACTTTGTCAAAAAAATATCAAACAAGGTTTATACGCAAACTTCTACGACACCGGGATTCGGACCAGTGACCTTTCTATTATGGGCCCTGTTCGATATAGCCATTAGACCACAAAGAGTTGGCCGACAGCGATTGTAATTTCAATCGATATATGATTTTTAAAGCTAATAAATAAAGCTAATCTGTTTCAACAATATATAATACAATAAACAGTGCGTAAGTTGAATGTATAATGCACAGTGAGCTTTCTGTGAACTACACCCGAGCTACGATGTTATTATTACGCATTTTAACTAGCCTATCCAAATGTTGGTTAGTAGGCCCTACGGTTAATTATTTCACGACCAGGACTATTTGTTATAGCAGGGGTAGGTATGTTCATAAAATTTTGAAAATAAAAATATCTCTTTGAAAATGGAATACATGGAAACAAGGTACTTTACAATAAAAACTGGTGGTTTAACCATGTCAGCAGGGTGAATAATCACAAAGTTATAGCCAAAAGTAGTTTGCCTTATATTGCTAAAACTGGTCAAGTCAATGCAAATTTTAAACTATTTTAGCTTGTTAGGGCTTTAAAATCATGATGTCCAGTTGCTTGTGTGTTGTTAGTTAGACATCAGTGAATACATCCCAGCTTGTGTATTCCATTTTCGCTGGATTTAAATGAGGTAAACATGGAGTTTTCTACACATTTTGGCAACAAATTTTCAAAAAAATGTCGCCCTCTGTAGTCAATGATATGAACATCCCTAGCAGGGGCGTACACTTTGTGGCATGCCCACTTTGTCCCGGCTATTCGGGGGCGTATACACATCCTGGCTTTATAGGGCTGTGACTGTTGCGGGGACGAACACAAAATGATGCCCAGCTGCAGGGACAGTACATGTACGTCACGACCGTAGGCCTATCATATCAATTGCTGGGATTGCAAATTTGGAGTTCCATTTAGGCTTTAGTATACCCTACCAATACATTTGGTTAAATAACCCTAACACTGCATGTCTTCAATGGGGACTTTTAAAGAACGACCCATACACTTACACAGTGAGGAATACAAATAGTAGGGTATTCTAAAGCTTACCCCAAATTTTGATTATGTGCATCAGCATTTATGATTTAGTTTATGATTAAACAATCCTACCTTCTGTTCTGTTTCTAACCTGATTTGTGCCAAATGTCATGGTACCAAGGCATATATTCGACACAGTGACTCCTGTACTGCCTAGAAAACGTGTCATGCCTAATGGATTCATATTGGGTCTATGAGTATGATGGCGGTTTCGTTGCTATAATATTATTTATTGTAACTGTTTGGACTCCAAAAAATAAGCAGTTTTTCAACTTCAAGTTTACGACTCTATTATCATTTATACGTCTGAGAACCACAACAACCACCACCAGTCAGTGTAGTAGTCACCACAAACACCGACCGAGGAGCTTTTTAGTCAAAGCTTCTGTTGATTGTAAACCGAAGTTGCAATATAATTATGTCATGATGTGTAAAAGTTTAAAAGCTTAGGTTGCACTGCAGGTCAGCTGTTAACATCACATGATAGCACATGTGATCAGTGTGTCGGCCAAATGACAGACGGTGCTGGACACGATTTGCCTATTTGAAATTAGTATTGGTTTAACACAAAATCGCGACGAAAATTCTTAAAGGGGCACTAAGAGATGTGTTGGAGGCTGCGTATTACATGTACAATTGTATTACATGTATGAACTTACACCTATAAGGATTAAGAAAAATCAGCCCTCTTTGTACAAGAAAACGTCGATTCAAAAATGCTCGTAGAGCCGCAACGAGCATTTTACGTCCGACAATATCACCCTGGAGTAGGCGTGATACATAACGCGAACCATATTGCATAGAGGGCGTTTTTCAATAAATGGCGATGATATTGTTTTAATCAAGTTTTGCTGTTTAGCACAGATTATGATTATGGGAGCGTCCCAGATAGGCCTACTGTAAGTATTCTTTTCTTTGTATCTCGTTTTAACAATCCAAATTGTGTATGAAAAGTATGTCTTGGCGTAAAAAAAGGATCAAATACTTCGACCTCTTATTATACTCAAAAATGTTCTATTATTATTTGACACCTTTCTCCACATTTGAGACCTTTTTAATAATTATTTGACGTCTTTTAAACAAATATTATTTGAGACCCCTTTTGGACCTAAATGGCCGCCCATATTGGCGTGCATCTGGGAAGATACAACGCGTGTGTGGAGGAACCCGCTTGTGGGCTCAACCGACACATATTTCTTTTTCGAATTTGAATGTTTCTAAATTTGTTGTCGATTTTGACAATTTTGTGAAAATTCTTGAAAAGTTAAAATATGATCTAAATTTGGGAAGATTTTGAAAGAATTGGCAATTTTCACCCGCTATAACATGTTATCCTATCATTATTTTTAAACATTTAACTATTCACCCAATCAGCCTATCATTATTATATTTGTACTAGCAAGGGACCCGCTGTGTAAGCAAATGAGATCATGAGATGTAACTTGAGTTCATGAGTTGTCAATTGCATGCTGTAAAACTTAAGTTCATGCGTTGTAAATAACTCCGGTACGCATACTTCCTTGCAGACTAAAAACACTCCCAAAATTGGCAAAGTTCTGCGGGTTCTGGTTTTTTTTAAGCAATCAGTCATGTCCGCAATTGTAGTGTACCAATATATAAGGTGGTGCGTTCAAACATGGCCTAGGGGATAGGCCATGAACAATAATAAACAATAATAACCTTCAAAACACAATAATTTCATGTAAATTTCAGTTAAAATGTGAACCTTAACTTTCCTGCTTATGAACTACGTTCAGTTTCTGTTGATTGTTGACCTTTTTTGCCCGCCATATTGTAAACAAAATCCTGTCCCTTTAATATTCTGGACCTTTAAATCAATACAACTGAAGTTACTTCCGGTATCACAAATCACTTAAATAGCTGCAAAATCCGAAAACAATAACCAATTTCCACCATTCAAAGTGCTACATGCAGGCTGACGTCTTGGCTATGCAAAAAGGTCGTTGCCCTGACTCTGCTGGCCTCAGGTTTAATGCCAGAGGGTGTTAGTCGTGATTCCAGCTAGGCCATGTTTAAACGCATCACCCTATATATAGACTTTTTCATCGCATTACCTTAAAAACTACATTATATTTACCACATGGCCCTCCCATGCGTTACAACCATCTATAAATCTATGGTTATGCCACATTTTACTTTATTAATCCTCTACCTCTCAAACCACGTGCCCCCTCCCCCAACAAGCCAGGATGCTGTATTAACCCCACCCAATGATACTATTATACCACATCACTATAATAATTATAGCCATAGGCCTATCCTAAGCCACGTCCCGTGGTTTACTATATTAACCCCCTAATGGTTTGGGTTGGGATATGAGGCCTGAGGGTTACTCTCTAAATGTAAAAGAGTAAAATTCCACTCTAATGGAGTGAATATTCACTCTTTATAGGATGCCTACAGTGACCACTCCAATGGAGTGACTTCCACTTCTTCAAAGAGTGAAACTGTTTTCACTCTAAAAAAATAGAGTGAATTTAGTTCACTCTTGTTTGGAGTGAACAGTCACTCTTTAAAGATTGCCTAAAGTGACCACTCTTGTTGGAGTGAAAAAAGATTGAATATTCGTGGAGTGAAAAACTCTTCAGAGTGAACTTTACTCCAATCACGGAGTGAAAGTAAACGAATGGTAACAAAAAGTTGGTGATTTAATTCAGGGGAAACCATTTTTGCAGCTGTAAAGAAATATATGGATTTAATTTGGGAACAATCACTTCCCTAAGGTAGTGCCGTAATATACATTCAATGGTGTTAACTAATGCATCGACTACGATGATGTCGAATTGCCGATCTCTGTCCGCACTCTGCAGGCAGCGAAGTAAAAATGGCTACAGCCTCGTTCTCGTTCTTGAATCTTTGACGTGATTGGCAGCAAGTCCGATAAGGCAATTTTGCGATTGGACAGAATATCAATCTGTGAATCGGAGTGAATCATTATTCATTCGAGTGAATAATTATTCATTCTTGTTTAAATAGTTCATCACTCGGTGAGTGAGTGACATGAGAATCGGATAAATCACTCTATATAGAGTGATTTTTCACTCTTTTACATTTAGAGAGTATAATATAGTGATAAGTACACTGAAAACAAAAACTCGTTTTTAGGGGTGTTGAACGAGAATTTCTTAGTTAGGCATTTAGTTGAACCGAGTTGAACGAGTAATGATGTTACTTCTAGCAGAGTGTGCGTGGTCGAACTAATTTTTCAACGAATGAAATGAAGAATAGTAGCAACGCCTTTAGTTGGACACGCCCTACCAATTATATTGTGCTGCTGAACTAATGTCTGAAAATTAGTTGGACTACGAAAGGCAGACCTACGATTTTTTTCGGCCGTACCAGATGCCGGACGAGAGTGCCGCACTAAAGAAGTTGCCGCGCGTGCGTGGTGGTCAATTTGGTCATAGACGTGACGGCGGCGACCATTTCACTCGCAGCTGCACGTTTTTGAGATAAAGATGTCGCAAAAGTGAGTAAAATCCAAGATTGTATTTAAACAAAAACACATCGTTATAAACTCGTAGACGTAGACGTAGTGATGTAGGTTAAAGTTGGGAGTTTATTGCAGCCATGTCGTAATTTAAATTATCGTCTATGTGATGAGTAAAGTAACCTTACTTAAATTGTAGCAAATTTTCAATAATGTACTTAATCTGTTTTGTTGTTGTTTCTTCTTGCAGATCAAAGCCATGCAGTAAGCAGATCAAAGCCATGCAGCAAGCCCTACATAGCCATAAACAGTATATTTCACGTGTAGACCATATAAAACTGCTAGAAACGCTAGTACAAGCATCTGTAGTTGAGCATAGTTGAGCAACTAGTTCAGCTAGCTGCAACTAGTTAAACTAGTAGAAAAGCTTGTAGGGCTGGCACTATTAGGAAAAGTTAGTTGAAGGAGACACCATTTTAACTAGATTTTTTTTTAGTAGGGCACCCCAGAATATTAGTAGGACGCTCCAAAATTCTAGTTTGGCATGGCCGAACTAGTTGCTCAACTAACAAAATATTAGTTTGGCGAATTGGTTCCGCCTGCCGTACTAATATATATATTAGTTCAGCCAAGCTCTACTAGTATATGTTAGTAGATACAGACATCGTTTCAACTAACTTTTCTCTAGTAGGGAATGCTAGTTTTTGTTTTCAGTGTACCGTTTTGTTGGGGTTAATAAATCAACCTGATACGATGTCCAAAAGGCATAGTTTTTGCGCTTGACGCGCGTATTTTGTCCCAAAATGTAGTACATTGTTGACTTTTTGGTTGGCGGGCCAAGCCCGCCAACCTTATAGCATCAGATTGCATATTCTTGGACATTTAGGTATTTCTACATATACACGGAGGCTGCCATTTTGTTTTTAGTATATGGAAAATTGTCTACATTACTTTGTAGTCTTTGTAAATTACATGTACCTATGCAGTTTATTTTAACAGTCCTGCAGTCTGTGATGGAGTCAAAGCTATATTTGTTTAGCCTTGATGATTCAATCAGAGAGATGTTATTAGACTCCCAACAGAGAGACATAATAGCTTATCTTGTTTGACTAAAGAGAAATCTCCCAACTGTCCAGATGTTATACACATTACAATTGTGGTCTCAGATACTACTGAAAAGCTCAGAGTGTCAACAACATCAACTGTGTCTTAAAACATGGTCAAGGTTTGCATGAAATATCTATGTGTATGACAAATTTCGCGACTGGCTAGGATTGGTGAAATTGTCATGCTCACAAGCTTTTAGTATTCTTATTAGACATTATTAGAAAGGTGTACATTTGTAAACATTTCATGATGAAAAATGTGGGTTCTTCTGCATCACGAACATTAAATGCCGCGAAAAAATAGTACTTGCTTTAGAATAAACCTACATGTGTCCTTGTTGGGTAGCACTGCATTACATAATGATATGGTGAACTGTCACTACAAATTACTCTGTACACATCATGTTCTGGTGATCACTCCATTTCCATGGGAAACCGAGGATTTTTTAGTTGGGGCTTTAATGAGTTGCGGATGTCATATATACCTAGATTGTTCTTCAGATGGTACCTCCCCCCTCCATGCACAAACATCAACTTTATTGGTTTCCTGTACTATTTTTAGACTGTTGTGTTTTGATTTGGGGTGGGTTTTTTTTGTTTGAAAGATACATACACCATATCCCTGGTATTTTGGTATGCAACAGAATGAACAGATGCTTCAGAAAATGGTTACAAAACATGATTCTTTCTCTTGGATCGCCCCCATTCCATTTCAATGGAATTTTTTCTATAATAAACAAATAAATTCTACTTCAACCATAGTTTTACTAACGAATATTGGCCATATTAAATTAAATTGAATATAATTCTAATCAAATTAATTGAATATATATGACATATTTAAAACTTAAATTGAATGTAAAATTTATTCATTTGTATATTTCTATATTTACTTATTTACTTTTTATATTATTTATTATCTACATAATTATTCATTTATTTATTTAATCATTTTTTATTTATTAATGTTTTCTCATGTTTATTTGTTTTAATTTCTTTATTTTATAAGTAATTTTTAATATTTTAATTTTTAATATGCGTGTATTTATGTATTGATTCATTAGTTTATTGATTCATTTATTTTCGATTAAAAATTTAATTTTCGATTTATTTTATTATTTATTAACAAAATGATTCAACTATTTATTTAATTTAAAAAAAAAAATCATTTATTTATTTCTACATTTATTTATGTATTGATCAAATAAATTGAATACATATGACATATATTTAAAACTTAAATTGAATGTTAAAACCGTGTTTATCACTAAACTATGGCTGTAATTTATATTGCTTTCTAGTAATGCCATGCAAGAATCTTGCACAATTATCATCTATGCGCTTGCTTCTTCTGCCACATAATTTTAGCAACTAAAAGCCGTATTTACAAATGTTGCTATTTTTGCTCTTTCTATTTGCCTTATATCGCAATTTCCTTTTGACCGCCAACTTTCCATTTTAATGGAATTTTTATTAGCAATCCGTAGGTAATTTATAACTTCTCGAGTATTTTATCATACTTTTATCGCCAACTTTTCAGGTAAAACATCAACTTTCCGCACAATAGATACCAAAACGATGGTTTTCGGCAAATATGCCCTTCTTTCTTTATGCAAATCATATGGACGAAAGAGACGAAATGTTTTCATATTAGGTCGAGAATCGAGATATTCCTTTGCCCCCCCCCCCCCCCCCCCCCCCCCCCTGCCACTGCAAACACATAAAGAGATAGTAAATATTCTTTTTTATTTTTCAGTCCGTAGCATCGCTATCACGGATCATTGCAACAATACTGGAGCAGAGCCTCGTGATTATTTTGATACTGGGTCGATGGATTCTACCGAGAGGATATATATCTCGTGAGAGACTGTCTGATATGCTTCTAGCATACGTCGGTATGTCAGCCGACATGCTGGATTTTCTGAACGAAGGAATCAACAATGACCAGGTGCAGAGTGAAGGCGGATCGTTGAGTATCGTCATCCTGTTAGTGTTTTCCCTAGTCTCTACCAGTTTCCGATCGGACTCAATCTCTTCATATCTAAGAAGAGGAAGAACGCTGCTGAAAGAAAAGAGGGACTATTGACAATCTTTACGACAATGTTCATGCAAGACGGCCCGTATCTTATTGTCCGTCTGTATTTGTTGACCAATACGAACATGTTCATCACAGCGGATTCAACAGATCGAATCTTCTTCATAAAGAATGTCTTGGTGTTGTTGCTGCAAATATATCGACTATTTATTCTCAGGCGATATAACCGTGGTACTAGTTTTGCAATGCCACCACACAACCAGTTGAAAATGGATTTGAATGAAATTAAATTGCCGCTATACAGAGTCAATCAAGAATGTCTATAATCTAGTCAACTGGACTTACTTTTATTGTTTGGCGACAGTTTCACATCCTATCCCGGATGTATCGTCAGGCCGACTGATGTTCTAGTGGCTTTGCTTGACCCGTGACGGGGTCAAGGAGTCCAAACGTCGAGGGATCTTGTTGATCGCTGGAGTGTAGGCCCCCGCTAGGTTGTGACGTAGGCCCCCTCCTCTGTTGAGAGTTGGCTCCTCTCGCTTCACATACACCGCTTCCTTAACCCCTCTTTCGAACCACCGCGATTCTCGGTCCAAGATCAGAACCTCCTTATTGTCAAATGTGTGATGAGTGCTGTTGAGATGAGTGTACACGGCCGAGTCTCCGCAGCCAGAGCTTGGTCGTCTGTGCTGGTACATGCGTTTAGCCAGAGTTTGTGTTTGCTATACAGAGTGTCCAAAAAAAGACACAACACTTTGTAAATGATGACGTCATTGTTATTTGTTTATCGTAATTTAAAGAAAACGGTATCGCATTTTGGTTTTGGTCTTGATTTCCAAATAGGGTGAAAATGATATACAAAGGTGCACAAAGTCGTGTGAAAAACAACGTCACACAATTTCTTAACATTTTCCGTGGTGTAGGGTTGTTACCTCTCCCCGTTCATTTTGTTTGTCTGTTCAGAACTATTAGGTCAGGACCTTATCCAAATAGTTTCTAGGTATAAATTGGTCTGCAGCTCGTATTGTAACTAGAAAACGGAAATATGACTCCATTTGTGCAGATCTTGTCGAGGTAATACATTGGCTACCGATTAAGCAGCGCATACATTTCAAGATTCTTGTAATTGTGTTCAAATGCCTTCACCAGACAGCTCCTGACTACCTTTCTGAACTACTTCATGTTTCAACATCTCACCGCGATCTTCGCTCGACCTCAACTGCCTCAATGCATTACCAAATCATGTTAAATCTGCTTCTTCGATTGACATTTTCTAAAACTGCTTAAGAAACTTCTCTTTTATATTGCTTACAATCAATAACTTTATATTTATATTGTTTGCATTGACCTTTCTGCTGTTATTTTGACTTATAAATATATTCTCATCCATTGTTTGTGTTTTCATGCGCCTTAGTCATGTTAGTGCAATTTATTGGTTTTTGGCGCGGTATAAATGTCAGGTAGTAGTTAGTAGCAGTAACTGAGACCATGGTCTCAGGCAGTAATAAATGTCGATGGGAAAGAATATATGTTTAATGTTAAAGTAAATCAATATGTTGACGATATTATACTATTAATGTCTATATTGATGGCACAAAAGACTCATTGTATGAAACACTTGTGCTCCTTGATAAAATTTATACTTTCAGGATTGCAAGTTGTAAAACCTCCAATGTACCATTGTGCCGATAGAAAATTGAAATGGTCAAATGATCTCATGCAATATTTAGGCATGCATATTTCACACAATATGAAACAAAAATGAATGAGATTAATTGTTGATAACAAGCTTCTTGCAGAGATTAAAGTAGTTTTATAAATGTGGGAGATTACTGTTGGTGTTATATCTTGTAAGATGAACACAATAGTGACTTAATCTCGGTCGAATCCTTATTTTGTTCGGAGAAAGTAACCCGTGTACATGTGCAGCGTAGGACACCGGGGTATTATTATGTGAAACATGACTTTTTTGGTTGGCCATGAAAAATATAAAGACATTTCGCGAAACATTAATAATCATGTTTAGCAATCTTTTAAATGTGCCATAAGATTTTTTTCTATCCATTTTGGAACTTCCGGTATCAAATTATGCAAATCAAATTCAGCTTTGGCCACTTTTCATAAGAACTGATATCGGTCGCTGATGTCGGTAGACGCGAAGGGGACAGGCCGAAGGCCCGTCCTTGCAGCGATCTGATAGATCCACCAAACCTGGCCAAGCAAAAGGACGGGGTGGTCCCCATTTACAATCCAGATCATTTTAACATTTTAATACATGGGCCCAACTATAGACTATTCTGCGTACGTCGTAAACCACCTATAATTCTAACAATTTGTGTCCTGGGCGCCGCCGCCCTTTGATGTCGATACAGATTGATAGACACGAACGCGTGCTATCGGCATGGGGCGTTCCTTGCTGGTAACTTGTGCACAAATATTCACGGTAATACTATTTTAAGTACTATAGAAGTGTGGCGTGAACCGAGACCACGAAGCGTGCAGAATGCGTTTTGCAGATCTGACACCACTATTCTTTTTTTAGGTGTGGGCAGGGTTAAAATTAGAAACCTGTTAATATTTGAGAAGACTACGTGGGTTCGTTTGCAGGGCAGAACCTGCGCTTCTACTGCGGACAACAAAGAACCGGACACATAATTCTATGGACTATTTATTCCGCAAACACACAACTCCACAACTACAGCATTTACAAATTATACCACCAAATATATACTGAAACCAATATTAACCAGCCAAGACTATACAAACCAAAGACATTAAAGCAATTCCACAGATTAATGAGAAAAAAATGTACCACCAAAATTGTACCACCATGGAGCGTTCTGAAATATATATACAAAAGAAAAGAACACTGTGTTAATACCATGTCACACCGACTATCATATGTGTAAATGTTTACGCGCCATAAGCTTACAACTTCTTTCCGTGGGTAAGACTCCTCTTTCTATCAACTCCTCTGTCTCTCAACTCCTCTGTCTCTCAACTCCCCTGTCCTTCAACTCCTCTGTCTCTCAACTCCTCTGTCTCTCAACTCCTCTAGGTCAGTTCCCACCGCGCACAGCAACCGGTACGTTGATAACAGAAACTACGCCATCGCCACGTGCACATAGACTATTTTCCTTCATTTACACATATCATAATTTGTCGGTTAATTTGCTCAAACTTCCTCATCACGATCATTAACCATAGGTTTGAGGCGGTACATAGTCGTAGTACTTCCAACACAAAGCAATATATACACACAAGTAAGCCTAGTATTGGTGATCAAAGAATGAATGGTGACTTTGTACAAGTAAGCCTATTATATGTAAGCAAGTCTTGAATGATGAGTTCACCCAAGTACATATTAATTCTTATCACATGTTATAACTACTGAAACTACACTACGCGAGTATGGGTCGCTTAGGGTGCGCTTACTACACTACTTATCTAAACTTTATTATAACATTACAGTATGTGACCAAAGTAGAATGTGTTCATAACTTGACAAAATATCGCAAGTCTTATTTCTTAAACTACAATCAACATGTGCACAAACTTCATTACTCAGTACGACGCCATGGTTTGGAGCGCACATATCAATCCAATAGGAACAATTGACAACCACTTCCAAAGGTTACGATGAATTAATGTTGTACCAAACAGTTTAATTCTCACCTGTACCTCTCCTACTCGCCATTTGCCATTATTTACATATCACCATGATTTTTAAATGAAGTGACATTACTTACAGTTTATCGCTCTACAATATGAGCATTCCCAATCTTCAGTTCACCTATTACTCTCGTCACTTTCTGTCACGATTCCTATTTAACACAAAAGATAGTAGGATATTCCCACTAATAGTTAATCTAGTCTATATACAGTATAAGGTCATGGCATTCACAATTGTATGTGTGGATGGACAATAACAAGGTTGACCTCACCCCAGTTAATAATACCTATGCATCATCATGCTCCCCAATGTACTTAACATAGTATAGTGTGACACAGTGTCACCAGGTAACAAGATAGTTAATTGTCAAAACATTCAAGTATTTTTCACCAAGCATGAAAAATGTTGAAATCGAAAATGTACTAAGTATTGACAATAGGAAAAATATCGAAATCAAAAATCTTTTGGACCAAGTGATCAATTTCAATCACTTCAAAAAAATGTAAGTGTTTTTCCCAAAAACACAAATTTGGATCACAGAAAACTTCTAAGTGTTACAGAACAAATTTTGATCCTCCAAAATTTCCTAAGTGGTTTTTTGGTATAGAGTAATCATTTATCCATAAAACAATGACTCAATTTTACATTCATAAAATATTTGTGTGCACTGGTAATTTTTATAATCATAGGCCTACACACTACTATTGACATGCAAACCTGAATAACTGATCAAAATTAGACTAACAATTCTCAGGAAGAAAACCTCAATCCAAAATTTAGGGCATGAAAATCAGGAACAGCTGACTTCATGTAACAATCCTAAAAATCATTAACAATATTTTTAATGTTCAGAAAAGTGCAACTGAAATTTCCCAGAAACACAATTACTGAATGAGTGTCATCATAAATGCATTCAATTCTTTCTACAAACAAGTATTCATTGAATACCATAATTTTGGAACACACTGTAATAATCCCAAAATCACAGCATGACAGACGTAATTTTATAAAACATGATATGTAAGATACACAGTACCACACAATACAGCGTAATTTATAAAGTATAATATTTTTGGGATACTCTGTATCACCCAGAATGCACTTCATAAAATAATTAAACACCCAGCAGCATAGCGCGCACCTCTAAAAAACCCTTCCTCAAACATCAAAGGCGCGCCGACATGTGTCGTCTTGTAATAACATGTCACTAATTGATTTACGCAGAGGTACCGTTATGCACACAAGTTTGATAATTTTCAACAAATTCAATATCTTTTAAAAACTGCCCAAAATCATTCCAAACACGCAAATCAGGGCTAGTTTTTGGTCATGCATAACGCTATACGACACAGGGGCGGACTGGGACCTGAAAGCGGCCGTGGCAAAATTATTAAAGCGGCCCTTTTTGACCATGTCAGGCAGAAGTATGTCGTCCCGGTAGTAAATTTTCGTAAAAGATTGCCCCAATTTTTTCCCAGTCAGTCACCTCGTGAATTTCACGTAAGTGGGGTCACAAAATTTCGCACAGTCACAATTTTTCGCACGGTCACAAAATTTCGCACAGTAAATTTTTTTCGCACGGCCGCAAAATTTGAGTAACCGGCCCCCAAAATCAAACGGCCCATGTGGCGATCGCCACAACGCCACAGTGGCCAGTCTGCCCCTGATACGACATACTATCACTAACAATCGACTTTTTGAAGTAATTTGACACAATCAAAAAGAGATATTTGCGGTCTCAAAATACGGTGTCAAAATGATGAAAATAGAAATAAATGCCCTATTCACACACTGTTAAAAATCACGGAACTCATGTATAAAATCTTGCATCTATCTTGTTCACGAAAACGCGTAGAAATCGCTCAATTTACAGAATACATGAATCACAATGGTCCAAGAATGTTCTATATACATCTATAGTACTTACAATGAAAGGATGTCAACCAAAACGTCCAATATCTGCCAAATTTCGATATTTTCCCACACAGCTTTCCGAGTTTTCTTCCTAGCGTCCCACGCGTTCCACAAAAGATGGCGTTTACTCCGCGTTAGGCTAATTACTTAACCCAATCACACAGGCGCACATTAATTTACATAATCCGCGCGGTAACAAAATAGATCTTAAGGGTATTGCAACCGCTTGCAATAATTTAATAATTATATACGCCCAAAACCTCTTCAATAAGCGATTCCCGCTACAGAAGTGTTGAAATAATGAAACTGTGAATATTGATTTACCAGAACATTTTAATTAAGAAGAAACTACAACACTGGCACTCAGAAGTATTACCGTACTGCATACCTGATATAAACATGCATTGTATCTAATAAAATATGCCATATATCCACCATAATACATTTTGGTTGTGTTCTTTATTCATTTGTAATCCATAAATTCATGTTTGTATCTTGTTTCATTCATGAAAACTGTCAGAATTGATCATTGATTACAAGAACTTGATCAACACACGTAAAAAACCCATAGACATTTGCCTCATTAATTATTCATGAGCTCATTATCGCCGTGTTTTAGGTATGGGACAAAAAAAGGGGAGATTTTGAAACGGTAATTAAAAGGCTATGAGAAACATTATGGATGTGCAGGTTTCCAAATACCTTTAGGGGGTCTACAAATTCCTAGTAAATATCCCCTTGAACGTGAAAGAGACTCTCCAATAAGCCAGATACCTTTTGAAAACATGTTTTGATCAATGTGAGAAGTCTGGCGCTGTAAAAGAGAACCAGCCAAAATTGCCTGGGATTTGCACCCGGGTTTGCATTGCGCAAATAACAAAATGCCGAAAACAAGAGAGCTATCTAACTTCGTAAAGGGGCAAATTTTTGCTCTATCATCGGAAAATATCTCAAACCGAGAGATAGCACGGCGTTTAGGAATAAATGAGTCCTCTGTTCGCTACAATTTAAAGAAACAAGAGTCTGGAAGTATGGAAAATCGGTGTAGAAGCGGACGGCCAGAGGTGATGACAGAGGTAGCGGAGCGAAACCTAGTAAAAACACGATGCAAGCGGTCACCGTTCAAACCCGCTACACATCTCCGCTGTGATATCCTTGAAGCTACCGGCACTGCCCCTAGCATTTCTACCGTCAAGTGGCGACGGATAATGATCTCTCGGCATATCGTCCTAGATCAGTGCCACTGCTTCAGCCAAGACATATCAGAGCCAGGAAAGAGTTTGCAACAGATTACCAGTCTTTGGATGAAGATGACTCTCTGGTCAGATGAATCTAGATTTTGTCTTTTCCGCAGTGATGGCAAGGGGTACGTGAGGAGACCAACTAGCAAATCACTTGACCCGCGCTACACCAAGCCAACAGTGAAACATCGCGGACGGAGGGGGCATCATGGTTTGGGGATGTTTTCTCGGGCTGGTGTTGGTGATCTGGTACTAGTTGATGGCACCATGAATAAGGAAAAATATCTGAGCATCCTTGAGGATAACATGCTACCATCTGCACATCGTTTGATTGGCCCAGATTTTACTTATCAGCAAGATAACGCCCCGTGTCATACAGCAGGTTTGATTCAAGATTGGTTTCGGGACCCAACACCAGCTGCATTACAAGAATCGGGTGTGGATCTTAACCCCATAGAAAATCTTTGGAATGCCATAGAGGAAGATTTGAAGAAGAGAGCTGTTAAGCCAAGATCCAAGAGTCGGCTCTTTGAAGAGGTTAAGATTTCATGGGAAAACTTGTCCCCAGTTTACCTCATGCATCTCACCGACAGTATGATTCATCGATGTCGCGATATCATCAAAGCAAGAGGATTTCACATCGACTACTAACTTTAGTCCCCAAGACAGCCCTTGGCTAATCCCAAATACAACAGCCCTTTTAGTGCTACCCAATCTTCCAAAAAGAGATGACCTAGTGTTGCTTTCCCTAATGATAAAAAAGAAAGAAAGAAAAACAAATCCCTACATTTCCCCAAATAAAGAAACCACACAAATTAAACACCGAAAAAAAAATCCACACTTTAATATTACACATGTTCGAGAGGTTACAATTTCTAAATCTGATCATCGTATGATCACATAATTGATATAACCCTTTGACAAGATTTCTTAGCTACAATTTGATACCTCATTTGCCACCAAAGGCTATAAATTGTTGAAGATTTATGAAAAAATATGCAGTTCCGAAATGACACAATTTTTGTATAATTACGCGCAATGCATTGCATGCATGGACAAGGGGCATCAATGGGAGGTTTGTTGACTGCATGCACGGACTATTTAGGCGGGCTATTCAACTCAAATCTCGACACGCAAGTATCCGAACGTGCGTTCTTTATGACTTCAAGATTCTTCATAAAACATTTTAAATTTTGCCATATTTAAAATCTTTGGTAGCAAATGAGAGTTCAACATGTGTCTAACAAAATTGTGCAAATGTGTATATCAATTATATTATTATACTATGATCATATTTAAAGTTCGGACTTCTCTTATGAATGTAGGTGTTGAGTATCAATATTTATTAAACATCATCATACAATAACACAGTGTGTCAATGGGTCCCCGGTTGTTTATCATTTTATGGGTAGTAGGTTGGTGCGGTAATACTTTTGAGTGCCAGTGTATTTATAAACGTCAGAACAGTATTACAATTCATTATAAAGGGTTCAACAAAAGAAAGTATACCACTTTGTTTATGTCATTTTCAGTAACTCTCAATTTGTTTTTGTCTAAACAGGCTAGATAGGCATTTAGATGAATCTTTTAGGCATAATTTGATACCAAATTTGCCCCCTAACAACAAAGATAAACCATGAATAGCACCATTTAAAGGAAAATATCCCATTTTCAAAAGTCGCATTTCCAATACACAGCACGAGAAGAATAGGCCAATTGTTAACACACACATATGCCGTATTTATCCCGTACTGATCACCGCGCATATCCCTCAATGCGCGGGCTAATTCAAATGTAAACTGATGCATGGGTGAAGGATTTGAATGTAAAGGAATGTTATGGATGGGGAGAACATGGACAGATTTACCAAATCTTCTCGTGCTGTGTATTGGAAATGCGACTTTTGAAAATGGGATATTTTCCTTTAAATGGTGCTAATCATAATTTATCTTTGTTGTCAGGGGGAAAATTTGGTATCAAATTATGCCTAAAAGATTTATCTAAATGCCTATCTAGCCTGTTTGGTCAAAATCAAATTGAAAGTAACTCAAAATGACATAAACAAAGTGGTATACTTTCTTTTGTTGAACCCTTTACGAAGAGTATTTGTGTGTATTATAGCATTATAGTTCTTCGTTTGGCAATTCTTCTTTGCATTGAGGCTCCCTTAGGAGTCATAACACGTACAGTGGATTATCCAGGTCCTCACGGCTTCGCCGTTCGAAATCAGTGTACTAAGGCCGTGAGAGACCGATTCCAGTTCTACTTTTCATGTGAAGAGAGCTCTTTTATTAGAATCGTCATTCAGTGTGTCATTGAACATAATCAATACATTAATAATAATATACCTACTAAAATGTATTAGTTGAATTGAACAGAAAAACATATTTCCATCCATATGACTTCCCATGGGGACCCTCTTACGACCGTGCCACGTCCCAGCCAGTTCCCATTGCGTCACCAAGTGGTTCGTGGAGATCCTGGTGCGCTTGGCTTAGTTATGATAATGTTTCAGCGTATGCAAGCGCCGACCTGATTGCAGTAGAATGTGAATGGGTTTCAGTAACCTTGATTTAAAAATGACAATTTCGGAGCGTTTTCCGCGCCCTTACTGCGTGTTTATGTTTAATTGAAACCTTGCAGTCCCCACAGACTCTCACAGACTTATCAGATTTAGGCACGATTACACATGGACTTGGCCATTCAGCACAAATCACTGGGATGAAAATTCCTTTGGTAACTAATTCATCCAGTTTGGCATCTACTATTATTTTCAAAGCATACGGTGCTGGTCTAGCCATGTCAAATGTTGGCACAGCATTCTCTTTAACACACAACTTTGACCTGTGCGTTGTCATAGTCCCAATACCAGGTACTAAGCAGCGGAGTGTTTGCTGCAAACAGCACTCGGCCATATACTTGGTCACCATCATCACCAAGTTTTTCTCGCGAAGTGAGTTTGTTGACTATCTGTGGTTTGTTACTACTTGTACAAACCTGTACTGGTACAAGTTCAGCACGCTCGTTGCAGAGATCAACTTATTTTCTGGCAAGGTCACATCGTTGGATATATTGCATTTGGTTCTCTAGGTATAGTGTTAAAATAATGCCACCTAAACCGTCAAGTACCCCTGGTTTCATTTGTTCACACTTTCACCCATACAAGTCAACAAATAATCCTGTCAACCAATCATAACAGCTGATTATAACTATTTCCAATTATCCATACGCAACCTTTTCACAATTTTGCAGATATACTCATAACACGCAAGGACCACATCACCGTGTTTGTGCACTTATAATATAATAGTCAGTCCAATTATGTGGGGTCAAAGCCCGGGTCAAAGAGCCTTCAAGATATTGACCTGCAATGGTGTTAATGGCATAATATTGTATTGCTTTGCTGACAGAAACATATTTGGAGCTAACTAAACTTAACTTAAAATTGGCATATATCATATTGGCCTTGCTATGTAAGGTTTGAATATAATTTTTTTTTTTTATATACTGGGTACAATTTGTGTTTTTCCATAAATTAGGTTCGTTTTTCAGTTAATGCATTATATCTGAAAAAGTTTACATTTTAAGTGGGTAAAAGTATACATATTCTGAAAGCATATACTGTAACGGATGCTAATAGCATACAATCAAGTTGATTATACAGGGTGGCCCGAAATTGTACAGGGTGTAACAAGCAAAATCTTCTAAAAAAGAAGGGTTTCAATAATTACTTCCACTATGTATATGAAGTGATGAGAAAAAAGTTCAGTACAGATTTAAAGTAGTTTAATAAAATACCCATCCAGACATATGCAAATTAAATGTCATTATGAATCTGAAATTTTACATACAGGGTGTCTACAAATTTGTTTATTTAGTTCCGGAAAATGCTTCTATTACTACATACAACAAAGACTAGTATTTTAACAAAATTCAAGTAGATTTCAAATAAAAATGCATCAATTACATGTACATGAACATTGATTGATTTTAAAAGTCACCCTTTTCTTATGTAAAGGTGTTAATTTTAAACATATAGGGTGTTTAAAACATTAATTTAGGTATACGTGATTATCCACAAATCATTCAATTGAATGAATTTAAATTTGCATCTGAAACATGATTTTACGTTCCAATTTGAAGTGGCAAATGCTTAAAGTGGTATGAGTTTCAAATAATGTTCAATAAAAGGTGGCCCTTTAACTACAGGGTGACTCAAATTTTCCCAATGGCACATGTTTAGTGGCATACAATTAATTGCGTTCATCCTTCTTGCACCTTCATGGTGTGCAAAGCACATTCAAATGAACAAATTAGGTTAGTTTCCATAATGTTTGAACCCAGTATTCAAATTTCAAGAGTCTGATTTAAGATTGAATTATAAAATGTTATCGTTTTAAGTTGTATTCAACATATAGGGTGATGATGTAATCCAATGTTGATTGGCAAACTAGTAGTCACTAGTATCGTATCAACTTACTACTTTTCAAACTCAAGTTTGCACACTACTTGAAGACTTATTTACAAAGAAATGTTGCACAATATTTCAGCATGATCTTCATTGGCGAGAAGATACTGGTTATTGTTCCCTGGACGTAGGTCTACAGCACAGTATATCAGACTTGCATAGGATATGATGGCAGTTTGCGAGTCTAGAGTAAAGATCAGGTCCTTCCTCGAAGACTTCTTAATTAAATAGTTAAATTTATTTATTCAAAAGGGTACCTCAACCTTTCTGTACTTTTAAAATGAACAGTTTGGTGCAGGCAAATGTTTGCATACATTCGCAAACTGCGACTAACTTACGTTTCTTAACAATTTTTTGAGCTTCTTAATGCTAATTAATGATTCCTTCATTAACTAATTATATTTTTAATTCAAATATGCTTCAATAATGTTATGTTTTCAATATAGAAGTGTACCAAGAGTGAAACCAGTGCATTTTATGTTTGTCATGGTGGTCGTGGTTAATTGTCAAACAAAAATACAGGGTGATCAAAATGTGTCAAATCTTTTGTTTACATTTACAGGGCTTGTTGTTTGTTGTTTGTGCTCAGGGCCGGACTTACCATTGGGCCAGATGGACCCGGGCCCAGGGCCCCAGATTTGTTGGCCCCAAATTCCGAAAAATATTAGATAACAATAAATTACCAACACTTTAACACTTATTAATTAAATTAATTGTTAATTATTTATTAATTAATTATCGATCTTTTATTATTGATCAATTATTAATTACTCGTAATTGATTATTTATGAATCATTAATTAATTATTAATTATCCATGAATTAATTAGTTGTTTTTGCCTCTGGTTGACTTTGATGTGATAAGTCTATTCATAATTCTATTCATAATTATATACAAAATATTCCAATTTGGGACCTTTAACTCACCCCACGTTCAGTGGCGTTTGTGTATGTAAACAACCGTGTACAATATAACTATGACTCTATTATATATTATAAAAACAAATCTTGAACACTTAATTTCAAGAAAGAGAGTGCCCTTTTGGCATGACGCAATTCTCTTCATGATACGCTTCCTTTATTTCTGCTTGCATTCGAACTTAACCCCCTCTAAGCAAGTTTTGTATTTTTTAAGACTCTTCTTGTTTTAATATTGACCATACCAACCGAGTTTAATGACTTCCGTCAAATTCCGGCGGCAAAAATCGCTGTCTGACCATATTGTAGGTCACTGTATTATCAATACCTGGTACTGCAGACCAGATATGTCTTTAAAGGGGCAATAAGATTGCCGAGAAAAATACAATTTAGACAAATTAATTGTTTCAAAAGATAAGGTACGTAGGAACCCTGAAGTATAATAATGTATGTAGAAATGGTTGAATGATGGCGCTAGATAGACATTCGGTTGAAGCCATTTAAGTGGCGAGTGGTCCTAACAATTTCTATTAATTTACATCGAAATGACCAAATCGTAAAATTTTACACGATAGACGGCGAATAAAGATAAAAGGTTTCTGATGGAAAAACCTGATTTATTTCTTAACGCAATACCAAACACAACAAATAATATCAAACATAAGAAATAGAATCAAAATAATATAAAACATAAGAAAACTTTTTTTCTTCTTCTGGTACTTTATTTCCAAACACAATACAAAAACAACAAATAATCTAAAACACAAGAAATAAACTGAAAATAAATATATAGACTCGGACAAACGGGCGTGAATTAATTTAACAATGACTTTAAAAATACACAGTCTCTTCACTATCGCGGCAAAGAACAAACCACTAGACCACAGAGGCTGTGTTCACGTGGATGACAGATGAACGAGTCTAGTGTATATAGAGCCATTGTTGAGAGTCTCAAGCGACCGAAAAACATGTAGTAAATATTAGCTATATGTTGGCCTATTAAGTATGATTCTAGCAGAACCTATGACTATCGAAACTCAATTAAATCCACACGAGGATCGAGCAAAGGATACAAGCAGAGTAAGAGACTCGGACAAACTGGCGTGAATTAAATTAACAAAGACCATACAAATACACTTGTCTCGAACCCGGCCCCTCTCGTATTCGCGGCGATAGGATAATCCACTAGACCACAGGGACTGTGTTTACATGGACACCAGACGAACGAGCACTTATGTATACAAAGCCTTTGTTGAGAGCCTCTGATGAGTTTTACGATGCATTTTATTAGACTATCCAACGTTTTGACTAGGGGGGGGGGGGGGGGGGGGGGGGGGGAGGGGGTACCGCGCCATTTTGTCACGAAGCAATGGTCATGACGTCATATTTTGGTTGATTTTCTGAACTTTTGTATTGGATTTACGTGCAAAATATATGCCCTTGGCATCATACTTTCCCAGGTGTGCGGGTCCACTTTAAATTTCAGATGTTCTAAAATGGATGGATTTCTAACCAATTTGATAAAGAAACACGATCCCCACACCTCAGAATTGTAAAAAAAAGCTTAAAACAAGTCCACTTTTTGTGCCTTTGAACAGAGTGTTTGCCGGGAATGTAGAATTACACAGTGCAATAACACATGACCCCGGTCCAATTAATAAAATTAGATATTAATAAATTATTCGCCAACATTTGGATAAATTAGCACGGTTGGTGTAGTGGATGGAGCACCGTTATGATCACTTTTATTTTATATGCGGGGTCTTGCCGCTGGATTTGTTTGGCCTGCCGGCATCATCTGTATGCGTGCCCACACGGACAGCGCTGCTGGCGTTGACCGTATAAATGACGCCATTTTTTATGTTCGAAAATGTCAAAGTTTTTTACCGTTCTTTCAAAAATAAGGAGTATAATCACATTACAAACACATTTTGTGCGAGAGAAACACACACATTTGGCAAAAATGGCACAATAAAAATCCGTTCGTTATAAATAAATGGATATGGTTAAATAATAAAACTATCACAATTATACTCGTCGATCTCTGTGGCGTGCATACGATGGCCATGTCGTTGGCAATCGGCAATCACGGGTTCGATTCCCGTATATTCCTTGTTATCCATTTATTTTTATTTTTTTTAAACTTGATGGTGGATTAATGTAACATCATTGTTATGTCAATTTTTATAAATAATAAAGGCCGCCCATGCGTTTTTAGTTTTCTTTTTATTTATTTATCTATCATAAATGTATCTCTTGATTTATTTAACTTTGTATCTAAACAATTAAAATGCGTAAACAATTATATTATTGCTCGATAAATAAGTGATTTAACTTGAGTTCAGTTTGATTAATGATAGCAAAACCTGTTGTAAAACCATTTTACCAGTGTGCCCAACAATTTCTCCTTTGCACACTTTGTTTATACATTCAGAGATGTCACTTTTAGCTTGTTATAGCTAGGCTAATAATATTCAATTGTAAGCAAGTTTGCGACATCTTTGATTTTAAGCTGGTAACACAATCCCACAGTGCATTTCGTTAAAACAGTGTAAATTATTTTTTCAACGATACGTATCACGTGATAACCACGATCGTTTTCGCAAAATATCGCAAAATGGCGCGGTACCCCCCCCCCCCCCCCCCCCCCCCCCCCCCCTACGTTTTGACCATCAGGTATTTGACAAGGTAAGTGGCAGAGGCTGTTATTGATCGACGGGAATAGAATACTTCGTGAAACTCTACTTATTTTTACTACGATGTAACATACCATTTTCATACTTCTATCTTATACATTTGTAGCCGCAACACTTAAATTCAAGCTAGTGTTTATCTAATCATTACCATGATTACTGGCACTCAAGTAATCCTTCTCGTCGCAAAAACAAACACACGAAAGGAAAAGTGAAAGGTTACTTAAAGATAATATTAACATACATGTGCAATAAATCCGATTAGTCCTACATTCAATATACGACCTATTTCTATCATCTAAAAATACTGCAAAGTACAATATTTATGTTTCTAACGTGCTTAAAGTTTGCCTTCATCCATCTTGTCCTCAGTTACGTTTACGGATTGTGTCGCTTCTGACTTGAAAGCAAACGTACTGGTCGCCTCCGTATCATTTCTCATCCGAATCTAAAATCAAAGACAGTAATAATCAGAGAATAAAGCCTGAGTTTCAGTTGTTTAGATGGCAATGTAATGACATTTATTGTCTACGTTGGAACTAATGGATTTGCATGTTGGCTGTTATCCAAAGCGCGATTTTGTGGTATAAAAGTAACATGTTTAGATGTCTGTATAAAGGGTTAAAAAAGTAACCCCCCTAAAATTAAATCACGTTTGTTTGCATAACTCTTCACACAATTAGACGTTTTGAGAGATTGAAACACTTATGAAAAGCAAAAACACTTGTTCCATTTCAATATAATTATTATTTCCCCCAAACTAGTCACATTTCCTAAACAATGATGTCTTCAGATCCTATACGAGTTTGTTTGCATAAACTCTACACACAATTAGGCGTTTGGAGAGATCGAAAAAATTGTGAAAAGGACAAACATTTGGCTACCCCTTTTCGATACCATGTTTACTTTTCCCAACACAGTCACATTTCCCTAAAATGATGTTTTCCGAGAAGTGGCACTCTTTAACGATACAGGGAAGTTATTGATGTGAATGGTGGACATTATTGGCTAGTCATTCATGAAAACATAATTTTTATGTTTCATTTCAATGATCAGCTAAAGAAATTGAAAATAAGGCAATTGAAATGAATTTTAAAAAGCACTAGCGACATTTTTGTAACTCTCTTGCATACGATTTTGAAAAGAGCCACTTTTTCTGAAAACATAATTTTGGGGAAATGTTAATGATTTGGAAAAAGTGAACATGATATTGAAAAGGGAACACTTTCTACTGGTAGCCAATTTTTTCCATTTTTATAAACGTTTCAATTTCTCAAAAAAGTACAATTGTGTGTGGAGTTATGCAAACAAACGTAATATAATTTTAGATGGGGGATTTCTTTTTTTAAAGGCTTTATCTATATTATCTATCTATATGCAGCAATACCCACAAGACAATCTACATGATCTACCCTGGTGACATCACCCTTGATTGCCTAGGTAGGAACTACACACATTTTTGGGGAATTTTTAATATATTTCTAACGCTATATTTCACTATTCGTACAAAACAACGTAACTCCAAATTTTACTTTTTGAATTTGACACAGTTCTCGGTAAGTTGAGGGCGCTATTTAATTTTGAATCCCTGTGATCATACGAACAATATGAGATATTGTTTTTCAAAATCGGTGCAAGTTTAAATTTTGACCCCATATGCGAAGGTCAACGACCTTTTTACGTTTTACGCGATAACTCGTTAACCAAACATCGGAAATATGGCAAACTATACTTTTCTGGAATCCTTGTGCTCAGGCCAACAATTTGGTATGCTCTTTAGATTAATTGAAGCCATTTGAATTTTCGGGCCTCTGTATGGCGGCCATTTTGGATTTTACGCTATAAAAACCATTGCCATCACTTCTGGGAGGTATAATATAGGAGCTCATTTTTCTTAGAATTAGTCCATCTTGACAAATCCATCAAGAAAAGAGGGTATCCTAAAACTGGTCACGTATGTTATGGAAATGACTCTACTAGTACTAGGGACACATGTAAGTAGTGATTTGTCCTAGTATTGAACGATATTGGTACATAATTGTGTTCCTGTATCGCCCGATACTTGAACACTTTGTACCAGTATCAACGAATCCACTACAGTCTAGAACAATATGGGACCAAAAGTAGACTTTTCACAATTTGGGTTTTATTTCAGCGTTGACGCGCAAAAGAGACAAACTTTTAGAGACGAATAGAATGGGTTGAAGTCCAGTGTACCTAAAACCTGATTTTTAGTTTTTAGTGTGTTGCAAATTATATGTACTTGATATAAGTTTAAAGCATACCTTGGGGATAAATACCAAGCACAGCACCACAGTCGTCGGAATTAGCATCAGAAGGGATATAAACAAATATCTGATACTTGGAACATTAATGACGAGAGATACACTCAGTACAACCATCGCTGTAACTGCCACCACGTATATGCTGATACCTGATAAATAACAATCATCAAACGTTACTGCCATAGCTGTAACATCAACCATATACCATAGGGATTACGGACCAGGCATCTTTTGACCATTTGAGAAGTAGTATATGACAATAAAGAAATCACGTGTTTTGGAGCAGCGGCCATTTTGGAAAGGAAGCATTAAACTTTCATCACGTATCCCATGACAGAGATACACACAATTTTGGAAATTAATCTGCACATACTTTGGAGGTCATTTGCCGGGTTGTATTGAATGAGGAGGGTCATGGGTCCGAACCTTGTTGCAATCTCTATATGTCCCTCTAAAATGACAAATTATTCGAAACACGGTATCTCTATAATATGCATATCCGAGCGATCCAAACAAATATGACACTTCTCGTTACTTTTTATATTTAAAATAAAAGCACATATAATTCTTACGTTACAAATTACAACCGGACTAAAAAGAAATACAACGCTCAAAGTTACGAAGGTATGCTATAGCCTCAAAGAAAAGAAAAAAATAGAGAGAAAGCCGGAAAAGAGTGGCACGACGGAAGACTAAACGATCTAATTGAAATCTGTAATTGTTACTCAAGCTTCCTCATTATTAATATGATAATTCATTTCCGTTCAGTCAATCATTGACATAAAGTCTCACACACAAGTGTCTTTCATTTAGTGGGTATCAACAGAGACTCATTTTGACAATTAGAACATCTATTAGATGATTGGATGAAACCAGTGATATTTAAATCACGGGGACGGCTAAGCCGGTATTGGCTGTTCAAGTTATGTATGTCTCGGAATAAAATCGGTCATAAGGAAGCATCATAAAAGGCCACGTAACCTCTAGCGCTGTCATGAAATAACTCCTCAACAGTAATAAATAACCCGACATTCTCACTCCTAGACACTATTATCGATCTCTGTAAAGATACATTTATTGTCCCGAGTGCTTGAGTTGGTTCGAGTTTAGGTGTAATAAAACACCGAGTGAAACAGTTGTATGAAATAGTTTTAAACATTGTTACGTAAATCGCGTCAGTGAGTTCATGCAATCATTTTGATTGTTCATAATGTTTGACGGATTTGAATTTCCACCGACGCGTTTTTTTTAAAGATAGTGTAGCATATCATCGTATTGATGGGAGACAATTGTTAATCGCAACAGACCACTAGTAGGGGAGAACGGGGTAAGATGAGCCATTTTTCACATTTTGCCCTATTGTGCAGATATTAAAAGACAGACCTTCAAACTTAGTGTTGCAGGTAAAACTTTAGAGTGTTGACTTACTTAGTATAGCATAATAATTGAACCAATTGCTATTGTTTATTCATGGGAGATGCTTGAAAAAATTTGGTAAAGTGGCTCAACTTGCCCCGGACCATGGGTAAGTTGAGCCACCAGTGTGGGTAAGTTGAGCCACCACAATAATCAATGGGACATTTGAAATCAGAAAATAAGTTTCAGAAATTTTGGTTTATTCATGGTAAAAGTGAAATATACTCATAATTGTTAATACTTTGATCCAAATTGGAATTTTAAAACACTTCCCCACAATTTTCGTACTAAATTTTGACAAATTTTATTTTATCATGGCTATTTCCTATGCTCAACTTACCCCGTGAAAAATGGCTCATCTTACCCCGCGACGGTCAACTTATGAAAAAATACCCCCCTTCCCTACTGAAGCTTAATGACATTTTCATCATGTTACTAAATTTAAGTGCACATGTCACCCTTTTAGCACACAAAGTTGCACTAATACAATCTATGCACTTCTAAGAAAAAAACCACGTAAACCATTTTTTTCCAAAATTTACTCAGATGTGTCCAAAATCAACTTTCTAGCTCAATTTTCTTACCATGTGTGCACACGATGCAAGGTTGTCACCAGAGAGGTTTGAGTGATGTCATCTAACAATAGAGGGCAGTGTAAAATTAGGAATGTCAATAGTTTCCCTAATACAGGGGGTGGCTCAACTTACCCAGTGGCTCAACTTACCCCGTTCTCCCCTACCCGTATTGAATACCGGGTATTTCAAACCTGTGAGTCATACAGGTTAGAGCGAGACAGACATAGCACACTGATGAAACCCTTGTTGCAGGCGAATAAGGGCGTACCCGGGTTCGACCCGGGTCCGACCCGGGTTGAGGAAAAAGCTATAGCGTGAACACGCCCTGAGTAACACATATACAAACTTACTTACCTATTTGCTTGGAGTCGTTCAATGCCGGTACATTGACCTTTTGTGTCTCCCACGCGAGGAAACCACCAAACAATAACAAAAGACCATGGAGAATAAATAGCGCCCCCATCCAGTATAAATACCACGTTGATGTCCAGGTGATATAGAGTGGTGTGATGATGATATCGTCGTCGGTAGGATATTCCTATCATATAATAATGGCACAAAAAAACTAAAGAGATACTATTGTAGAAAGCTTGCTAATGTACGAGCGGCAAACATACTGAAATCCAAATGGAAGAGTATAGATAGCTTACGAGTTAATAAGCTAGCAACATGTTGTCGGAAGGTATGCGCAAGATTCTGGCAACACGTGTTGTTCAGTTCCACTTTAAACCTAGAAAAACACTCTGGCAACATCCAGTCACAGCCAAAGACAGGACAGACAAGAAGAAGAAGTGCAGCATAGTGTACCATATCACCTGTCAACAGTGGCATGCCTCGTACATTGGCAAGACTAAACGTCCACTCAGCGCCGAACACCAACGTGAACCGTACTCCGCGGCCGAACATACACCAAGAACCGAAAGTAACATCCCCACGGACAATATTATAATGTTATTTTCTGACTTCTCTTAGTATTGACGTGGAGTACGCAATGTTGCCCACAACAGGCTCAACCAAAAATACCCAGTGCATGCAAGGCAACACGCTATCGAGAAGCTACAACTGCGTATTTCTGATGTTCAACATTGGATGACTCGTAACATTATAAAACAGAGTTGATCGTGCTTGGATCTTCCTATTTTCTTCAGAACCTGTCACCTGTGTCACTGGCAATTGGTGATGTTGGGAATACAGTTTGAAGCCAATTATGACTATGATCAAACAAATGTCTAGCCTCTGTCAGTCAACGCATTTCCAGTTGAGAAACATCCGGAGGATAAAGCGATACCCTTGATAAAGACACTCTCCATCATGTCGGCAGAGCTTTAGTAATTTTTCGTCTCGACTATTGAAATATTCTTCTATTAGGAGCTACCGAATACGAGTTGGACAGAGCGCAAAAATTGAAGAACAATGCTGCCCGTGACTAGATATGTTCCATTTCCAGGCGAGAACATATTACCCCAACTCTTAAAGAACTCTAATTGCTGCCCATTAGGGAACGGGTTCGATTTAAACTCATCCTGTTTGTCTTCAATCGCTTGAACAATACTGCACCTGCTTATTTATCAGATCTATTGTCGCCATACGTCCGTCAAAGAACTCTTCGCTCTGCTCAGGACATTACCCGCCTGGATGCTCCTAGAACAAAGTCTTGGGTCAGAAATCATTCAGTGAAGCTGGTCCGCAGTCATAGAACAATCTTCCTCGTACTATTAAAAAGAGAAACTGACAACATCTCTCAGTTCCGTTGCAATCTTAAGACTATAACCCTTTTACATGCTAATTTGAGCTCTGTGTCACATGCGCTATGATCTAGATGGAATAGCGCCTTATAAACATTAATTGCTATGTTATTGTTATGTATCCGAAGCTCCCTCAACAGAGATTAAGGACGCCTTGCAGCGATTTACACGTCACTTTTGAGTCATCTACCACCACCTGACGGCGATAGTGGCAAAGCCGTCAACAGCGCCCCACGTACTATTGGCGCTGACGAAAAGGCAAGCGAACTGCTGCCTGAAAGATTCCTCAGAACTAAGCTTATTTCTATTTGTGAGTAATAATAATCACCAAAATATAACATGGTGTTTAGTATAATATTCTGTCTGGATCTGGATATTTCTTCTAATTTCGGGAATCCGTGAATAATAATGGAACACTTTTCCCGATTCTGTTATTTTTCGTGTCAGTTCTCATCGACCTCTTGGTCTAAATAGCAGTGTAGTTTTTCGGTCATAAAAGGGAATCAGATTTCATATCGGATCGTAGGATATCTCGCACTTTGTAAAATTAGAAAAGTTAGTTTATAAATCCTATTACACCTTCGTACGGTGTTCAACCCTTCAAACGAACTAATCGCAATACCACTATAAAGTGTAAGAGATGATCGATGTTGGGCTTCACTAAAAATCAGAGCCAAAATGTAAAATGTACAAGCATTCTAACCTTCCGTACACAAATTGACGTTATCAAGGACCAATGACTTACCTCAGACGGACCCCTCTCGATGCTCATAACCAATGGATCAAAGATTTCCCAAGTCGCCAGAACAGCCATATCAACGAAGGCAAGTATTCCAACGTTCGCAAACAAATCCCAATCACTTATCTGAAATAAAAGTAATTTGCGCAGTTGGGACTTATTAATTCTTTAATTTCGTATAAACCAACACGATTCTGCTGTATCTATGATCTAGTCGAAGAATTTAAGTCGTCCAAGACTTTTGGGGGTTTGTCTCGATTTTCTTTACAAACTTATTTTCAAATATTATAGCCTACTGCAGTATAAGAAATCTGATTCATAAATTCACTGGCGTAGTGCAGGTTAGAATATAAAGGTTGCCAGGTCGAATGGCTCATGCTAACTTCGTTACGAACCACACAGATCATAACACAAAGTTTATGACAGTATCATAATTCGGAACAGATGTATGAGCCCAGGCTTGAACCAGAAACCACGAGTTACTAACGTGCACTACGTCATCTAACACCCACCCTCATTGGCATGACTGACATGGTTGTAAATAGTCGATGCACTCGCCAAGTCTTCATGAATAAACTTCCGAATGATACAGCAAATCCAATCACAAAAGTCCAAACATAAATCTGCAATAGAGCAAGCATGAAAAAAATCTTTACCTGACAACTACGTGATCATATGCATTACATAAATCAATTGAAACTTACTTGGGCCAATCAGAGATTTAACTTAATTTTTTAGAGGATTAACTTGACTTGCATTGAGAAAAATTGTGGACAACTCGACTTGACTCAGCTCAATTCACTTCTGTCTATGACCTAACTTGAATTGTAACTTGAGGTTCAATAACATTGTCGAATAAGTTTGAAAACTCTAACTAATGCTTTCAAAGTGTGAAAAACCGGTGCCTTCGATGTAGCTAGGCACCTTCCGAGCGGCCAAGGTAAAGGGCAACTGGGCAAGGGCTGGTAGTTGGGGCTTTGGGACTTGCTTGGGACTTGCTTTGAATCAATAAACAGTACTAAGCAGATATCAAATTCGGCAGCTTCGACACGATGACAATTTCTTCTTTGCAATGTCAATACTTTAGTCTTTATTATTAGAGTTTACTTGACTACGCAGATAACTAACGTCTCCATTTCACTGGATTATATTAAAGTTCCAGAAGAAAAGTATGTAGAGTATTAAGGGAGAACAGTACTATTATGAAACCAAGCATATGGTAGGAAAATAATATCTAATGTATATTGACCAGTTTAATTGAACACAGAAATATAATCTGATATGGAATGTTCATTTTACTGATCCAGTGTAAAGGTACTCCCGTGTACGTCTCGGATAACCTTTGTCAACACTTTTGATTTTGATGATCTTGACGACTCACGACGCATTTTGCTGTCTTGGAGTTGCCAGTTGATTTATCATCTGGGGATTTATTGTCAGATGATAAAATATCATCACAAAAGTGGTTGAGGTTGTATTGCCCCTCGTCGCGGTTCATCATGGAGGTCCCTCTTTCTTATCTCGATAGTCTCTCTGATTCATATTTTGTATCTGTCTTGCTCCGTGCCTATGACCTTTAGCCTCGTCCCATCCAATGATATGGTTAGAGTCTATAAACATGGTCCGTTATGGCTGATTTGTTGTCATTTGTAAGAGATGCATTTCTCTCTGCTCGCGTGGTCGTTGTCTTGTTAGCCTTTTCTGCTTCTTTTCTGTGTTCGCTCAGTCTTGCCCCGAATTGCCCCCCCGGTTTCGCCGATATAGCTTTTATAACAATTCTTGCACGGAATGTCGTATATCGCGTCCGAAATGTTCTGTGGATCACGTTTATCTTTAGGATGTACCAACTGGTTGCAGTGTGGTTTCATGGCCGTATAGATTCGGTAGGTTTTCATAGTTCTTGATACTCGTTAAGAAATACCTTTAACATACGGTGCGACAACAAAACCACGACTCCTGTTGTCATCGTCTTTCTAAATGTTTGTCTTCTTCTTTGGTTTTGGAGTGGCCATCTGTTTCTTTACTTTGTGAAATGACCAAGTTGGATAGCCGCAGAGTTGTAAAATGAACATTCCATATCAGATTATAATCAACGATCAGTATGAACCTATTTGGTAACAGAACTATAATATTCTAATTTAATCTGCAATACCCAACCTGTGATTATTTGAAATTCGCGCCCGGCTGTCTGTGTCGAAAGTGCTAAGGGGGATAGCCATACCCAATATTGTGACGTCATCCATACTGAAACCTCCTCATCAGTGACAGGTCGCTGCACGTAATCACGCAGGAATTCAATGCATTAATCGAAAATATCAATACATGTGGAATACTCGTAACTATTTCGACATATCTTCGGTCAATATGGCGATACATTTATTTTCTTTCTGAAGCCGACTTTGTCTTTACGCGGCATTTTCAAAAACTGTAACCTACGGATGTGGCCTGTATAATAAAAATGCTACATATCTGAGCGCTAAAGTTCCACAGCAAGGATTTCTTTTTAAAGCAATTACAGTCCATAATTAATAAGTGACTTAACGACGAAATCGTATTTCTAGCGTCTAGTCATCGCCATCTTGTTTTCATCCGCGCACTTTTCCAACCAAAATCTAAACGCAACCTAATCATGGCAGCGGGGGCCTGTCAACGATACCAAAACTAAATTGAGGTTCTCTACACAATGAAGGGAAACCCTATTCCCCGGCAATGTCAACGTTGCGTGACAGCTCATAATATGGAAACAGATTTTAAATTTTAAGGAAAGATCAACATATCTGACAAAAATGGAATGTTCAATGTCGTTGGTGACATATGTCTTTTATTGTAATGCAACTTACCAGAAGCAAATATGTTATATCTTGAGAATAAAAGAACTACATTTTTAACACAATTTGAAGTATCTTTAAAATATTTTTTTTATCTTGCTTTAATGGAACAAACGCACCGCCAAACGATATTGAAGATTTGATGATCTTAGGTTCTAGAGCTCAATTATTGAGCCTATAGGCCTAGTCATTGACAAACCTTATTGATGACAGAAAATACTTCATCGGACACAATATTGCCATCAATTCCGTGACAAATAATCGAGATGTAGACTAGTATAACGCCCGACACTATCAGATTATTCAAACGTGGACTCGACATCTTTATCAACCTGTTTTAAGCGGTAGAAACGAGTCGTTAAGAATTGGCATGAATAGTTTTTTGAGTGCGGGTATTGAACCTACAACCCTACATATTAGCATTAACGGTGTTCTTAAGACTTTACACGGGACAGGCGTCTCCAGACGACACTTTAACATTTCACAAAATGTTTCAAAAATGTCAAAATCATTGAATTTCATTACCCTATTTGGAATCAACATGAGAATTGGTACATAATTAGTACAAACATGCCTAGTCATGGTTGGTTCAGTAATTCTTGAGATAGACTTTAAAAGTTGGGAAAGGTTTCTGAAAAATCTGTTTTGCATATGGCAAAAACTAATAGCCGCGTGGAAAGTGTTAACTTATCATTACTTGTATGTAAGTGTTAACTTATATCATTACTCGTAATAAGATGCATCATATTGATTGCCAGACGTCCATTTATTGAATTCAGTTTTCCTCTAAATGCAATTTGTTGGTCAAATTACTGTTTATAAACATGAAACGAAAATATCGTCTAAGTTACAGAGTTATACGTTTCCGAATTAATCTAAAATCATGGTTTGAATAGGTTAAAATAAACTCTGACAACTTAATTTTTGAGTGTTCGTCAATAGACATAATATCTGCTCACAAAAAGTATCGAAACACTTAGAAATGATCCAATACATAACGACTCGAAAGTGTATGCATTGATCGAAGCAAGTAATCAAGTGCATAATTTTGTTCTGCGTATTTTGACACCTCGATCGTTGAGATACGATGTTGCGGAGCGGAGTTATTGTCATTTCAATGATCGTGGGTCCAGTTTCAAAAGTGACACTCATCCCTATTGAAAAGCACGAATCTGATCATTCTAAACAGTAATGCAAAACTCTTTCTATAGGATGATTGTCACTTTTGAAACTGGACCCACGACCATTGAAATGACAATAACTCCGATCTTATCGATCGAGGTATCAAAATACGCAGAACAAAATTATGCACTTGGTTATTTGCTTCGATTAATGCATATCCTTTCGAGCCGTTATATATTGGATCATTTCTAAGTGTTTCGATACTTTTTGTGAGCAGTATAGAATATCATGGTTTGACACCGAGTTGACGCTGTTAACAGTATTTGCGACTACGATCACAACTGTACTTTACACGTACAAGTGAACACAATAGTACGGAAAGCCTTATGATGACAATCGAGAGAAAAAAATGATGTTGAAAGATTCCTTAAATTGGAAGCAGATATCCTTCCTGATTTTGTATTAAAGTTCTGCGTGTGATATTTGTTTACGGAAAAATACAGTTAAGAACGATGTATGAGTCCTGGAATGTATTTTCCGAGTTCAGCAATGTACTTCGTGGTAGTCAAACTTCATTATACGAGAGAAACAAATATGTGCAAAATTACAAAAAAGATAATATTCCTTTAAAAGGACGTATTAACCAAAATTACTTCAGCTTTATTGGAAGATAATCTTCGGTTGTAAAGAGCGGGAGCTAATACTATGTGTAAATTAAATTCAGACAAGACAATTCTTTAAAACAATATCTTACCTACTATTTCTGTGGATTATATTGAAAGTCACGAAGCAAATAGCAATGAGCATTCCAAGGCATGCAAGAGTTGCCACAGTAAGAAAGATAGGAAATGATATGAGCTGAAGATCATCGATTTCAGTCAATGAATCCACGGGTACCTTGCCACCTGTTGGTAAACAAAAAACACAAAGTTGTGTCATAAAAAGTCTACTTTTAGAGACCATCTGTGTTTGGGATTAGCGGCCATCTTGGAAGTAACACTGAGCTCTATTCAAGTAAGTCTTGGTTTACTGTTTATTTTTGTTTTTCAATTTATTTTAACATTTCAAGGTTATACCAATTTTGAGGTCCGGTCATTCACCAGGTTGTATTGAATTGTGGAGGGTTTCGGGTCCGAACCTTGTTGCAAACACTTTGTGTTGGCAGCTAATTTTAATCACAAACACAATTACACTACTAAAGTAACATCATCAGCTTGATAATGAGCGCATGAGGGAGATATACTGGCGCGGTCAAAGACGAATCCCAAAATGTACATCAATATGATGCAATAAACCCTTATGACACCACCATGACCACTAAATGTATGTATGTTCGAATGTTGTTGGTATTTGCAGGTTGTTGAATCATTTGTGATAAAAATCCCACATTTTGTTTTGACTGATGATATCACGTTACATGGATTTCACTTGTCTTGGCGTTACCTTGCCAAATTACTTGGTTTTCTGGAAGCAGTATAAGCTGTTTATCAGGAGACAATCCGAGATTAAATATCCCTAGAATCACATCGGTATTATCTGTACGATGAAAAAGGACGCCGGGATGATGAAATACTTTTGAAAATGTTCATACAAAATGTTAGATCAAATCTGGAGATTTGTAGTCTGCTCGTGTATTTTACGGTCACACAATCGAACAACACCTTCTGATACTTCGCCTAGCGAAAACCGCTCCCATCCGAGAACCGACCAATACACGGTCTACTTCGACCTCCGTAATACTGTTACACTATGCTACATCCAAAAAAATGGATGCATACGTAATGAGCAATTTGTTCGAGTGAGGTTTAAAATTGACCAATGGCAGACACGATAAATACGAAGTATATGAATATTTATATGTCTTTGCAGAAAGAACAGAAAGAAGAATCTTGCTCACTTTGATAAATTCAAAATGTCGATTTTCTTGCACTGTATAGCCACCGTTTCGGTCTAAAATCACACTTTCGGAGTCATCTTTGACATTGGTCCTCGCCCAAAATATTAGCTACATTTCCGCATATATGACTATTTCCATGCTATTTCCTACTTTCAATATCGGATGGGAAGTATCAGATGGTGTTGTTCGATTGTGTGACAGTGAAATTATACAAGGTATAATAAAAATTCCTTTAAAAAGGAATGGGCGCTCAAATGAACATGTTTCACTTGATTAATTACAATATATTAAATAATAAATCTAGATAGGACTTTTGATTAATTACAAATTATATTAAATATAATAATTTGGTCCTGAAGAAGTCAGAGCTAATCCTGACGAAAGTGTAAAAGTCTTAAACTTGTCCGCCGACGTACCCGTTAAGCTCTATACTCTGGCTTCCTCTGGACAGTGGCGTAACTTACCAGACGCAGCTTGTACGCACACGTATGTATATTCCGCCTTTCAACGCTCATGTGTATACGCCAGCGCCGCGAGTGTTATTTAGTGCAATTAGTAGAATACGCGGTTACATCACTATCTCGTGATGGCCAAATAGACTATAGATAGGATGTTTACATTATTTATATATTTATGTATTATATATTCTTTAACTATTTCTATAAATGACTTGTATAATCCAATTGAAGGATTATCTAATTAATCTATGCATTCATGATTTCATTTAGTATTGATCAATCAATCAATCAATCAATCAATCAATCAATCAATCAATCAATCAATCAATCAATCAATCAATCAATCAATCAATCAATCAATCAATCAATCAATCAATCAATCAACCAATCAATCAATCAATCAATCAATCAATCAATCAATCAATCAATCAATCAATCAATCAATCAATCAATCAATCAATCAATCAATCAATCAATCAATCAATCAATCAATCAATCAATCAATCAATCAATCAATCAATATTATTACATCTGTCAATAGTCAATCAATTAATGATTTATGAATTCATCACTTCATTTATTCATCATTCAATGTGATTGATGAATAAAGTAATAATTTTAAAAGCGACTTAATCATATTATTACTAATGAAAGTTTAGTAGAGAACTCAGCAGTTTGGAATTGAAGACTCCAACTTTCCTGGTGTTTATATTATACCCACGTACCAAACTACCAATACCAACCCACTGATCTCTGCATGTAAGTAATTCATAATTGAACCAGTCAGTATTAGGCCTACAGATGAGTTGATATTGAACAGCGGACTGCGTAAACTACAACTGTACACCGCCCCAACCCACACCTCTCAATGTACAATGTACAATGTACAATGTACATGCAATGCTTTGCTATTATAATACATGCAGGCTGCATTATAGCTGAGATACTGCACTGTACATATTCATATCGAGAATGTAACCGAGCGTAACTATCTCCATCCTTTATAACGAGCGTGATATTCAGCCTCGTTTATAGTTCGTAAACGCCGATAGCACTCGTACTGTTACGTAAATGTTAGTAAGAGACCATCAGTAAACATGGCAGCCTCCATCTATAATATCTAGAAATACCAATTGTGTAAGTTTTCGCAAACTGATGACAATACAAGGGCTCCCGCCGTAGCGGGCGCCCAAAAAGTCGACTAGGAGATTAGGAAAACTCGCTCTTGTCGTCATCAACATTTAGCGAAGTGACTACCTACTGTTACGAAATGATATTGCTGCTTGCTTGGACGACATTGTGTCTATATGATATTGGAAGATCAAGATCGTGAGACACGTCACTGAAATTGTCTTACCCTTCATATCTGATCCTGCCATGATATTGATTCTTTATTCAACAACTTGTATCTATTGGTAGCTGTACCATTGCCCATTGCCCAATTCATAGGTTTAATTTAGGCGGGGTATCCATATCGGTTGGCAACAACCTACGTTTAGAGCTCTTTTCAGAGCCACCGTATCGATTCAGTGGAAAAGGGGCAATTTATCTGAACGGCTCTTTTAATAGCCACCAATCTTTCACAAGTAGGAAAGGGGCACCTACTCAAATCATCGGGAAAGGGGCAGCCCAAATTATGATAATATAGAGTGGCAATCTCTATGTTTTGCTTAATATTATAATAATTTGGTCGTGAAGAAGTCAGAGCTAATTCTGACGAAACCTTGACAATTGTAAGCATGTGCAACGCGAAAACTCTTCACTTACCGCAAATCACATTGAGCTAAACTTTCAAAATTGTTGAAAAAAATAAATAATGGCATATCACTGTACCGTTGATATTTTAATATTGAACTCGCCATTGTGTAAGAAGTTGCGTGAGTGTTGAGTGTACAAAATGTCTAAATATAAAATACTTACTCTGGTTTTGATTAAATTTGAAAACGCCATTTCGATCACCAGTTTCAGTAAATTTTATAGGTCCCTGAAATAAAGGAAACAAAAACA
>CM069446.1:15767465-15962562 GCA_035610835.1 Ophiura sarsii
AGACATACTATTAGAAGACAGGGACCATTGGAGTGGAATGACATTAATGATGATATTCGACACTGTAAATCAGTCAGAAGTTTTAACAATAGATATAAAAAATATTTACTATCGTTTTATTCATGAGGTCATAACTAAGGAACTTCATTCATAATATTATATGTATAATTATACCGGTACTTATATAAATCCGTATTCTATTGCCTTGATGTCTTACATAATCATTATTCACAGATGTACATTATAATCGTTATTGATCTGTTACTGTAATTTTGTTCATGTCGTTGCCAACATACACTCGAGTTCTTTGCATTATAGCTAATGATTTAATTTAGGTGGCCAGTACTTCCCGAGCTCTGCTCTGATTTGGTCAACCTACCATAGTATTATATTGTATTGTCATTGATATGTATCTCATTTGTGGAAAATAAACTGAACTGAACTGAACTCTTCGGTCCTTTTCTACCCTGGGTAGTAAAACATTTAACTAAAAAATCCAGAAGTGTTTCTTCACAGAATTTTTCATAGATTTATGAAAAATTTGCTATTTAGACCTATTTTGGACCACCCTGTATTCAAAATAAAAGGAACTTTAACGATATTCATATAGCTCATTTTGATAATCATTTTCTTTTAAATTAAATAGTCCATGCTAACTAAATTTCATAGAATATTATATACAAACCTTCATTTTATGCATTATTTTATCATAATTTTAGACACCCTGTACTTTTCCTGTGTACATTTTGGGCAAATGATTCTTAGCAAATTTGGTAGCACCTTCTGCGGTTGTTCTGATTTTGGTGACTATTTTCAGCTAAACCCTAACTGTACAAACTATCAAAATATTTTGTGAGGAGCAAAAACGATCAACTTTTTTATGTTCCACCCTGTAAAAATGTTACACACCCTGTATAATTTGATTCTTTTTTGCAAAAATGAAAAACCTTGAATCATAAGCTTTCCAACAATATATAGTTTGTGGGTCATTAAGTATGTAAAACTTAAGTTTTGTCCCGTTTAATCAGAATTGGTGCATTTCTCAACATTATTAGAAGTGAAACATTTTTTTGGACCAGTTTGTAACTTCTGACAAAAAGCACGTGTTTTTTAATACTACCCAATCTGAACGTCAGCTTGCAGCAGGCACGGTTGAGTGATTATTCAATGCATACAGTTGGTGTATGAGTTTAGTTAACGCGCTTTAAACTACCCCAATACCCATGTTTAAAGTTAGACACTTTTTAGTGAGTTATACGCGTATTTAAGTTCAACACTTTTTCGAGAATTACGTCTAGTTAAAACGATGTGTCTAAAGTCAAAGTTAGACGTGTGTTAGCTTAGAACCGTGTTTATCTACGTACGAGAATACGGGCCCAATGTTTAAGTACGATGGTTCCATACAAATACACACAAACGTATCAATCACATCTTTATATTAGTCGAGTACTGTATTCGTCCTGTTTCTTCTTCTGTCACCTTAAGACCTATAGCTCCGTAACCATTGGGCCGATTTTGCCCATATTTGGTCATATATAAGTACCCTTTTGTGCACCACTACTCAGGTTATCAAGCATGAGGGGTCAAAGGTCACACAGGGGTCACTAGGGGTCAAAACGCATTTGCAATTTAGTGAAATGACCTATGATCGTCAGAATTGGTCAACATATTCCTTTTGACCCTACGCATGTATAATAGTTCGGTTTTTAAAATAAAAAATATTTGGGGTCACTAGGGGTCAAAATGTAAATTTTTACTCCATTCACTCAAAACCCTACTTGACTGACGATTGTCGCAATTGGTCAAAAGATTCCTTGGATCCATGTTCATATAGGGTGTTCAGCGATTAAAAGTGACATGTCAAATGGGGTCACTAGGGGTCATTGACCTAAACAGGGGTAAAATGTAAGACATGCTCCGATTTGACCGGATTTGTTTTATTGTGTTGGCATTGATGAGACAAGAACAAAAGTCAATCATAACGTTAGGGTCAAAGGTCAAAAAAGGTCACTAGGGGTCAAAATGTAAATGTTCACTCCATTCGCTCAAAATGCTACTTGTCCGAGAGGGAATGACCTATGATTGTCAGAATTGGTCAAAAGAATCCTTGGATCCATGTACATATAGGTTGTTCAGCGAATAAAATTGACATGTCATATGAGGTCACTAGGGGTCATTGACCTAAACAGGGGTAAAATGTAAGACATGCTCCGATTTTGACCGAACTTGTTTTATCTTGTGAGCATTGATGAGACAAGAACTAAATTCAATCATAACGTTAGAGTCAAAGGTCAAGAAAAGATCACTAGGGGGTCAAAATATACATTTTCACTCCATTCACTCAAAATGCTACTTGTCCGAGAGGAAATGACCGATGATTGGCAGAATTGGTCAAAAGAATCCTTGGATCCATGTTTATATAGGTTTACACTAGGGGCCAAAATGTAAATGTTCATTTATTTAAGGCATGTAACAATTTTGTCACTATTGACTTTTAATAACTTCAATGCGCGACTAATATTCGTCGTCTGAGATGACACCTCAATTCTAGTTATATTAGTCGAGAAACGACTAATATATTCGTCCTGTTTCTTCTTCCGTCATGAGACCTATAGCTCCGTAACCATTGGGCCTATTTTGACCATATTTGGTCACAAGTACCCTTATGTGCACCACTACTCAGGTTTTCAAACATTAGGGGTCAAAGGTCACGCAAAGGTCAAAACGCGTTTTTCACTTAAAACGCCCTTGCAATTTAGTGAAATGACCTAGGATCGTCAGAATTGGTCAACATATTCCTTTTGACCGTACGCATATATGTCAGTCAGGTTTTATTAAATCAAAAAATATTTGGGGTGTCACTAGGGGTCAAAATGTAAATTTTCACTCCATTCACTCAAAATGCTACTTGTCCGGGAGGAAATGACCTATGATTGTCAGAATTGGTCAAAAGATTCCTTGGATCCATGTTCATAGGGTGTTCAGCGATTAAAAGTTACATGTCAAATGGGGTCACTAGAGGTCATTGACCTAAACAAGGATATAATGTAAGACATGCTCCGATATTGACCGATCATGTCTCATTTTGTAGGCATTGATGAGACAAGCAAAAAAGTCAATCATTTTTTGGGGGTCAAAGGTCAAAAAAAGGTCACTAGGGGTCGAAATGTACATTTTTACTACATTAGGACCCCTAGTGACCTTTTCTTGACCTTTGACCTCAAAAAAATGTTTGACTTTTTTTCTTGTCTCATCGATGCCTACAAAATGGGCGGCCATGACCGGTCAAAATCGGAGCAAGTCTTAAATTTTACCCTGTATAACCTTTTAAAAAAATCTCTGTCTTAATAATTATTCGATTTAAAAAAAAGTTATACAGGGTAAAATGTAAGACTTGCCATTATTTTGACCGATCATGGCTCATTTTGTAGGCATTGATGAGACAAGCAAAAAAGTCAATCATTTCTTTGGGGTCAAAGGTCAAAAAAGGTCACTAGGGGTCGAAATGTACATTTTTACTACATTAGGACCCCTAGTGACCTTTTCTTGACCTTTGACCCCAAAAAAATGATTGACTTTTTTTCTTGTCTCATCAATGCCTACAAAATGAGCCATGACCGGTCAAAATCGGAGCAAGTCTTTATATTAGTCGAGAAACGACTAATACACCTAGCACATAAAGTCCCTGACCAGGTGCTTTGAGGTTGGCTAATTCAAAATATATTATCGGTACCAAAAATCTGAGATAAACTTTAAATGAGCAAATTTCTTCTCCGCAGTTTGATACCTCATTCAACAAAATCGAATGGATACTTTTAAAGTTATGTCGATTTCAATGACCGCGCATGCAACAGAAATGTTGCACTAGGTATAGGAAATCATTGAAACTTTAGAACCAAATGTCCAAGGCTAATGGGGTTTTGCACGATTATTGTAGGGTATATTGTCAACATTCCCTGAAAGTTACGAGCATCAATTACGTCATTTAGGGATTGGTCAGTCAATACTTAGGTAACATATACGTCAAAACATGTTATTTTTACAATTTATTTTCATGGATGTGAAACAAAATGTTGAAGAACAGTTAGAGTTCGTATATGTATTAATTGATTTCTAATCAACATTTGATAGACGGCATATAAAGTCAGACAAAAGTGTATTAGGGTCTGGCCATTAATTACTAACGCTGTCTCTGTATATTAAATGTGTGCGACTATAGGTCTATAATAGGCCTTGCAATTGTTATAGTTCATGCAAACATTACTATCTTCAGAAGATAGCAATTAATGACACAATGCCATGTTATGTTCGTAGCTTTAAAATATATAATCATGGAAAATAATAATAATAACATTTATTTACAAAATAAATAAAGCCACCTAAACAGAATGGCTAATACAAACAAAGATAGAACGAAAAGTCACTTTGTGTATTAGGGACTGGTCATTATTTACTATCGCTGTCTCTGTATGTTAATTGTGTGCGACTATAGGTGTATAATAGGCCGTGCCATTGTTATAGTTCATGCAAACATTACTATCTTCAGAAGATAGCAATTAATGACACAATGACACGTTATGTTCTTAGCATTAAAATATGAAATTATGAAAAATAAATAAAGTCACATATATCAAATAATGCGCCATAAATGGAATTTATGATCGTTTAGAAATGAGCTTAGAAGCACACACAAGAAGAAGAAAAATAGAAGCTTGGGCAAGGATTCGAACCTGGGCCAGCGGCGTGGAAGTCTGATATGTTAACCACTACACCAACCGGGCGTGTGTGCATGTTGTAATTGAATTATACGCTATCAATACACGGGTGAATCATTGCAACGGTACACCATAAATGCTCATCAAATTTCTCATTATTATGAAATGCAAAACCTTTTTTTCTCAATGGAGAAGTGTTTAGTGGACAATGTGAAACTAATAGGCTATCTTTTAGAAGAAATGAGTAGCATCTTCGGTATGTTTTAACGGTTCACCCTGATGAAATAAAACATATATGACTTTAGATTTATTTTATTTCAGCAATGGTACACCGTTCAAAGGTGGGTATGCGGTGATTTACCTTTGCTTAAAAAGGGTCTATACGAACGGTATTTGTCCTCTAATCCCTTATCCATTGAAAAATCAGTTCTGTATTTCGTAACAATGACACATTTAATGATTTGTTATGGTGTACCGTTGATATTGATTCACCATTGCGATGACAATACACGAGCATTGATAGCGTATAATTCAGTTTTAACATGCACACATGCCCGGTTGGTGTAGTGGTTAACATATGAGACTTGCACGCCGCTGGCCCCGGTTCGAATCCTTGTCTAAGCTTCTATTCGATAATTAATTTTTTTTTTTTTTTTTTTCTTCTAACAATCATGATTTGCATTATTTGTTTTTAATCAGCACTATCATTGTGTCTTCTATTTCTTGAATAATCATAATGTCCTTGATTTTGGTACCGAAAGAGTGCAGATGTACTCATTCTTATAAATGGGCGTAATGGTTTGACAACTTTGATTTATTGTCAAAACAAAACAGGCATATTTCATGTTGGGTCTATATTTTTAAGTTATATAGACACTGGTATTAAGAAATATAGATATAGATACTGGTCTTCAGATATATAAACGACAGGAAGATGTTTTCTCAACGTTTAGCTGATGATATATGAGGTCGAGCATCCATCTGAATTTAAATAACTGGTCATGTCTATAGTTTCACTGCCATTTTAAGTGAAAAATATACCTCCGTATTTAAAAGTGACCGGTCCCTAAAAGTACGTTGACGCATATTGTTTGAACACCTGAGCAGTGTTATAACCTATCTGTCCTCCAAATCTGGTGAAGAAGTCTTTGTTTAATCTCATGTTATAGCCAAAAGACTTAACACAGATGATTTTTTTAGCAAATGACTCAGACATGTCTGAGCGAAATCCTAAATTCACCATCTGGGATTGGTTTTTTGGCTATAACTTTAGAACCAAATGCCCAATGCTAATGAGGTTTTGCACGATTATTGTAGGGTATATTGTCAACATTCCCAAAAAGTTACAAGTATCAATTACGTCATTTAGGGATTGGTCAGTCAATACTTAGGCAACATATACATCAAAACATGTTATTTTTACAATTTATTTTCATGGGTGTAAAACAAAATGTTGAAGAACAATTAGAGTTCGTATATGTATTAATTGATTTCTAATCAACATTTGATAGACGGCATATAAAGTCAGACAAAAGTGTATTAGGGACTGGCCATTAATTACTAAGGCTGTCTCTGTATATTAAATGTGTGCGACTATAGGTTTATAATAGGCCTCGCAATTGTTATAGTTCATGCAAACATTACTATCTTCAGAAGATAGCAATTAATGACACGATGCCATGTTATGTTCCTAGCATTAAAATATATATAATCATGGAAAATAATCATAATAACATTTATTTACAAAATAAATAAAGCCACATAAACAGAATGGCTAATACAAACAAAGATAGAAGAACGAAAAGTCACTGTGTATTATGGACTGGTCATTATTTACTAACGCTGTCTCTGTATGTTAATTGTGTGCGACTATAGGTGTATAATAGGCCTTGTCATTGTTATAGTTCATGCAAACATTACTATCTTCAGAAGATGACACGTTATGTTTTTAGCATTTAGATATGAAATTATGGAAAATAAATAAAGTCACATATATCAAATAATGCGCCATGAAGACAAAACTCTAAGATAACGTGCCGATTATTTAAAAAATGGACTTTATGATCGTTTAGAAATAAGCTTAGAGGCACACACAAGAAGAAGAAAAATAGAAGCTTGGGCAAGGATTCGAACCTGGGGCCGCGGCGTGGAAGTCTCATATGTTAACCACTACACCAACCGGGCGTGTGTGCATGTTGTAATTGAATTATACGCTATCAATACACGTGCATTGTTATTGCAGCGGTGAATCATTGCAACGGTATACCATTACAACTCATCAAATTTCTCATTATTATGAAATGCAAAACTTTTTTTCTCAATGGATTAGTGTTTAGTGGACAATGTGAAACTCATAGGCTATCTTTTAGAAGAAGTGAATCGCATCTTCGGTATGTTTCAACGGTTCACCCCTGCTGAAATAAAACATATATGACTATAGATTTATATTATTTCAGCAATGGTACACCGTTGAAAGGTAGGTATGCGGTGCTTAATCTTTGCTTAAAAAGGGTCTATACGAAAGGTATTTGTCCTCTAATCCCTTATCCATTGAAAAATCAGTTCTGTATTTCGTAACAATGACACATTTGATGATTTCTTATGGTGAACCGATGATATTGATTCACCATTGCGATGACAATACACGAGCATTGATAGCGTATAATTTAGTTACAATATGCACACACGCCCGGTTGGTGTAGTGGTTAACATATGAGACTTGCACCCCGCTGTCCCGGGTTCGAATCCTTGTCTAAGCTTCTATTCGATAATGATTTATTTGTTGCTTCTTTTTTCTAACAATCGTGATTTGCATTATTTGTTTTTAATCAGCACTATCATTGTGTCTTCTATTTCTTGAATAATCATAATGTCCTTGATTTTGGTACCGAAAGAGTGCAGATGTACTCATTCTTATAAATGGGCGTAATGGCTTGACAACTTTGATTTATTGTCAAAACAAAACAGGCATATTTCATGTTGGGTCTATATTTTTAAGTTATATAGACACTGGTATTAAGAAATATAGATATAGATACTGGTCTTCAGATATATAAACGACAGGAAGATGTTTTCTCAACGTTTAGCTGATGATATATGAGGTCGAGCATCCATCTGAATTTAAATAACTGGTCATGTCTATAGTTTCACTGCCATTTTAAGTGAAAAATATACCTCCGTATTTAAAAGTGACCGGTCCCTAAAAGTACGTTGACGCATATTGTTTGAACACGTGACCAGTGTTATAACCTATCTGTCCTCCAAATCTGGTGAAGAAATCTTTGTTTAATCTCATGTTATAGCCAAAAGACTTAACACAGATGATTTTTTTTAACAAATGACTCAGACATGTCTGAGCGAAATCCTAAATTCACCATCTGGGATTGGTTTTTTGGCTATAACTTTAGAACCAAATGCCCAATGCTAATGAGGTTTTGCACGATTATTGTAGGGTATATTGTCAACATTCCCAAAAAGGTACAAGTATCAATTACGTCATTTAGGGATTGGTCAGTCAATACTTAGGCAACATATACATCAAAACATGTTATTTTTACAATTTATTTTCATGGATGTGAAACAAAATGTTGAAGAACAATTAGAGTTCGTATATGTATTAATTGATTTCTAATCAACATTTGATAGACGGCATATAAAGTCAGACAAAAGTGTATTAGGGACTGGCCATTAATTACAAAGGCTGTCTCTGTATATTAAATGTGTGCGACTATAGGTCTATAATAGGCCTTGCAATTGTTATAGTTCATGCAAACATTACTATCTTCAGAAGATAGCAATTAATGACACGATGCCATGTTATGTTCCTAGCATTAAAATATATAATCATGGAAAATAATCATAATAACATTTATTTACAAAATAAATAAAGCCACATAAACAGAATGGCTAATACAAACAAAGATAGAAGAACGAAAAGTCACTTTGTGTGATTAGGGACTGGTCATTATTTACTAACGCTGTCTCTGTATGTTAATTGTGTGCGACTATAGGTGTATAATAGGCCTTGTCATTGTTATAGTTCATGCAAACATTACTATCTTCAGAAGATGACACGTTATGTTCTTAGCATTTAGATATGAAATTATGGAAAATAAATAAAGTCACATATATCAAATAATGCGCCATGAAGACAAAACTCTAAGATAACGTGCCGATTATTTAAAAAATGGACTTTATGATCGTTTAGAAATAAGCTTAGAGGCACACACAAGAAGAAGAAAAAAAGAAGCTTGGGCAAGGATTCGAACCTGGGGCCGCGGCGTGGAAATCTCATATGTTAACCACTACACCAACCGGGCGTGTGTGCATGTTGTAATGGAATTATACGCTATCAATACACGTGCATTGTTATTGCAGCGGTGAATCATTGCAACGGTATACCATTACAACTCATCAAATTTCTCATTATTATGAAATGCAAACTTTTTTTCTCAATGGATTAGTGTTTAGTGGACAATGTGAAACTCATAGGCTATCTTTTAGAAGAAGTGAATCGCATCTTCGGTATGTTTCAACGGTTCACCCCTGCTGAAATAAAACATATATGACTATAGATTTATATTATTTCAGCAATGGTACACCGTTGAAAGGTAGGTATGCGGTGCTTAATCTTTGCTTAAAAAGGGTCTATACGAAAGGTATTTGTCCTCTAATCCCTTATCCATTGAAAAATCAGTTCTGTATTTCGTAACAATGACACATTTGATGATTTCTTATGGTGAACCGATGATATTGATTCACCATTGCGATGACAATACACGAGCATTGATAGCGTATAATTTAGTTACAATATGCACACACGCCCGGTTGGTGTAGTGGTTAACATATGAGACTTGCACCCCGCTGTCCCGGGTTCGAATCCTTGTCTAAGCTTCTATTCGATAATGATTTATTCGTTGCTTCTTTTTTCTAACAATCGTGATTTGCATTATCTGTTTTTAATCAGCACTATCATTGTGTCTTCTATTTCTTGAATAATCATAATGTCCTTGATTTTGGTACCGAAAGAGTGCAGATGTACTCATTCTTATAAATGGGCGTAATGGCTTGACAACTTTGATTTATTGTCAAAACAAAACAGGCATATTTCATGTTGGGTCTATATTTTTAAGTTATATAGACACTGGTATTAAGAAATATAGATATAGATACTGGTCTTGAGATATATAAACGACAGGAAGATGTTTTCTCAACGTTTAGCTGATGATATATGAGGTCGAGCATCCATCTGAATTTAAATAACTGGTCATGTCTATAGTTTCACTGCCATTTTAAGTGAAAAATATACCTCCGTATTTAAAAGTGACCGGTCCCTAAAAGTACGTTGACGCATATTGTTTGAACACGTGACCAGTGTTATAACCTATCTGTCCTCCAAATCTGGTGAAGAAATCTTTGTTTAATCTCATGTTATAGCCAAAAGACTTAACACAGATGATTTTTTTTAGCAAATGACTCAGACAATCAAGGAAAAAAAGGTTGGCACACTTTGTCTTAATTACGGAAAAAACCCGCCCCTCTCCCCAGAGGCAATGTTGATCCGAGTCATATTATCAGAAGCCATGGTAGGTCCCCCAACATTGATTGATGGGGGATGGGGAAGGATATAAGAAAGGGGGAGACTTTTGCTTTCTATTAAACAGTGCTATGTCCCAAGTCTGATCTCAATTGCGAGCACAGGGATATTTGTAATAAGTTGCGTCAAGTGTGCCAACTATTATTTTCCTTGATTGTAGTTTACAGAAAACCCACACACACTGCACACTACCAATATCTGTACTTCCAATCGGCCCATCCGCTGCATCACAAACTAGGTGTTATCCGCACTTTGCTAGACAGGAAAGACAAAATTGTCACAGAACCAGAAGACAAGATCGCTGAGGAAGAAATCATCAGGTCAGCCCTCAAGCACTGTGGATACCCGCAATGGTCGATTGACAACGTAAAGAAAGCGAGACAACAGCCGAAGAAAAAGGACAGTAAAAATGCCAAAAGTGAGAACAAAACTCTAACTAACGTCACTCTACCGTATATAGCGCTAGCCGGGGTCACAGAAAAGGTTCAGCGAATCTTCAGAAAACACAACATAGGACAATGAGGACAAAGCAGGCGTGGTCTATGAGATACCTTGTCAGAACTGTGACAAGACGTACATAGGCGAGACAGGCCGCTGGTTCGGCACCCGTAAAAAAAAAACATAAAACGGACAAAATGAACGACCGTAAATTCACCCGCACGGCAAGGAAAGACTTTCAAAACATAGAGATGAAGTCTTCCATCGCAGACCACGCTGCTACGGAAAACCATTTAATAAATTGGGACAATACGAACATTCTCGCGAGGGACGACGCCAGAAATACCAGATGGATCAGAGAATCCATTTGGATCCGTCGAAAAGGCAATAGTGACATGAAACAGCACCTAATGAATGGCGACGAGGGGCCTACCAACTTAGTCACCTGTACGACCAATTGATCACGTCATCAAAAACATCACGTGACGTCACCAGAAAATCAACATCTTCTGGTAACACTGGATCAGCGGCCATACACCACTGATAAAGACATCCGAACGGACGTCGAAACTGTCTGGAACAGTAAGTTCAAATTTGGAATTATTCTATGAAATTTTATTATTAATTTTCCTTGGATTCCTGATGAAATTATTGTCAGAATAAGAAATGTTTGTCCATTTTAGGCCGGAACAAATCACAAGACCTTTGATATCCCGACGTAATCTCTTTAAGGTCGTGTTTTTTAACCTGGGCTACATTTGTGTTACATGAGTCCATTTCATAAAATATAACTCCTTTCGCAGTTTCAGTAGAATATATCAACATGTTTACATCTAAAGTGTATGAAACCATATATATTTGGAAAGCTTATAATCTAAGGATTGAAAATATGGTAATTTAAAATCAAATATACAGGGTGAGCTAAACAATATACAGGGTCTAACAATTAAAATTGTATACAAAATGATAATTTTCTTATTTTTCCTCCATTGTATAAAAAATGCAGGACCTATTCAAAGGCTAGAAATGTTTTTGCTGTAATTGAGTAAATTACCCATCCAGTCATATACAAAATTAATTGTTCAGCTTATTAGGAAATATATATACAGGGTGGTCAAAATACGAAATTTTAGATAATGGAAAAGATAACTAAATTATGTAAATACAAATTAGAGCTCATTGCTTTTACATTAAAATCAAAGCCTTGATATCTCTTTCCAATTTTTCTGCAAGGAAAATTTTGAAACATTGACAAAAACGGCTTTGTGACTATGTGCAACATGGTTCATCCTACATCGTTAATCAGATTTGAAAATTAGTTAATTAGCTTAATTGACACTTTAAGTAAATAATGTAAAGCATTGTTGCATCATTTAGACATAAACTGACATAATGCTAAGAATTAGAATGCTCTATTACAGGAAAACGGTCCATTTTCACCCATTATTAAACAATTATCTCCTCCTCCTCCTCCACTTCCTCCTCCTCCTCCACTTCCTCAACCACCCTGACTAATTATGCTTTAACGAGCTGTATTAATTTAATCAAAGGTGATGGATTTTTTCTCTCTTCAGATCATTAAAGGGGATTAAATTGCCGTTAAAATAAGTCCAAACACAAGTCAATCGCGTAGAGGGTTACACAAATACAATAGCCTAAGTACAAAAAAATGATTAGAATGTAACAAAACCACCTTTTATGGGTGCCGAGGTAAAAAAAACGTGACCTTAAATGTTTTAGCACCTCTCACTTATTTAATTGTTAATCGATAATATTTTGCCGGGCTATGTGTTTGTCTTCTGTACTGTGTGTATCATGAGTGAATTGGTACAGCCAACATAAGTATGTTCTTTTCTTTCTTCGCTTTCTCAATTTTCTGGAGAAAATATCTGGAGTTTCCCATCAGTTGCAGTATTCAATTTCATTTGGTGGTTGAGGATGTCTGTACCTACATTTTAAGCCAAACAAATCACGGTTGTTCAATATGTCCGGGTTTTCCCAAATAACAGGTCGATTCTACTGGTGCATAGGTGCTCTTTGTGGATACAAGAACTGGACAATGATACACTTATTCAACTGTTACCAGTACTTTCGTTAGATCAGGAAGATGCAACTGGATACATGACACAGTCCTTCGTGAGATAGCCCATCATAGCCGGTCATAGCCGGTCATCCTTCAAGAAAGAACACCACCACCTAAGGAGGACGATGATCAACAAATCCGCAATGGCATATCACCCAAGTCATTCAGAGAGCGGGCACACACACAACTAATTGCCAGCCAGAAATCGTCACTACGTCACAGAGACCAGGTATTCTCCTAAACCGCATCACCCGGAAAAAAAACTTGTGTTGGTATGTAGGTGGCATACTTTCTAGCAGGCTCTTTATCAGGGAGACGCCAGAATATGTCCAAGGAATCAACAGAGCAAATTATGAGTGATGCAATGCATATTAAAATTAAAACACAAGCCAAACCAGCGGAAAACATTCAATTTTCAGAAAGGTAACACATAGAAGTTACAACATAATACTAAGTCATTCACTGAGACCTTCCTTGGTTCTGACCCACCCAACATATCTGTGGACACAAGATGGGAGCTTATTAGAAGAGAGCTAACTAAGTTAATGAACACACACACTCCCGTCTAAATTGAGTAGAGGCGGACATAGAATCAAGACCGTACACACAGAAAACACTAGGTAAAAAATTGTGTAAATATAGAACTCCATAATTATTATGTAAGAGTTTACATAAAACATGTAATATATACCCAAGCTTGTGTAAATTCCTATGCAAAAGCTTAACACAACTGTTTACATAGTATTATGGAGTTCTATTTTTACACAGATTGTGTATTTTTTACATAATTTGTGTAATTTTTTTACATAGTATTTTCTGTGTGTAGCAGTCGAAATTGCTCCAGCTCTTACCTACTGTTTGTTTCAACAATCGATCGACAGTGGTGTTATTACAGACCACTGAAAAAGAGCGATTGTCACAAGCATCCACAAGAATCAGGCAAACTACAGACCCACATCACTCACCTGCCTGTGCTTTAAAATCCTTGAACACATCGTCTTAAGTCACAAGGCAAAACATCTTAGCCTTTCACAATATGTGCGAACGTCCTAAAAACGTCTATTCATATCAAGCTCGGATGCGGCCATACCCGGCCGTGGTTTTTGATCTACACATATCAAATGTTTATGAATAAAATAGTAACATATACAAACATGACTTACCAGCCAGAAAGAGCTGTTCTTCAGCACTATGTATGGTTGCCAGCGAAGAGCCTCTGATGGAGCAGTCCGTGCTTGCCGCAGCAAATGTGATTTCAGCTGAGTGATCAAAGATGTAGCAAGTGCTATTAAAAGCTTCCCATCCTTCTGGACAAGTCCCCGTAGCTATAAGGATCAATACAAATTAACACCGATGGAATTATAATGTGGTTTATCCGTAGCCTGTGTAAGATAGAACTGGAATCGGCCACTCACGGCCTTAGTATACTGATTTCGGCCCGTCCCCTTCGCGTCTGCCGACATCAGCGACCGATATCAGTTCTACAGTCATCAAAAAAAGTAACTATACAGGTACTAAATGTACTTTTAACTCTAAAAATATATATCCTACCTAGAAATATTAAATCATAAAGTTGTTGAGAAATTTATCTTCTTTAATATGAGATATTGCACGCTAGGATCGGTTGAATATTGAAGAAGCAACAATCCAAAATGTAAGGTAAAGTCACAATTTCAAATTCACATTTTACATTTCATGACAGGTAGCGTGTGTGTGGCGTATTGATCCATCGGAACAATGCGACCGACTGTCCAACCTGCGCATGCATCCCCCAATTGCACTACTGGTAATCAATAAGATAGCCGTAGATTGGTCCGCGTGTAGAAAATAAAAATGTGAAAATGAAAATCGGACTTCTCCTTACATTTTTGAGTGCCACTTCCTCAATAATCACCTGATCCTATCGTGCAATATCTCATATTAAAGAAGACAAATTTTTCAACAACTTTATAATTTAATATTTTTAGGTAGGATATAATTATAATGTAAGAGTTAGAAGCCCATTTATTACCTGTATAGTTACTTTTTTTGATGACTGTAGTGTAAGACTGCACATAATTAATCTAGCACATTTTTTATTAGGGATTAAAGGATTTGATACAGCTTTATTCCGTAATAGATCTTACACAAGCACTACCAAAACCCTATTGTATATTTCACGGACATAAATTATGCTAATGAGCTCATTAAATGACGTCACTCACATCATCGGGTTTTGCCGATGATTGAAATCCGTTGATTGAAATTCTAGGTCGAGTAAAATGATGTACTTATTTGTTGTCTGTGAGCTTTTCTGATTTTTTTCCCGTATTGGAGTATTTTTTTATTGAAAATAGACAGTTCAAATTAAACGTTGGTTCCAAGTTCAAGTAACAGCACATGTATTAAAGGCGACAGCAAAGGCAATATGCAAGCAACATTTGAGAAAAAACGATGCCCGACTTTGCAAGAAAGTGTACGGGGAAGTGTACGGGTGAACATGACAAACCAAAACAGCCTAGTAATAATCACCTCCGTGGCGCAATTGGTTAGCGCGTTCGGCTGTTAACCGAAAGGTTGGTGGTTCGAGTCCAGCCGGGGGCGTTGTTACTTTTTGCATTTAATGCAAATCGACAAATCACAGTAAAAATATAATATTGACAAAATCACAGACCACTTACACAAAAATCGCATCTGCGCATGCTCCTGTCGCGATCGAAATCTACCACGCAAGCAATGAGAGAGTTTTCATAGTGACAAGTCTAACTTATGAATATCTTACACCAAGGACACACCTACACGTACCTGCAATGCCTCAATGGTGCAATACTATCATGTACATGTTTAATATTTGAATTGGCGTCTGGCTATCAACATTACCTATTGGTTCTTCGTACGTGATCGTAAATCGACCGGTCTCAACGTCACTGTAGACTCCCGATGTTGGTGTTGCTGAAGATTTCGTTCCGTCTTCGAAAGTTTTCACCAGATCGGCCGTGTACGGGATATCAATCTTCATGACGCTACCACTGATGACTGCGGTGGTCGTAGAAGACGGCGGTACGATTATAGTTGGTGTCGTCGAATAAGTTCTTACTTCCGTTTTGCTGGAACCAGATGTATACGTCCAACCTGAAGTTAAAGACGTCGTGATTGAAGTGCCGATTTCAAAAATACCTGCTAATTTGACTCCTGTACTAACTGTTACAGAAAGACCTATCGCGAGGGAGTTAGACGTTGTCACTGTTTCAGTTACCGAATGTGTAATTGCAATCGTTGTCGTCGCCTTCTGAGCTCGATTCGGATCCTTATTCTGAAAAGAAATTGGTTACACTTGTTATAATCCCTAACTATAAAATCCTACGATTGTCCAGACCGTTTGATAGCCCTCCTGCGCTATACGAAAAAAGCCCAGACCGGGGAAGCACGCACTAACCACAACTAGCACTACAGTGCAACAGAGCATAAATTACCAAATATTGAATTATAAATATAGTGCCTCCTGAGTGTTGTACAGCCATGAAAATGTCAATCCTAAGATGTGTATCACATATAATCAAAATATCTTTGTTTTACAGTTCTCTGTGTTGTCTTTGTATGATTATCAGCATTGTTACATTTCTTATTAAACCTGATTTCGGATTGGTCAATACTTGATTATCCATACACGCTAATCCAACCAGCTACTGGCTACTTGCTTTTATGGCCTTAACTACTTAGACTTACTACAGGCCTTATGGTGGTACCTGTATATAGGTTTGCATATCAGCACACGGTCACCTAAAATAACATACACCATTATGCTTAAAACCCTTGACTGCACACTGCACACTGCAAACTGCTGAATGGCATTTCTTGTAGCGCGGATTTCAAAACATTGGTCCCTTAGCGTGAGCATGTCCTTGAAGATTGCTTCTATTGTTTGCGTGCATAGCTGGACAAATATTAATAGACTTTTGTCAAGTCTGTGCACAGTTGTACAGTTGTATGAAATACATTGTTATTGTAAGAAAAGTTGCAAAATTAATATATCTAAAGTTGTGATTAATATTACAGAAAAAGACAAATGAAATTGAGAAATGTGGATTGAGCATTTTATTAAGCATAATTTAAGGATTTAATTTGAAACCTTACATAACTTAATTGGGCATACAAAAAGTGGTTCAAAATTATTCCATTTAACGCCTAATTAATTGATTGATTACGCGCATAAATTAATTACACAGCAAACATGTTAACGAATGGCTTGACAGATTTGTGCGGCTAACCATAAACATCTTTCTCTGTGATTATAGTGTTTATTGCATGTTCAATTCATGAGAAAAATACAAAAACACCAATTGTGTTTTTAAAAAGATACCAAATGTTTGGAGGAAAATATTTTAAATACTAAACAAATATTGAATTATCTGCTCAGACCATTGTTTTGAGCACATCTTAACCTTTAATTTGATACCTTGCAAGTCTGGTTTGGATACATAGTAATACTTAATAATTTCCACGAGATTGGTCATTAATTAAGCTTAATTAAGACAGATTTGGGGGGGGGGGGTTAAAGTAAAAATAATTGTTAACTTTTTCTCAGACAGAATTGTTGACAATGATGGGAACTTCATATCTTGTGTATTTGGTGTTTCCTATGGCTAATTTTGTATTTTATATTATAGAGCTTGCTGAGCTCCACAATAATCTGAAATTTGAGATTGATCGGAGGTACGGTTTTCTAGAAGAAAAAAATTCAGTCATTTTGAATTCTTTTGTTTTGTATTGTTTTTCGGCCAACAGAGGGCAGTCTATTTTCTTTTGTTTTATATTGGGGTTTTTTTACTCCCTAGGTAAAATTTCTATAAAAATTTAGTTTTTTGTTTTTGCTCTTAATTTTTTATCGAAAACTCCATTAGATTCCCGCAGCACAAGAATTCAGGAGAGTTGTATAGCCAACATATACACCAAGTGGCATTACATAGTAAAGTGCATGAACTTGAAGAAAAAAATTCAGTGCATTAATTAGCCTAATTTTTTTAATTTTTTTTATTTTAGATAATTAAGTATAATTATTTATGCAGATGTCTTACAGCCTCCCGCAGCACAGGAAACTTTCTAAAAAACTATGATTAACAAGCTCCCAAAATTTCAGCTTTGTAGTATTTATACTTTTCTTGTAAAAATTAATTAAACATTTTTGCAGAGATTAATTATTTTGCTAGGTAGGCAAGGGGGTCAAAAACAATAAGAAACAAAAGAAATGAATGCTTCAATTTTGCTTCGTTTTTGACAATAAAATTGTCATATCTAGAAAACCGTACCTCCGATCAATCTCAAATTTCAGATTATTGTGGAGCTCAGCAAGCTCTATTAAAATTTCAAAATTAGCCATAGGAACAACCTTAATGTATTTCTTTATAATATGCTAATTATATGCAAATAAGGTCAAACTATTTGTTTTCTATGACATTGAATCACCAAGCTGTATTCTATAACATGATAATGTCTCCTTGTCTTATACATATGTTACTTTTTTAATTAGAGCGTAATTTCAATAACATGCACTTTGGTAATTTTTGCTCTGTTGCACTGTAGTACTGAGAGAGGTTATACGCCTGCTTGAACATTTCTATTTGTTAGACAAATGCACGGCACAAACAGCCTGATCGGCAAACGGGATTTTCTTGGCAGGTCTTAACTCGAAGGCTATCTGTCAGGTGTGTTCCAAATTGGCGAGAAATACTATGCGGTTTTTATCTCTCCGCACTAAAAAGTAATCTAAGCGTACGCGTACAATTTTAAATAGACGCAGACGCACGCGGTTTATTCGATTTATTAGGTAATTGACATCCATCACTGTTCATATTCTAACATTTGTCAGTCTCAAAACTGTGACAGATGTGGGTTCTATATCAAAATCCATATAATCATCACATGGTAAATGATCATGATGATAGAGTAATGGCCCTGTGTCACACATACGGCGATCAGGCAGTGGCGTAGCTAGGATTTTTTTCAGGGGGGGGGGGGGGGGGGGGGGCAAGATTTTTAAAATGTTCTAGTCACTTAGACTAGGGGGGGGGGGGAGGGAGGTGATGTCAAAAAAAATTGCACAGTCCCAAAAAAATCGAACAGTCAAAAAAAATCGCGCAGTAAATGTACTACATGTACAATTTTTCCTTCTATTTGGCTAACCTCCCCCCTTTCTCTTCTCTTTCTCCCTCTCCTTCCCTTCTTTCTCTTTTTTCTCCCCTTCTCCTCGTCCACATTTTCCGCTTCTCCGTCCCCATTTTAGGCGTCCGAGGGGGGAGGGGGAGGCAGTCTGCCCCTGCCCCCCCCCCCCCCCCCCCCCCCCCCCCCACCCGCTGGCTACGCTACTGCGATCAGGTCAGCGATTGCACTGCGCTCAAAATATGAATAACATGCATTGAGAGTCCGAAATTGTCAGTTTTTCAATCAATGTCACTAAAACCTTTTCACATTCTGCTGCGATCAGACCGGCGCTTACCCGAAATTGTCAGTTTTGGGACACCCTGTACCTCTGCGTCAACATTAGTAACCCCGCGTATATATTGCGTATCAAGTTCGATCGCAAAAACAATTCGCGTAATGCCACGAACGCATGGCGTATTTGCACAACGCAGTTGTTACGCGACGTGTGAGTGGTTCGCTTGCACGACTTTGATTTGTAATGGGTGAAGCATGGTTAAATTGCCGTAACTTTTTAAATATATAAGTAACGTATCATTAAACATGTTAAATGACTATTTTAATTGACGGTTTTGAATCAGGATAATGATTTTAATCAGTTGTTTTGTCGGTAACTTTGAAGAATCAAATATTTTACTTTGGGACCTCGGAATCTTCCTCGGGGCTACGCCTCTCGTGCAATTACTCGGTTCTAAACTGAAAATGTTTTGATTCTTCACAGTTAAAACAACAACTGATACGTAGTCATTATCCTTTAATTAATAACTTCATCATAGCCAATGTACTCCTATGGTGGGTAGTCTGAAATTTTGACTTCCTGTCAAAAAAACCTTCTCAATTGTTTGTCAATACAGGGTGAGTCAAAAAAAAGTTTACTCAACTTCAGCGATTTGTTTAGAAACAAGTATTCGTTTGTTTTCAAAACAATTTACAACGGTATGAAGACAAATTAATTAGCTTTAATATGAATTTTATCTGGTTTAGATTGGTTGAGGGAGACTTATTTTACGCTGTTTTGAATGAAAGTGACCAATTTAACGTCCGAACACGCTTCCAGATCTTGACCATTATATTTCATAAGATACGACCAATAAAAAATACACTAGAGATAAATTGTGATCATAGATCACGGATATTAGTCGAGGGCGTGTTGACCTTTGACCTGCTGATGACAGTATGCTATTATTTGAATGGAACCTTGAGACCATTTTTGCCAATCATCAAGCATTTCCTCTCAGACAAGTAGCATTTTGAGTGAATGGAGTGAAAATTTACATTTTGACCCCTAGTGACCTTTTCTTGACCTTTGACCCTAATTTTATGATTGACTTTGTTCTTTGTCTCATCAATGCCCACAAAATAAAACAAATCCGGTCAAAATCGGAGCATGTCTTACATTTTCCCGCTGTTTAGGTCAATGACCCCTAGTGACCCCATTTGACATGTCACTTTTAATCGCTGAACACCCTATATGAACATGGATCCAAGGAATCTTTTGACTAATTCTGACAATCATAGGTCATTTCCTCTCGGACAAGTAGCATTTTGAGTGAATGGAGTGAAAATTTACATTTTGACCCCTAGTGACCTTTTTTTGACCTTTGACCTTAACAATATGATTAACTTTTGTTCTTGTCTCATCAATACCTACAAAATGAGATATAACCGGTCAATATCGGAGCATGTCTTACATTTTATCCCTGTTTAGGTCAATGACCTCTAGTGACCCCCATTTGACATGTCACTTTTAATCGCTGAACACCCTATATGAACATGGATCCAAGGAATCTTTTGACTAATTCTGATAAGCATAGGTCATTTCCTCTCGGACAAGTAGCATTTCGAGTGAATGGAGTAACAATTTACATTTTGACCCTAGTGACCCCAATATTTTTTGATTTTAAAAACCTAACTATTATACATGCGTACGGTCAAAAGGAATATGTTGACCAATTCTGACGATCCTAGGTCATTTCACTAAATTGCAAATGGGTTTTTAGTGAAAATCACGTTTTGACCCCTCGTGACCTTTTCTTGACCTTTGACCTTAACGTTATGATTAACTTTTGTTCTTGTCTCATCAATACCTACAAAATGAGATATAACCGGTCAATATCGGAGCATGTCTTACATTTTATCCTGTTTAGGTCAATGACCTCTAGTGACCCCCATTTGACATGTCACTTTAATTCGCTGAACACCCTATTTGAACATTGATCCAAGGAATCTTTTGACCAATTCTGAGTATCATCAGTTATTTTTCCCTCGGACAAGTAGGGTTTTGAGTGAATGGAGAAAAATTTACATTTTGACCCCCTACTGACCCCAAATATTTTTTGATTTTAAAAACCGAACTATTGTACATGCCTACGGTCAAAAGGAATATGTTGACCAATTCTGACGATCCTAGGTCATTTCACTAAATTGTAAATGTGTTTTTAGTGAAAATCACGTTTTGACCCCTAATGACCCCTGTTTGACATTTGACCCCAAGGTCATGATTGACTTCTTTTCTTTTCTTGTCAATGCGCACAAAATGTCCGAGTTTGAGCAAAATCGGAGCATAATGAATCACGTTTTGACCCCTAGTGACCTCTGTGTGACCTTTGACCCCTTATGCTTAACAACCTGAGTAGTGGTGCACATAAGGGTTCTTATGACCAAATATGGTCAAAATCGGGTCAATGGTTACGGAGCTATAGGTCCCATGACAGATGAAGAAGAAGGAAACAGGACGAATACAGTATATTAGTCGTTTCTCGACTAATATAAATACCGACAGCGAAAGGATTAATTCCTTTATTATGAAATGATTAAAGTGTGGTAATTGTGTCATAAATAGGCCTTAAAGCTGTCTATTGTCCCTCAGTGTAACCATCCTAAGCACACTCTCAAAGATCAGGAGAAAGACCAAACAAGATGCTGGATTATCAAGTGGGTTTCTATTCATTAACAGGAATACATTTTACATGTAGAGAGAGAAAGAGACGGATAGACTATTACTTACTAGTCTTACTGTGGACATTGACAATTTTTGATTGGTTCAAGGATGTTTACTTAATCGGACATATTTACGAAAAATAAGTGCAAATATTATGTTTATTGATTTTATCAAAATACTATATCGTTTATTATTCACATTATCAGATAGTCACTGGTGACATTTTTTATTCAATATCCTCATCTAGTTTTATCATGTTTATGAATATCCCTTGCGGACTATTTAATCCTTGCAATTATTATTTATTAAATGACAAGCGGTGATACGATTTAATCCATATTTCATGTTTTAATCTATTAGGAGACAATTCTGAACAAGTCTATTGTCTACTTAAAATTCTTTTAATAAACAAGATGTGTAATACTTTACATCATAATCCTAGTAAACATTATTAAGCTCGTTAAGCTTGAAATTAAAAACCGTGTTTTTGGTGAAAAACCCAGCTCCTGTACCAGAAATAGTCATATTTACTTAACGGCATCATCAAATAACGAGATGATAGCAAAGAAATGGCGCCATCATTTAAAGTTTTGTTTGCCTTGATTTTGTGGTCAGACATTTTTGTTGTTGATTTTTTTCAATTAGGGTAAACTTTTTTTTGACTCACCCTGTAGATTCACTCAAGTACAACTAATCCCAATATTATTGTCACTAGTCTTTTAAAGACTAGAGATCAAGTGAAAATATCTGTGAGAGATTAAAATCTCTCACAGATATTTTCACTTGATCTCTTTATTCATTTTAAAAATAAGATATTTCGGATGGAAATTGAGTTTCATTTTACACCTTTGCTTTCTTATTTTAAATGGAAACCATCCAAATTCTCTGTACTTTGTCATAGCACACACATGACCTGGGCACACTACACAGTTCTGAATCGTTTCAGCATAATTTAGAATTGTTGTCAAGCTATTTGGCTCTAAATTACCTATACATACAAAAAGTGCGAAACACTTAAATCACTGAAATACTGATAAATGTTGTCCGTATGAATAATAACGTCTCAAGAATATCCTAGTTCATAAACAAAACTTTTAAGAACTTTCCATTCATTTTATAACCCTAGAATACAAAAGGCTAACACAGTAGTTCAATGGATTCCCAGTGTTTCTTCTCTATTTGCGGCTTGCAAAGGTGTCATAATCATAGGCGTGCGCAGGATTTTTTTTACCGGGGGGCTTAAAAATAAATATCACTGGCTCGCACCGCTATAACAGGGGGAGCCTGAGGGGATGTGCCCCTCTTAGAATGGGATTATTTTTTTTGCATTTTCGAACCCATTTGGTGCGATTTGGTGTGTAATTTTGACCAATGTTCTATTGAAAAGCCTTAACTTCATTTTACTGGCTTATTATCAATATCATTCAAAATTGGATTTGAAAGGGTTTGAAATTGCGAAGACATTAAAAAAAGGGAAGACATTAAAAAAAGGATTTGCGCGTAAGAATGACCAGTGGCGTAGCTAGATTATTCATATTGTGGGGGCGAGAAATGAGAACGAACGAAAAGATTGTTATGATTGAAATATGCGCGCGTAGCGCGCGAAATTTTTCGACTTTACACCAATTTTTGGCACGATTGAGATACATTTTGGCTCTAAACAAGCTTGTACCAACGAATATTGCCTTTTGGGGACACATATGCGCGCGAAAATCTTTCATCTGTTTACTTTTGACCATCATAATTCCATGATTCCTCTGGTCAAATGAACCGACAGTGCCAATCTCAACCGACACGACGTCAATATTGGGCGGGGTGGCGGTCGCCCCCTCGACCCCCCATCTGGCTACGCCACTGAGCTTGACTGATAATTAAAAAGTGAAACTAATTTGCGCGTAACGCGCCAAAAACGTCGAATAACAAAGTAGTATAAAACTAATTGGCGCGGAGCGCGCAAAATTTTGCTATTGTAAAAATAAAGGTTTAGAAAAAAGTTCTTGAAGTTATCTTGTTAAGCTTAAATAATAAATAACACTTAGAAGGTTCAGAAAACGTTTATGAAGCCAACTTGTTGAAATTAAATAACACAAAATAAGAAATAATTCCCGCGCAGCGCGAACAAATTGGCTATTGTAAAAGTAGAAAAACGTTCCTGAAGCTATCTTGTTAAGCTTGAATAATAAATAATAAGTGAAACTAATACGCGCGTAGCGGGGCATTTTTTAATTTTTTTAATTTTTATTTTAACTATAAAAAGGTCCAGAAAATGTTTCTGAAGCCATCTTGTTCAAATTTAATAACAAAATATTCTAAAAGAAGGCTATTGTAAAAAGAAAGGTTAAAAACCCGTTCCTGAAACCATCTTGTTAAGCTTGAATAATAAAACATTCCAACTAATTCGCGCGTAGCGCGCAAAAAATCGTTATTTTTACACTGAAATGGTCCTGAAAACGTTCCTGAAGCAATCTTGTTAAAGTTGAATAATAAAACATTGAAAATAATTTGTGCAAAAAATGGTTATTTAACACTAAAATGTCCCTGAAAAACGTTCATGAAGCCATTTAGTTTAAGCTTGAATAAAAAAATAATGAAACCAATTCGCGCGAAGCGCGCAAAAAATGGCTATTTTAACACTAAAAAAACTTCTCACTAAAATGGTCCAGAAAATGTCAAACATGTTGTTAGCTTGTATAAACATTCGCGCGAAACGCGCAAAAAATGGCTAGTTTAACACTAAAAAGCTCAAGAAAAATGTTCCTGAGCGTACAAACTGTCGATTTTTCAAACTAAAATAGTCCCGAAAAACGTTCCTTAAGCCATCTTTTTATAACTTGAATAAAGAAAGATTAAATCTAACTCGCGCGAAGCGCGCAAAAATTTCTATTTTTTTCTCACTAAAATGGTCCAGAAAACGTTCCTGAAACTTAAAGCTTAAATATGTTAAACATTGAAACTAATTCGCGCAAAAAAATGGCTTTTTTTTTTTTTGGGGGGGGGGGGGGGTGGGGGCATTGTCCCGACCGTGACAATGATGGGGGGGGGGAATTCCCCACTTGCACTGTCTGTACTCGTTACCCTTCCTCTTTAATCTTCCTTTTTTATTTTTTACTCTTTTGCCAAGGAGGGGGGGGGGGGGGGGGGGTGGGGGGCTGGGTACGCCACTGGTGTTTCAGAGGGCCGAGCTGTTGGGTTTTAACTTGCTTGGATGGCCTAAAACTCTCCTTGCTATCAATATTTACTTTCATTATAAAACATTCACATGGTTCAGAGACGTAGAGATAAAGTGAGAGTCACTAATAAAAGCTCCCGGCCTCTCCTCCCCTCCACTCCTCCCCTCCCCTCCCCTCCCCTCCCCTCCCCTCCCCTCCCCTCCTCCCCTCCCCTCCTCCCCTCCCCTCCCCCTCCCCTCCTTCCCTCCTCTCCCCTCCTCCCCTCTCCCCTCCCCTCTCTCCCCTCTTTTTTTTTTACCCTCTGGGTACCCGGGGGGCTTGAGCCCCAAAGCCCCCCCCCCCCCCCCTGGGCACGCGCCTGGTGGTGTATAAATTATACATTTATTATTATTATAAAGATCTCTACATTTCCCCGTCATGCACTTGTATATAGCAATTGTTTTTACACTGGACGATGACTAATTGGAGCTTGGCACATATGACGAGGTTGTCGAGGTTATCTGAACCAATCGCATGACGGGACGGTGTTATGGTTTAAACGTGCCACATTAAACCATTTTGAGAGAATTGTGCACACTGAATGCTATCATTTTGCTACGAAGATTAATAAATCGATATGCTTTTGAACCCATTTGAAGTGTAATTCTTAGGAGATCTACAACAAGAAAAGCCGTGCAAACTTGCAAACTTTATAAAAACGGAGAAACCTACAGTGTCAAAACCAATGAAATTAAGGTGAAATGGCAATGTATATAAGCCAATTTAAAAGGCCGACAGATAGGCCTACCGAATGTCTCTTAAAATGTTCAATCTAATAGAGTGAAATTTCAGTCCGATATATTGAAATTTCACTCTATTACACTCTATCTTTTAAGACCCTTTCCTCAGCACAATCTTTAAGATTTACTTTTCAATCTTTTGAGAGACATCACTAGACGTGAGACACATTTGACCAAATTAAAAATTAGGACAAGATTCAAAGTGAAACAGTAATCACGGTAAGCGACAACTGTCTAATTGACTTAAATTTATATTGCATTTCTCAATTTAATCATTTGGTATTTTTGTTTCATTTTTTTGTCTCTCACTTGCAGGTTACTTTTATGATCTTACCGGAAGCTACGAGTATTCCTTCTATATATCAGGAGCGTTCCTCCTAGGATGCGCCGCGCTTCTTTTGTCACAGAAGTGGCTCTTAAAATGCCAAAAAGTGCACTACGATTTTGACAATTTAGACACTCCCGTTGGTGGTTCCACCGCACCGCCGTCCGGTAGCGACACCGGGGATTCGTCGGAAAATAGCAGCAGTAGGGGTAGCCAAGATTTGGAAAAAATCAGTTCATCAGCGGACAATCTATTTGAGGTCGACGAGAAACCGAAGATCATTCCCACGGACATGAGAGAAATTGAGAAAGTGAGAGACGATCCTTCTATCAAAGAAGTGTTTGACACCTTTGTGCCTGTGAACAAACAATCAAATGGGTATGCCAAGCTGAACGGTGTGAGTTTGAAAAATGGACTCGTTTCGAAACCAATAATCCATGATGGTTATGAGTACAGGCCCACGGCTTATCATTGGATCCACAGAGAGACGACAGTATAGTATAATAGTTCCTATAGTGTTGAATTAATTCAGGGTTTTTATATATGTATAGAGGATTTATGTTGCAATTTTCTTTTTTGTGCTTTTCTTTAGGAACGCACATTAGTGTAAAAAGAAAGCGCGGCAGAGGTTGGGGTCTGTATTTATTAACTCAATCAAAAAGTAATTTTGTCAGCTGGGAACCGCGACATACTAGTTTGGGCAAAAGAAGTTTTTTGCTCTCGGGTAAATCTTAGACGAAGGCGAAACTTTTGTATGGAAGTATGTTTAGTTCCTTAAACATGTTAAACAAATGCGTATGTTGTGTCTAATGTGCAATGGTTTCCCAGTATTTGGAACACAGTTCATGTTCCCAAAAATATATATTATCCAGCGATCCCTAAGTGCGAGAGCGTAGACTATTTGGATAACAGTCTATGGTCTCCCGCTTAATATACAAAGTTCAAAGACACACACCATTTTGCAAAGTTTTCTATACCTGATTTGGCTAGTTATAGTGCTGCGACACCGTGTGTGTATTTGTCTTGGCCGGCTATCATAGCAGACAGCCATTGGAAGTATTTAACACTTTCCATGCAGCAGGTGTCTGCAGACGACATTCCAAAATTGCACAAAATGTTTCAAAAATGTCACAATTACTGAATTTCATTACCATATTTAGAATCACCATGAGAAATACATTGAATTAAGTACAAACATGCCTAGTATTGGTTCAGTAATCCTTGAGATAGACCTTGAAATTTAGGAAAGGTTTCTGAAAAATCTGTTTAGTATATGGCCGGCCAAACCAATAGCTGCGTGGAAAGTGTTAAGGGATACATTCCGCACTCACATGATTATGTTGTTCGTCAACGTTAGAAAGATTCTCGAAATTCGGTTTTATCCAAAAACGTTTTTTAAAAGTCAAAATTACATAAGTATGTCGGCCATCTTGGAGTGTGGGATTTCTAAAAGAGTAACGGTTCTCAACCGGATGTGCTTTTACCGTATTGTTGTTATTATTATTATTATTATTATTATTGTAATCATTTTATTTAGGGCCTAAGTTATTGAATAAACTTTAAACTATAAATCAAAAGCAATATTTTTTAAAGTTTACTCAATATTTATTTTTACCAAACGGTTTATAAGCACATCCGATTGAATGCCGTTGCTCTTCTGAAAACTTCGCAATCTAGAATTCAATATGGCCACCATGTTTGTTAATTTGGGGACCACGGTATAGGCCTAAAACCGTTAATAAACAAATAACAAAAGATTATATTTAGTTTTTTGATGTAAACTTATCTAAGCTTATTTAAGCTATGAGATTATTGAACTGTGAATATTATTTATTTCAATGTACAATCGAAATATTTCAATTTAATCATATCCCTTCGTTGATGAATGCATAGCATATAAAACTTACTTGTAGTTCATTTGACTTCCTCGAGACGATGATTTCCTCGAGACGATGATTTCACTTTGTAAGTCCCTGTAAGTCCCTGAACCTGAAGGTTTAAAAAACCTCGCGCGTTTGCTCGATGCTTTGTCCAAAACATTTTTTACACGCGTCGCGCGTACAAGGACAGACGGTCTCAACGCGTGCAGAAATGCTGTGCCAATCAATGACTCCACTTCATCGGGGAGTCTTTATGAAACGATGCTTTGATCTTTTGGGTGGTTTTTACGATGTTATTGTTATTGGCTCAAACATTACCACCCTGTTCGAGAATTTGTACTTCGATTAAATTTCATAGATATTTTGAGGCAATTTTATCGATCCATTTATTCGCAAAAAATGGCTATTTTAACACTCTCATTCACATGGTTCAGAGACGTAGAGATAAAGTGAGAGTCACTAATAAAAGCTCCCGGCCTCTCCTCCCCTCCACTCCTCCCCTCCCCTCCCCCTCCTCCCCTCCTCCCCTCCCCTCCCCCTCCCCCTCCTTCTCTCCCCTCCCCTCCTCCCCTCTCTCCCCCTCCCCTCTCTCCCCTCTTTTTTTTTTTACCTCTGGGTACCCGGGGGGCTTGAGCCCCCAAAGCCCCCCCCCCCCCTGGGCACGCGCCTGATAATACTTTTGGTTGCTAGTGTACATGTATGTTGTTCACTCGTGAAACACCGAAAACAGACCCGAGCAAACAGGAGGCTCTCTGTATAGGGCGATTTAACGGGGGTCGTTATTTCAAAATAATCCTTTAGACGAAGACATGCTTGGATGGAGTCCAATTAATAAGCTGGATGGAGTCCAATTAATAAGCTTAACAGGTGTTTGGTATTGTACTTGGGGGATGATTTTAATCTAAAAACCTTCGTGAAATCGCTCTATACTCTCCGTGCACACGCAGAGAGCGTTGTACAAACATATTGAGAACGTACTAGTAACGCAGACAGCGACTTGGACGCATCAAGAACGTTTACAGCGTAGTAAAAGCGCCGAGAGCCCGTTAGACTTTACAGTAGAAATACAATGTGTCGTAATAAGAACGCCGTGAAAATGTAATAAACTGATAGGAGCGTACTAAAGAGCTTCCTTGTTTTAAAATTTTGACAATTGTGAGCAGTTTTCCGCGCTCTTCTTCTTGCGTGTTGCATGGGGATCCTCTCCCGCTCTTGTCAGTGTTCACTGCGTCTCCAATCGGTTCTATCGGCTACGGAGTCATGCTCAGATTTGAAATGTTACAGGACGTGTATATTGACAAGATAAACTCACATGCTGATTTCGATTTCGCAGTTTTTTTGTCTTAAAAAACAACAACCCATAGACTTACTGGGTGTTAGGTTTTGGCACGTTGCCAAATTCCCTCAAATTGCTTGTATTCTCAAAACCCTTTGTATTATATTATGGGTTTTTTTAAAATACCAAATGCATAATATTTAATGTAATTATTTCCACATTTAAAAACATAATATGGATTGAATGGAGTGGGAATGTTAGTACTTACAAAAGAAATTGTACTTTTCTAAATAGTCAAACTTTGTGAATATTTTAAAGAGAAGTGGAGCTCCTATTTCAACAAACAAGATGTCATTTGAAAGGTAATTCAATTTAAAAGATTCAAGTGCCAGCCTTTTCCATTAAAGTGTTTCTAGTATTTTTGGTGTCAATTTGAACTTTTCTCTTAAAAAGATCCATAAAAAAAAAAATCTCAAAAAGTAAACACTTTATTTACAAAAGGTGGCTAGAGAATGTAGGTAATTTGTTTATTAACTATCCCCGAAAATGACAAGACCCATATCAGTTTCTTACTTGGCTGAAAATATTAAAATGTCCAAAAATGTAGGGAATTTTCAAAAAAACATAAGAAATATCAAAATTAATACAAAAGTTCTCAAATAGGAAGAGTAAATACAATTCTTTAATGTGGTCTCAAAAAAGTATAGATATACAGCTAGGGTGGTTCAATAAAATGTTGACATTTTTTTGAAGACATTTTTTTTGAAATTCTGTAGATTTAAAAATAATATTTTTCAATATTCATCAACTATATAATCTTGACCGTCTATGCTGAAAATATCGTTACAAATAACCTTACGGTTAACAAAATAACAGCTATTTGAACAAAGTCTGTCCCATTTCACTCTGTCCACGGGTACTGATCAAAATCAATTGTGAAGGGCCTTAGTTGTGATATTGGCTTTAATATTTGTTTACTGCATCCAGCAGGCTAAACACAGTCAATGATGGTGATTATTTTTACATACTCACCTCCAATATTGTTTTTGCATACTCACCTCCAATATTGTTTTTGACAATGCCGTTGGTTTACCATCGTATACCACGATACCATTCAAGTCATACTGAATATTGGTCAGCTCATACGATACGGCATATTTACGGCTGATACACCAACAAGTACAGTGATCGCATGTGACAAAACCCACTAGCCTTCCCTTGGATGCCATCGAGCAATCTCTTATTTCCTGACAGCCTCTAAAATCGGTGCGAACCAATCCCTCTCGAGAACAAGTGCCTTCACAGGTTCCTACGAGATCATTCTGATCGATGCTAAGTTTTTTTCTTCCAATCGTTACATCTCTGCCATCCAGGTCTTCTTCGCAGTTACACACGCAGTAATCGCATCTATCCAAACCCTGGTTTATCCAACCTGTCGAACTCCTCCGACACCCGCTGATCCTTGTACAACCTCTCTTATCAAAGATTTCGCCTTTCGAGCAAGTTCCCGTGCATCCATGGATATCTTTTTCATTAATAATGATCTTTCGGTCGGCGTTGCAAACCTGCAGTAAACAGAGGCAAGCCATGTAATGTGCAAGAAGATTAAATATTATCATGTTGCGCCTGGGCTCAATTGCCTCGTTGACCAAAGCGAGATTGGGTAGCTGTTTATAGTGAAATTGCAATAGTGCAGATATGGTTGAGCACTTTAGCTATAGTTGCCACATACATGACATAAGTGAAGCAAAACGATTGTGACGATTTTCTAACACGTAGGCCTATAACGGCAGCGTGATAATGTAAGACTATAGCGCCTCGGAATAGGTTACCTATAGCCTATAGACGGCGCTATATAAATTGGGACTGTAATAAACTGTCTTGCTAACAGGACAGATATATTCACTCTACATTTCCGCTCTAATAGCCTCCGTAAGGCTGGGTTCACATAGGAGTATACTATTCGGGTATACGGTGCACGTTTTGCAGGGCACGCGTATAGCTTGAATCGAAACAATGTAATTTCATACTACCAGGTCACATAAGAGGGCACTATTCGAAAAGGCCGTATACCTGCGTATAGTGTAGTATAGTATAGTATACCGGGAATCGTGCGTGTTCGATTTTCGTGCACCGTATACCGGCCCGTTTGGAGGAAGCAGCTGCAATTCGTGTGTACAGGCGTTCTGAATTTTCCCAATCACGATTTATAAACAATGTATTGCGTAGAATAGGGTAAGTTAGAAAAATAGGACTCCTTTGTACTCATTTTATTGCAATTTAATAGACCGAGTAGGGCTCGCGTGCTATCCTATGTGACTCGCCGTGCCCGTATAGCGTATACCGAATACCGTATACCGTATACCGTATACCGTATATCGTATACCGTATACTTCTATGTGAACCCAGCCTAAGGGACGCACCATTAGACTTCAAGGGAAGGGAGGTAGGAAGTTGGGGTCGGGTTGTTTGTTTCTTTGTTTTTTGCTGCCGCAGGCGAAGTTTTAAAAAAAGTGTTCTTACTGAGATGGGACTTTGTAGCATTCACACTTCTTGCGATAGGATGCATTCCTGAATCATGTTGCACTGAAGAAGCCAGCGAGGTGAGGTTGTCTATTGCGTGTTATATACATCATGTACATTGTAGATCCAATGACGTGCTTCTTGACAGAACCATCTGTAACAATGATCCACAGTTGGCGATCGGGACGTAGAAAAGGGTAAAGGTGTGGGATGACGTCAAAGCTGTCTGGGCATTATGAAAGGCTGAATAGATCTCATCTGTCGATGGTATAGTGCAGGGGGGGGGGGGGCGAGGGGCGACCCCCCCCCCCCCCCCCCCCCCCCCCAATATTGACGTCGTGTCGGTTGAGATTGGCACTGTCGGTTCATCTGACCAAAGGAATCATGGAATTATGACAGTTAAAAGTACACAGATGAAAAATCTTCGCGCGCTACGCGCGCAATGTCTTCCAAAAATGCAATATTCTTTGGTACAAGCTTCTTTAGAGCCAGACAAAATGTAGCTCAATCGTGCACAAAATATGTGTAAAGTCGAAAATTTCGCACGCTACGCGCGTATTTCTTGTCTCACAAAAATCTTGTCGGTTCATTTTCCCAATAGGTCTATGAATAACCTAGCTATACTGCAAAACTGCAGAACGTGTTCAAATGTAACAGATATAGAACATGTTCTGATGTGTTCTGAACACGTTCAGAACATATCCAGAACACGTTCAGAACATGTTCTAAATCTGTTACATTTTGAACATGTTTTGGAACACCTGGAGAACACACCGTGAACATGTTCTGAACGCGTCATGTGTTCTGCACTTTTTGCAGTGTACGCCACTGGTATTGTGTTCTGTGTCTGTAAAACGACAAGCGTGCTGATACGTTGAGAACAGTTGGGAATTAAGCGAGCCAGTCCCGGGGGGGGGGGGGGTACTCGGATTTGGTTTGGTCGGGGTGTGCCGCTGGAGATTCAAAACCCATACCCATTTCTAAGGGTGAATTTTCGCGAAAACAGACCTAATTTTGGCAAATTTTCGCGAAAAATGACCTAATTTTGGCAAATTTTCGCGAAAATCGCGAAAACAGGACCCATGTCTAAGGATTTTTCACTGAAAAGCCTACCCATGGCTAAGGATGTCTCATGAAAAAGTGACCCACTGGAGCGGCACATCCCCGTATACCTGACATACGTGAGTACCCCCCCCCACCCCCCCCCCCCCCCCCCCCCCCGGGGAGCCAGTACTTTATATGCGCAGATAAAGGATCGACAGATCAAAGACCACACATTACGGCCATTATACGTGACTTTGAAAGAAAAAGAAAAAAACTTTTTATTTTTATTTTTTATTTTTTATTATTATTATTATTTTTGTTGTTGTTGTTGTTGTTGAAAAAGGGACGGCCGTGGTTTGATATTTCACCAAATGCAGTTACAAGACGAAATTCACCACTGGATTTCTTTACTAAAATGATGGGCTAAGGCGCTCAACGGTGACATCGATATCTTCCATGCGAGCAAAAATTCCCTGCAGTTCAAGCTCATCACATTTCTGTTGTAGTATTTGAAGCTTGTCTGTAGCCCATTGATGAAGATGACCCTGTTGTGAAGGTTGGACAGGGCCCATAATTGAACGCATCATCATACTCTTCTAAAAGGGTAAGGAAAATCGTCTGATCTTCTGTACTGAGCGTGTTGTCTAGATCCACCGAGACGGAAACTGGCTGGCTTTGGCGTTTATGGCAAAAAGTGATTAAGGAATGTAAACGGTGCGGATATGACCAAATTGTTCTTGGCGTTTGAGGAGAACTCTGGAACTTATAATATGCCCATCTCGAGAGAGGGTCGGGGTCCTAGTAGTCTCCCCAACAACGGCTAATGGTCGAACCATCTTAGTAATAAGATAAAACCACCCTATCAATTACCCCAGAGACAAGAAAGTTGATGTCACCTCATTGGTTAAAAGGCCCCGTCTTACATTATTCATCACCTTTCGTAATGAATATGCATATGGATCACAAGTCCCGCCTCTGAAATCACCTTTCGTAATGAATATGCATATTAGATCACAAGTCCCGCCTCTAAAATGTATCAAAGCTATTATAGATGGCGCTATTTAATAGGACCGTTGTGCATCGTTTCAGTGGGTATAGGATGTTATTGTACCGTAGCTTAAATAATAAATGTTTTTTGTTGGTATTGACACAAACACAAGATATTCCCCTTAAAATACTTGCATACAATATATTTTTGTTGTTAATTGATAAATGAAGAGCTTTGTTGCAAAAGGGCTATGGTGCATTTTTTTCAAAAATGAGTTTGATATAGAAATGTATAGGGAAAAATCATATGTTTCAAGGAAACAAAGTCATTTTTTTCTCGAAAAGACCTACATCTCATTGTAAACAGCCATTGAAGTTGGGGTTTTTTGTTGCAAAAGGGCCTGTATCCAAAATTAAATCAGGATACAGGCCCTTTTGCAACAAAACAACAACTTCAATGGCTATTTACAATGAGATGTAGGTCTTTTTGAAAAAATGACTTTATTGCCTTGAAACATATCATTGTGACCTATACATTTCTATATCAAACTTCTTTTTTTTAAATGATTAAAATAAATGATTTTTTTTTTGTGTGGTATTTTTTCTCTGTGTACAAACAGATGGAGTTTTGTTGCAAAAGGGCCTACATCCAAATTTTGAAAAAATGTAAACATGATTTTAAAAAAATTGAAAACTAGCACATTTGAAATTTATTTCAATTTAAATTAGTATGTAGTGTACCTCTTTCATAATCCATTCAGTTTTTCAATTGCTCAACTTGAATATTTAGAAACACTTTTTTGACTTTTTCTCAATAAGAGCCAAAGTGGATGTAGGCCCTTTTGCAAAAAAACCTCTTCTAATACACAGACAATAAACAATTCTGATGTATGATATTTATTAAACTCAAAATACAGTAACAATACAAGTTCGCCTACGGCTCTTGATTCATCGAGGAGTGCCAAATGTTCTATAGCGTTGTTTCACGAGCCTTGGAAGTCATTGTGGATTAACTGTAAAGTTCTTCAAGGTGGGTTTGCTCCTCGTCTTCGTCAATAACCTGGCCATAGTGTGTTATCCTTCCATATCGGGTACAAGTAGGTTGTCTTCGACAAAGGCCATGAGACGCTGATAGAGATCTTCATGACGCATATCACTAAGTTCTAGGTGTATACTGGCGAAGTCAAGAAAATAACCACCTGTGCTTTGAAAGCCAGAGTGTAACCGGATCTGCCAAATATGGTTTAGTGACGATGACCGGACAATAATTTGCGATTTGTCCTAGCATGAGATCCAAGGTTGCACACTTTTGTTGTGCCGTTTTCCGTAGAGTTGCAGCAGCGTCTTCACCATCGTCCGCGCCGCCATAACGCGAAGAGGGGTTGTTTTAGTCTTGTTACCCCCACTGTCCTTCGGCAAGGTAGTGGTGAAGTTTGTCCTAGCATGAGATCCAAGGTTGCACACTTTTGTTGTGCCGTTTTCCGTAGAGTTGCAGCAGCGTCTTCACCATCGTCCGCGCCGCCATAACGCGAAGAGGGGTTGTTTTAGTCTTGTTACCCCCACTGTCCTTCGGCAAGGTAGTGGTGAAGTTTGGATCCAAGGACAATGTATAGAGCAAGTTTTGCTTCCAATTCTCGAAAGAATTTACTGTCTCACTTATGATGAGATACCATTGTTTGGGACACGATTAGCCATTGTAATACAGGTTATTATGGGCTCTGCAATAAATCAAGGTAGTGTTTGTTTGTTTGTTTACACGGTCGGTCCATACGGACACACGCTTGGGTCCTGAAGGGACCATGCTCAAACAAATGTTATGACAACTCTTTAATACATACAAATACCACATCTGAAGATGAGACTAAGGGTTACGCATCACATACCAACATATAGAGGATCGCATAGACGATGCAATAGGGAACTTGAACAATTTAAAATAATATAATATGATATTATTTTGAATTGTTCAAGTTCCCTATTGAATCGTCTATGCGATCCTCTATATATGTTGGTATGTGATGCGTAACCCTTAGTCTCATCTTCGGATGTGGTGTTTGTATGTATAATGTTAGGGTTGCGAGTAAGCATCTTTAATGATCTCATATACCGTGTGTTGTTGTATTGTTTGTCAATTAGAATCCATGACTGGAGGCTATATCACTACTATCTGGTCTGTCCTCTGTTTATCGGAGACGGCCGGGTAGCTCGGTGGTTAGAGCGTAGACTTGTGTTCGAAAGGTCACGGGTTCGATTCCCGCACCGGCTCACGTCCTTGCTTTTTAAGTTGGGATATGAGTCGAGGCTTGTTTAATGTTTGTTTGAGTTGTGGAACTTGCGGTAGTTATCTGCCTCGCTATTAACTCTTTAATAGTTGACTGATTGTCCGAAAGACGTAAATGATATGACACTTGACAAAAGCCTAAGAAGAAGTAAGCTTATCAAGTAAGCTTAAAATAAGTAAGCTTATATACTTCCCGACTTCAGATCTACGGTTCACAAGAGTTCAGGAATGCAGTAGAGCAGATTCACAGATGTGTAGGATCTTTCCAAATCCTGCCACCACGCCACTTTGATTACTATCATACCTTGTCACATACTGGGTGGAATTAAATCTATCAAAATAACCTTTTGGTCATATCTAATGTAACACAAATTGTCACATTAGAATTGAATCTGTAAGATAACTTAAGTTTTGTCCACTATGACACCCTGTATATTTACATTATACAGTCTGGAAAATACATACCATTACATAGTGCACAAAATCTGGAAACACTGGCTTTCTAGAATAACCCAAGCTATCCACAACACCTGGGTATAGTCACTGGTATTGGTAAACAATAGGTGAACCAACTTATGCAGGGCACCCTTTGTATGATTCCATTCAATAAATGTATGTGTGCAGACATCCTTTTGTAATGCAGCAAAATTATGCGAGAGTTACCTAGGGATATTTTGACCAGGGAGATGGGCGAGGTCCTAGTCATTCCACCTTCAACCATCATAGGTGCGGGTCATTTCAGTTTTTCTGTTATGATGTTTTCTTCCTAAGTTGCAGTGCTACGATTAGTCAATTATACTTGAATTTTCATCTATGGAGTGCAAATAAGTCTAATATTTATACATAAACTATTAGCCGGGAGCCTCTGTAATTGAGGTGAAATTCTGTCTGGCTACAAGTGTGTTAAAGGGCTGCTTAAAAACCTGGAACATATCAACTTAAAGTAGTACACATGTGTAGGATTTTATGGTTTTATAATTGGCTAAGTTGGCTAACATAAATATTTGAGGACAAAACAAGGTCAAAACTTGTAAACACAGACTTGGTACTGCATGCACACTGACTATGCAGACAACCTTGTGGTTTTTGAGTATAGTTAATAACATGTCAACACCCATCAATGCACTAGTCCCAGCAACTTGCCTGAAGCATATTTGGCCTGGCCTACTAAGCAGCCCTTTAAGCCGACGGTAATGACTATTTTGTGAACGACGTGACGGTTCCAAATTCTGACAGCCAGCGGGGCGTGCCGGGGTATGAAATACACTCCGGACGACTGAAGTGCTATCGTGTAGCCTGCCTGGAAAATTTCACAAGAGAGAACAATACCACAAAAACCATTGTAAGTTGATTTAATTAAGACTATGTTTATATTGGTAATAATGTATTAAATATTATAACCTAAGTTTGGGAATTTTGCAAGTACAAAATATTATCGTTCAGCGGAGCAAATTGATAGTGCTTGACAGAAGTTAAAACTGTAAACTGTGATAATGTAAAGGCAGCAACAGACAGTTTACTAAGGCAGTAACAAAATTGTTTTAATGCCAGAGAAATTATCGATAGCTACAAACAAAAAAGACATGTAACTATCCTGCTAGAAATTGTAATGATTATAATAATTTCAAGTGGCCTACAACCTGATGCCACGCCTTAATTTTTGTTGTAATAATATTCTCACTTTTGGAGTTGATAAAAGCATTGATACATTCAACACAAATGTTTATCATACCAATCTATTGGTACATTCAACTCAAATGTTATTTTACCAATTTAAATAGTTGTTGTGCAGAGCAGACAAAATTTAGGCAAAATATTATTTTGGTTTTCGGGTTTTACTTTATTATCCCATGCAGTGTCACTTTACCAAATGTATGGTGTGAATACGTACATGCCGAAAGTCCTAAACTACAAAAGGGGAGACATAAAGATTGACGCCAATATTGACCGAGTAGACAAACCAGGGTTTCTACGGGAGCTACCATTAGAGATCGACACCGGGAAACCATCAAAGACTGTTACTGGGAGAAGATAACTGTCAGCCAATTATATGAATGCTAAGACTATTTTATAGAGACTCTAAATAACTATAAGGTTAAGGACAACTCTGTACATCCTAAAAACCGGATAAACTGGTAAAGGTATAAAACTATGACATCTATAAAGAGGTACGTAACAAATAACGTTAAAATATCCAAGACCTCAATATAAATGAATACCAGCCATCTACATATCCTTTAGAGAATTAGTCGACATTTGGCAATCATATATAACTTAATAATAACAGGATCCCATATCAAAGTCTGCAGTGGAAAATATAATTTTATTATAATTATATAAAATTGCTGCCGTTGTCAGAGCAGGAACGTTTTATTTGAGAAAGAATAATCACATGAGGAAATAAATTATTGTTATCAATTATATTATAACGTAGAAGAACTGTTGTCAGACAATATTTATTGGATGCCTCTATTGATGTTGGATAGCCACTAGATAAACGTGTCGCTTGTTAAATATGCCCAGGTATGCTTGACAATTAATGGGGGCTCGTCCGGGAACTATCCAGCACTATAGAGCTATCTAATAGACTTAAATATTGTAGAAATATCAGTATTGCATTTGCATTGCATTGTACTTAATATATTTGTAACCATTTTATTCTCAGGTGGGTTCCACGACAACAGCACCAGATGGTTAGTCGATCGAAGTGTATTTCTGAACCGGTGGTTTCGTTGGCGGTCCGTTCAAGAACAGATGTAGGCACTATCTCTAACGTAGTGGTGTCTCGTGAGTAAAATAGTTTTAAAAAGTTTGCCTGCACTATTGTCGCCAAATATATAGAATTTCACAATGCTCCACACGATAACATTGTAATTGTATGCTATATTCAGACTTGCATTCCATATGATAAAATTCTCGTCGGTTATTGTGCACACAGGCGCGCGATCAAAATGTTGGCCACCATCGTTCACAATTCACACAACACTATATCACTACTGGTTGTTCTGTATCATAATCATGGCTAGTCAACTTGAACTTGAAAAACTCATTGCAATGGGTAAAGATTTAGATTTGAATGGTACAGAGTTACGTGACTGGGTTAGTGAACAAAGGGATATACTAAAACAAGAAAGAGATAACGAGAGAGAGGTTAGAGCTGAACAAAGAGCTATTGAAACAAAAATTAAAGAGGAAGAGAAAGCTAGGCTAGAATATATCAGACAGAGAGAGCGAGAAGACATGGAAAGAATAGAACGAGAAAAGGTAAAACAACTTGAACTGCAGAGAGAAATAGAAGAAATTAAGAGAGCTACCGCTGAAGTAACAGCACAGGCAGGTAATCATGGTGGACATGCTCATGGACATAAAAGTAGAGCACCAAAACTACCTCCCTTTAGACAAGATGTAGATGATATAGACTCGTATATCAGTAGGTTTGAGAGATATGCATTATCTCAGGGATGGGATAAAAATACTGAGTGGGCAAACAGCCTGGCAACTCTGATACAAGGTAATGGTTTATTTGAATACTCTACACTATCAGTTGAGGAATCACAAGACTATGAAAGGGTAAAACATACCGTATTGAGTGCGTACAATTTAACCGCAGATGGGTTTAGAAAGAAATTTCGTGAAACTAAACCAGCACAAGAAGACACAGGAAGTAAATTTGTCACTAAATTGGGCAACTATCTACAGAGATGGATGGAATTAGAAGAGGTAGGAAATTTAGAACAAGTACAAGACCTGTTACTCAGGGAACAATTCCTCAATTCATGTACCAGGGATCATGCCACATTCCTAAAAGAGAGAAATCCAAAAAACATTAGAGAAATGGGACAATATGCGGATCAGTATGTCGAAGCTCATGGAGGATGGCACACCAGCCATACTAGCCACCCTAAAGGTAAGAATAATAGATCTAGAAATTATTCAAAGGACCAGAATCAAATCAAGACAGGAAAATCACCTCAAGATTTCAAAGGTAAACAATCATCAACCAATAAGTCTAGTGATGAGAGAAGATGTTTTCTTTGTAATAAACCTGGACACTTTGCAAGGGACTGTAGAAGTAAAAACACCATGGCTTTTATGACAGAAGTATTTGATGAAATAGTAGAAAGACGTACACAGGTATCTACAGATCGTCAATGTGACGAAACAGAAAAGACTGAAACCAAAGCAGACTTTGGATCGTGTATGATGGTAATAAAACCAGACCACCATCTATTCCAAGCAAGTAAGAAAGGGTTCTTTACACTAGATTGTGGTCACAAAATGACTGTTTTGAACCAGGTAACAGCAGCATGTAAGCCTAGGAATCTGAATGATGCAGTCATGCCTGTCCAGAATGGTAAGATAGGGGATCAAGTAGTGAAAGTACTACGCGATAGTGGATGTAGCGGAGTAGTGGTAAGATCAGAATATGTAAAGCCCAATCAGATGACAGGAGAATTGAAAACGTGTATACTAATCGATGGTACGGTAAGACAATTTCCTGTAGCCAACATATATGTCAATACACCTTACTACAAAGGATTTGTCTCAGCCTTATGCATGAAAGATCCAGTGTATGACCTCATACTAGGAAATGTACCAGGCGTACGAGAACCTATGAATCCAGATTCAATGTGGGGAAAGTCTTGTGAAATAACAAGACAAGAACAAGTAAGTGAAGGTAGGCCTACAACAAATAATGATAATGATGAAACGCATTCAGAAGAAGATAAATCAGATACACTCGCCGCAGTACAGACAAGAAGTCAAATCAAAGTAAAGGACAAACCCTTTAAGAAACTAAAGGTAAGTTCTCCTATAGGAGAAGCAATATCGGCCAAGATGCTACATCAGAAGCAACAAGAAGATCCCACACTAAACAAACTCAGACAACTAGCGCTGACAGGTGAGGAAAAGGTGAGTAAATATGGAAGTAATCACAAATACATCACAGACAATGACATTCTATATAGGGAATACAGTTCTCCCAAGATAGAATTTGGGAATGTATTTAGGCAAGTTGTAGTTCCAATAGACTACAGAAAATATGTCATGAAACTGGCCCATGAATCAATCTTAGGCGGACATCAAGGATCCAAAAAGACAAAAGACAAAGTAATGAGTGACTTCACATGGCCAGGGATGCAAGCTGACATCACCAGGTATTGTCAGTCATGTGACATTTGTCAAAGAACCATCCCCAAAGGTAGAGTTACTAAAGTTCCATTGGGAAATGTTCCAATAATTGATACACCATTTCAAAGAGTGGCGATAGACTTAGTGGGACCAATTAAACCAATGACTGAACGTGGACACAGGTATATATTGGTATTAGTCGATTATGCGACAAGATACCCGGAAGCTGTACCAATGAAGACGATAGAGGCAGAAGCAGTAGCTGAAGCACTCTTAGGGATCTACTCCAGATTAGGCTTTCCTAAAGAGGTGTTAACAGACCAAGGCTCACAATTTGTTTCGGGCGTTATGAGAGAGGTAAGCCGACTACTGAGTATTCGCCGTTTGACCACTACACCGTACCATGCCATGTGTAATGGACTTTGCGAGAAGTTCAATGGCACGCTGAAAGCAATGCTGAAGAAAATGTGCGACGAGAAACCGAATGACTGGGATAGATACATTGGACCCCTTTTATTCGCCTACAGGGAAGTTCCCCAGGAGAGCACAGGATTTTCACCTTTCGAGCTATTGTACGGACGGACGGTACGTGGACCTATGAGAATACTTAAGGAACTATGGACGGGTAAATCAGAGTTGGATGAAACAAAAACAGTTTACCAATATGTGATAGATCTACAAGAACGTCTCGAGCAGACGTGCCAACTAGCTCGAGAAGAGTTAAAGAAATCTAGACAACGGTATAAAACTTACTACAACAAGAAGTCACGGGTGAGAGACATGAAGGTCGGAGATGAGGTTCTTCTCCTTCTACCCACAGACAACAACAAACTCCTTATGCAATGGAAGGGTCCATTTCCTATAGTAGAGAAAGTAAGTTCGATGAACTACAAGATAGATTTCGGTCACAGAGTCAAAACCTTTCACGCCAATCTATTGAAGAAGTATATTAGACGTGAAGTGAATGCTTCAATGGTAGAAACACCCATACGTAACGTGTATGAGACAGCATGCACATCTGTACTTGAAGATGAACCTCAGGAAGAAGTAAGCGTATCAGAACTTAAATCGTTCTCTACAGAAGATTTGATACATCTTCCACAGATGGTCCAAAAAGAGGGGATCACTGATGTGAATATCAGTGAACGACTAAGTAAAGCTCAGGTACAACAGGTGCAACAGACTCTAGCAGAATATGAGAATACTCTAACAGATATCCCAGGGAGGACAACACTTGGGAAACATGTCATCAAAATACGGGATACTGAACCTATAAGAAGCCGACCTTATCCAATACCCCATGCACTCAGAAGTGAGATTCGGAAAGAAGTTGAAAACATGCTTCGGATGGGGATAATATCTCACAGCAAGAGTCCGTACGCTTGCCCGCTGGTAGCAGTGAAGAAGCCAGACGGATCACTTCGGGCATGCTGTGACACAAGGAAGATTAATCAGATTACAACCTTTGACGCTGAATCGGTACCGGATCAAGATGAAATATTTGCCCAGTTAGCAGGAGATAGATATTTCAGTAAGATTGATCTAAGTAAAGGGTACTACCAAATTCCCATGGCAACAGAGTCCAAACATCTTACAGCCTTCGTAACGCACGACGGATTGTACGAGTTCAATATGATGCCGTTTGGATTGGTTAATTCAGGGGCGACATTCAGCAGAATGATGAGAAAACTTCTAAAAGGTATCAAGAATGTCCACAATTATATAGATGACATACTCATACACACGAAAACATGGGAAGAACATATCCAGAGAGTAGGAGAAGTATTCATGAGGCTAAAGAAAGCTAACTTAACAGCTAGGCCCACAAAATGTTTCATCGGGTATGATGAAGTTGAATTTTTGGGTCACGTGGTAGGACAAGGTATAGTAAAACCAAAACCAGACAAAGCAGAAGCTATTCAGCAGGCTAAGAGGCCAACTACAAAGACACAGGTAAGATCGTTTCTCGGCTTGGTAGGCTACTACCGTAAGTTTATACCAAACTTTGCGGCAGTAGCAGTGCCATTAACCAATTGTACGAAGAAGGGAGAGCCGAAGGTGATACGCTGGGGAGATAGCCAGGAACAGTCATTTCAGACTTTAAAAGGTAAGCTGGCAAGTTCACCAATTATGCAGCTCCCTGACCTTAACAAGAGTTTCACCTTGCGGACTGATGCGTCCGACACAGGAGTGGGTGCAGTTCTTCTTCAGGAGATAGCTGGAGAAATGTTCCCTGTGGCCTATGCTAGTAAAAAGCTGAATAAGAGTCAATGTAGGTATTCAGTGATGGAGCGGGAATGCTTGGCGGTGGTTTGGGCCGTGCTCAAGTTCGAACCGTACCTGTATGGTAAAGAGTTTGTAATAGAGACGGATCACCAACCACTAACATGCATCCGCAAATCCAAAGTGGCAAATGGGAGGATTATGAGATGGGCGCTCGCCTTACAGCCATATCGGTATCGCCTGCAAGTTATTAAGGGAACCGATAACGTAGGGGCCGACTATTTGAGTCGAAGTACCGAGGCAGTAAAAGCCAGTTTCTTGTCCTTCGTAAGTGGGAAATTATAATTAAGCATTTCTCGTTATGGAGAAGAAGTGCATTTATTGGAGTGGTGAGAGACACTTCAATCAGAGGAATGAATAGAAGAGTATTGTATTCTAATGCAAGATATGCATAAATGTGAGTACATTTAGTTAAAGCGGGGAGTAAATTGTCACATTAGAATTGAATCTGTAAGATAACTTAAGTTTTGTCCACTATGACACCCTGTATATTTACATTATACAGTCTGGAAAATACATACCATTACATAGTGCACAAAATCTGGAAACACTGGCTTTCTAGAATAACCCAAGCTATCCACAACACCTGGGTATAGTCACTGGTATTGGTAAACAATAGGTGAACCAACTTATGCAGGGCACCCTTTGTATGATTCCATTCAATAAATGTATGTGTGCAGACATCCTTTTGTAATGCAGCAAAATTATGCGAGAGTTACCTAGGGATATTTTGACCAGGGAGATGGGCGAGGTCCTAGTCATTCCACCTTCAACCATCATAGGTGCGGGTCATTTCAGTTTTTCTGTTATGATGTTTTCTTCCTAAGTTGCAGTGCTACGATTAGTCAATTATACTTGAATTTTCATCTATGGAGTGCAAATAAGTCTAATATTTATACATAAACTATTAGCCGGGAGCCTCTGTAATTGAGGTGAAATTCTGTCTGGCTACAAGTGTGTTAAGCCGACGGTAATGACTATTTTGTGAACGACGTGACGGTTCCAAATTCTGACAGCCAGCGGGGCGTGCCGGGGTATGAAATACACTCCGGACGACTGAAGTGCTATCGTGTAGCCTGCCTGGAAAATTTCACAAGAGAGAACAACACCACAAAAACCATTGTAAGTTGATTTAATTAAGACTATGTTTATATTGGTAATAATGTATTAAATATTATAACCTAAGTTTGGGAATTTTGCAAGTACAAAATATTATCGTTCAGCGGAGCAAATTGATAGTGCTTGACAGAAGTTAAAACTGTAAACTGTGATAATGTAAAGGCAGCAACAGACAGTTTACTAAGGCAGTAACAAAATTGTTTTAATGCCAGAGAAATTATCGATAGCTACAAACAAAAAAGACATGTAACTATCCTGCTAGAAATTGTAATGATTATAATAATTTCAAGTGGCCTACAACCTGATGCCACGCCTTAATTTTTGTTGTAATAATATTCTCACTTTTGGAGTTGATAAAAGCATTGATACATTCAACACAAATGTTTATCATACCAATCTATTGGTACATTCAACTCAAATGTTATTTTACCAATTTAAATAGTTGTTGTGCAGAGCAGACAAAATTTAGGCAAAATATTATTTTGGTTTTCGGGTTTTACTTTATTATCCCATGCAGTGTCACTTTACCAAATGTATGGTGTGAATACGTACATGCCGAAAGTCCTAAACTACAAAAGGGGAGACATAAAGATTGACGCCAATATTGACCGAGTAGACAAACCAGGGTTTCTACGGGAGCTACCATTAGAGATCGACACCGGGAAACCATCAAAGACTGTTACTGGGAGAAGATAACTGTCAGCCAATTATATGAATGCTAAGACTATTTTATAGAGACTCTAAATAACTATAAGGTTAAGGACAACTCTGTACATCCTAAAAACCGGATAAACTGGTAAAGGTATAAAACTATGACATCTATAAAGAGGTACGTAACAAATAACGTTAAAATATCCAAGACCTCAATATAAATGAATACCAGCCATCTACATATCCTTTAGAGAATTAGTCGACATTTGGCAATCATATATAACTTAATAATAACAGGATCCCATATCAAAGTCTGCAGTGGAAAATATAATTTTATTATAATTATATAAAATTGCTGCCGTTGTCAGAGCAGGAACGTTTTATTTGAAAAAGAATAATCACATGAGGAAATAAATTATTGTTATCAATTATATTATAACGTAGAAGAACTGTTGTCAGACAATATTTATTGGATGCCTCTATTGATGTTGGATAGCCACTAGATAAACGTGTCGCTTGTTAAATATGCCCAGGTATGCTTGACACTAACAATAATCTAATACTGTTTTTTCAGTTATTTTAACCTTTGCAGCCATCTTGGATATTTTAAAATACTCAAACTAAATGTACAGCCCATAGGCTTTATCATAGACATACCGTATAGTGAATGCTGTCTTATTAGATTTGGGGGTATTGGTATTACATAGTATGGTCATTTACAATACAAAAGAATTGTTTTAGGTCATTTAAAATCAACTTAACCAATCTGGAAGCCATCTTGGAAAGTGATACCAAATCAAAATTGTATCTAAATTATATCTAAAAGCAATAGCTTAGCAGTTTAGAACATACAATTTGGTGAATGTGATGCAATATACACTCTTACAATATCTATTTTGTATTATCATGCACTTAAGCATGTAGACTATTTTTACATTTACAGCGGCCATTTTGGTGGCAATCTTGGATTTAAAGTGTGTTATTACAATGCAAATATACTGGATATGAGTTAATACTAGTGGTCTAATACATACATCCCATCATTAAAACTATATTTTCATCATACATTTAGGTTGATATTAATATTATCCCATTTGATAGAATTTGACCATTTTTGCAGCCACTTTGGGACCCATTTGTAGAGGGCCATTTTGGATTTTTCACTATGTTAACAAAGCAAAAATACTGGATATGAGTTACTAGTGTTCTAACACATACATCCCATCGTTAAAATTTATTTGCATCATACATTTCGGTTGATATCATGCTATGTTATGGAATTTTAACCAAGGCTTTTGGCCATTCATTTGGCAGCCATTTTGGTAAAGTATGATAACAAAGTAAAAATATATGAGTTTCTAATTACATTTCCCCAAAATAATGTTTTCAGAAAAAGTGGCACTTTTCAAGGTTCAATACGAGTTTGTTTACATAACTACACATACAATTAGGCGGCGTTTTGAGAGATTGAAACTCTAAATGGAAAAGTGAGCACGCTTGTCTACCGAAACACAGTTTCCCCTTTTCAATACCATGTGTACTTTTCCCAAAACAGTCACATTTCCCCAAAACGATGTTTTACACTTTTCAACGATGCAGTGAAGTTATTGACGTAAATGGTGGACACTATTGGCTTTTCATGCATGCAAATCATTAATCAAATAAACTGATAAAGACCAGCTAACAAAATAAAAGACTTTCTTTTTAATTTGAAAGTAAAGACAATTTCAATGCATTTAAAAGAAGCACTAGAGAATTGTTTGAAACTTTCTTGTATAGGGATCTTGAAAAGTTCCACTTTTTCTAGAAACATCATTTTGGGGGAAATATGATTATTTTGGGAAAAGTAGACATGATATTGAAAAGGAAAAACGGGTAGCCAAGCGATTTCCCATTTCATAAACGTTTCAACTTCTCAAAAAAATTCCAATTGTGTTTGGAGTTATGCAAACAAATGAGATCTAATGTTAAGGGGGGGGGGAGACTTTTTTTTTAACCCTTTATATTATATGTCATAATATGATAAAATATCGTCTATCACTTCCATTACTATGTCATGTATATTCATCGAAAGGATCACTGGAGAGACTGTCTACATTTTACAAGGACATTGAAAAGAAAAAATGTGAACCCTAGATTACTTATATCAATGAATATCTTTATTGTTCACAATATCAACGTTAACATAGTATAATGGTATGACAGGATAATTGATGAAATAACATCGGGGGTTAATCCCATGAAAGTCAAAATTTGATGCGATGTTATACATTACATATTGTGTCATAGACATGATCATGATAGAGGTACACAATTTTAGACAAAATCTACAAGATCAAAAGGTAGAAAAACAGCTACCAAAATGATCTGGAAATTCATGTTATTACCATCTTTATATTAGGTCTAAATAAAACCTGAGTAAAATTATTGTATAGGATGTTGTAATATCTTCCGAGGTAATATCAAATTTACACACTTCTGTCTGATGTGAAAAACTCACATTAATTATCATTCTGTAGGAAGTGAAACAAATATTCACTGTATATGCTTGATATCAGATACAAAGTTATCACCAAAATAACTAAAACAGGGGAAAACAATGCTGATTGATTTGTAACAACCCAACAAGTGTAAATATTTTTTCAGTTGCCCTTGAAGCCTTGATACTCAATTGCTATAGGGGCAGAGCCTGTCTCACATTTTATAACATTTTCAAAAGTGATAAAATGCGAAACAGGCCCATTGCACTTTGTTTAAAGCATTACACTAGGGGACTTATATATTCGTTTGTGCTTGTTATTATTTGTTATTGGGCAACCACGAGCCGTGTTATGAATGATATTTATTAAATCAGTTCTACTTTACAACTCCGTGAGAAATAATTGTTTCACTTCGAGTTCAACTCAAGTTTAGTGTAAAATAAAAGGGTTGAAAAGCACCGCTCGGCTGGACGACTCAACATATGCCAATGAGTTATAGTCTTCAAGATATGATACCAGTAAAGTAAAGAAGACAAAGTTTGACCATTTTGTGTGTGTGAGCTCTATGGTAACCCCATTCCCACCCCATCCCACAACACCCACCCCACCTCCAACACCTAGTCCGCATACCTCCGCATTCAATGGTCCAAGCTCCTTTATGTTTTATCCTAATGAACTGGGATTTTCTATATAAAAGAGGACATAGTTATAGCAACAATATAAAACCTTACTTAATTCAATACAATGTAGGTCAACAGATCCTTGAGAAAGTAAAGCAAAACACGCTGAGTCAAATGGCGGCCGCACAAACAGGAAACAAGTTGAAAGGTGCGGAAACGTGTTTCTAGAGATGTATAAAGTTAATGAAGCAATTGAACAATAATTACAAACATAATTTCAAACAAGAGAAATTTAGATGTTTAATATAGCTAGCCAATTTTATTCAATCATGTGTTTGTTTTGTTTTTTCTACACAGATCTGAAAACATTTGATATTTTTAAAAGTACTTTCATAATTGCAATCCAGTTACGATGATGTATGATGGTGGGGATGCATCATTTGAGACAGTCGTGGTCCGTCAAAATCAACCGATGGTGCGACACAAAATTGACAAATGTCCGTCACATTTGTGGCACAGGGGTCCTCGTACAAGAGACACACCATTCCTGGTTTTTACAGGTGGACTTGCGAGGATAGCCTTGAACTGATACCACAATGCATGGGACTATTCCATAACATTATGTAACTAGTTCAACTCTCCCCCGCACATTGTGACATGGGCATGCAGTGGGATATTGTTAACATTGTGCAACACTCCTCTCAGTCAATCTCATTCCAGTTCGAGGATGTATCCGCAAATGGTGGTTCGTGCAAAGAACCTAACTAGGGAAAACCATTGATGGAAGATGGCGCTACGAAATGAGTTATTTACACCAGCTGGTTCGTTTTCTTCCTCCGTTGGAACGGTTTATCATAGAATAAGGATATGGTATGGTGCAGGCACTTGCCTCATTCAACGCCTTCATCTGAAGAAGAAAGACATGGAACTTATGTCAGATTTAAGTTTTAAATTTGTTGACATCACACTTGTTATGACAAATACATGTAGGTCCATGCACAACACTTAAGACCATGTTTAACTGAAGAATAGCCCTCACTCTTTTTATGCTTACAGGGTGAGTCAGAAAGAACAGGCACTTTTTCACAAAAGCGTCCCAAAAAATGTAGGCATATATATTAATTTCTAACTTGTTTTGTGCAAACTGACAATGTGTTTTTTCTAGTAGGACCTAATTATTCAATGTTCACATGAACTTTTGATGAAACTCCAAACCGAATGATCTATAAATTGCAAATAAAAATATTCACAAAAAAGATAGTCAAATGTAAAGTCTTAGTTGTAATTTGTGAAATAAGAAATGGGATGATTTGAAATTCGTTCTGAGATGACTAAATGATTCTATACATACACCAAACAATTGCTAAAGAATATATATCTTCCCCACTTAGGTTACAAAGAAAAACCCCACTGTTCTACCATGAATACTGGAAAGCAACCAGTATTTATAGACAAACAGACCTCTCAGGTAGGGTCGGTCAGCTGCTCGTTTTTTGGGGTGTTTTCTTCAATATTTTTTGTGAATAATGTTTTAATGCAACAAAATGACAAAACATTATGTAATGAAAAAAATAACAAATAAGTCAGTCGGACCTGTAGAACAGGTTTTGTTTACACTGTGATATGATAGAATAAGATATTGTGGTGAGTCATTTGAGCACATCACATTACATATGTATTTGTATAAACAGTTACTGTAAAAGTGGACATTTCTGTGCTACATTTATTTTTGCGCTTTTCACGCTCGAAGCAGCTACACTGAAAGCTATAACCGACATGTGAATGCATTTCTTTTGCATATAGGTCTATGTGATGAAGCTACAAATTGCTAATGTAAACAAATGCAGGAAAGCGTGAACAATTACTTGTGCGAAAATCACCACTTTTACAGTACCTGCATGACTTGGATTGAAAACACTAAAAAACAAATCAGGTCACAACTGCCTGCGAGACGATGATTTACATTCTGGACGTGTCAGCTCAAGTTGGGAGGTGACATCAGCGCGTAATAAGGTGCAGCATTTCCTGCGACACAATTGACATTTCTATTGCACTGATTCATACACAATCACGTTGGAATCAAGTGTGGTATCATGATTTGTTCCTAGAATACGACATGCTGATGTCACCCCACCCCAGATTGAGGTGATATGATGAAGTATAAACTTGCCTGAAGTATTGGGAGTTCCCATCTTTTGGCAGCTTCAATATTATTTTCTAACTGTGCCATGATCAACACCAGTGACTGACTGATCAACTCTCATACCTCTAAAGGTTGACATACTTGAGCTTTTATGAGTTCCCATCAGTTCCCATATTATAGTCAGCGTCATAATGCTATGGACATAATTCCAACAATGCGTGCGTATAAGTGCGCATGCGTACATGAGAACGAGAGTATATGCATGCATAAAACCGGAAGTTTGTACGGTACCGTGAATTTTGTCCATAGCACTATGACTATGTCAGTGACTACATTTTCTAACTATGTCATGACCTTTTAAAATACCAATGATATTTAACTGATCAACTCTTATAACTCTCTAGGCTGACATACCTAAGCTTTTGTGAGTTCCCATCATTTAACTGTGTCCTTATTATCTTCTAATCGTACCATGACCAAATATAGTTTGATTAGATATCATCTCAAGAATGACATACCTGAGCTTTTGTGAGTTCCCATCCTTTTGCAGCTCCCATATTATCCTCTAGCTGTGCTATGGTCTTCACACCGATAACAACGGAACACACAGTATCTTGTTGTATCAACCAACGAACAGCAACCTGGCACATGGATTTACCTGTTGAATAACAAAATAATAATAATAATAATGCATTTATAATGCGCCATCTATCTCTAGACAACCTATTCCGAGGCACAAACATTAAAACAAATATAAACAAACAATTAAATCCTAAAAAACAGTTACATAGAAGTCAATGAGTCAATCATCATAAGCAATCTTAAACACAATTATTACAATTTTGGCAGCCAACATTGCTGTTACAATTTCTCTCTACATGGATATTTTGGGACTTTTGGTACAATGATTATTTAAAACTCCGCATCTTATTCTTATGACACGTACCAAAGCCACTTTTCTACAGAATTTGTCTCAAGGAACTGAGCACTATTTTAGCTCCCTCCATATGAGATGCAATCTGTGAATACCCGCCACATGGTGGCATTTTTCATATTGGAGATATTCATATCATAAGAAAGCTAAAACTGTGCTGATTACAGAACTGTTTTGATAATTTTTCTATGATCGCTACAAAAAAAGTTATGAGTGAATGATGATTGTGATGTCATAAAAAGCTACAAAACCAGAAATCATGAAAACAGGCCAAAAAAGATACATAATTCAATAGAATAACATTATAATGTTAATAAAAAAAGTGACTTAAGTAGGTTTTTGGAGGTGAAATTTCCTAGAAGATGATGACACAAAGTATTGGATAATAATTTTCTTAAAAAAGATCTAAAAATAAATAAATACAAAATTAATTTTGTATTTAAAATTTAAAATTAATTTTGTATTTAAAATTAATTAATTTTACCCATAATCCCTAGTTCACATTTTGCGGCATCCGACGGGTTTTCACACATCACATTACATATAGGTGATTTGGCAGAATCAAATAAAAGCCTTTTTAAACCTTTTAGCAACAATGTTGTATATCTTACAGTTACTTACTAATTTAGCATGAAGGGTAGAATCCATTAATTATACCAAAATCATAAGTTGAAATAATTACATTTTTGGTGGCCATTTTCAAATCGCTGTAATTATTCCAGCTTGGGCAGCACCTTTATTCTACCTTCAACGACTACACTTAATGGAATAATCCAAAATTGGATCAACTTATTATAGCGTTACGATTGCATAAACAATAGTCCTTCAATATTTATTTATACACCTAACACAAATTGGCCCTTGTGATATAGTTTTTATTATATCATAATAGTCCTGATTTTAACTGGAAAAGAATAATGTGATATCATGATATAAAACAAATATTGAATGCCTTTTGTTTGTCTAATAGTAAAACTATATCACTCGGTCCAATTTGGATTATTCCATTACACTCGACTTCGCCTCATGCAATGGAAAAATCAAAATTTGATCTTGTGTAATAAACACTTCAAAAGAAGTAAGTTCCCCTTTAGGGTTTCCCTTATATTTGCAAAAATATACATTGGGTTGGAATGGGTTTTCTGTCAAATTGTTATGAGGTTCATACCAATACTTGACCAAAATTTCAAATCCACAGGTTCTGTCATGCTTGAGTGAGCTTGTATTGAATGACAGAATGTCCCATTTCAAAAGTTGTTAAAATAATGTTGCGTAGTGTGTGTATCCACCACGTTGTTGTATCAATTGACGACATCGATTTCTTATAGTGTTGATGAGGCACGCTACTCGATTTGGAAGTCTAACTCTTATTGTACCAGAATTTTAACCCAACAGGTACTTCCATGCTCAAATTAGCATGCATTGAAAGAGGGAATGTTTCTTTTGAAAATGAGCAATATCTTGTGATGAAGGATGATCAGCCAGTGTGGCTTTCACTGCCTGATGCTAATGTGTTTATGATTAGTGTTCCCCATATTGTGTATGTAACCATGCCCCATTTATCCAGCCAGGAAGGGTGATTGCGATTGGTCTCTTGCAGGCTAATACTCCAGTAAAACAAGTTGCCCTTAGGTTTGGCCCGCGAACTCCCTAGATCTCAACCCAATCGAGCATATGTGGTATTAAAACGGGCCGTGGATTGTAGAGTGGATGATCACACTAATCTTGCTAACTTACGCCTTCTGGTACAACAAGAGTGGGATGCCATCCCACAGCATCGAGTGGCGCGCCTCATCAACACTATGAGACGTCGATGTCGGCAAGTCATACAACACCGCTACTAAACATTTTTTTAGCAACTTTTGAAATTAAACATCATTTTAGCAACTTTTGACATGGGACATTCCGTAATTCAATACGTGCTCACTCGAGCATGACAGAACCTGTTGATTTGAAATTTTGGTCAAGTATTGGTATGAAGCCCATAATCATTTGACTGAAAACCCCATTTCATTCCAATGTATTGTTTTGGAAATATAAGGGAACCCCTAAAGGGGAACTTACTTCTTTTGAAGTGTTTAGTTTGTACTATCACACTCTCGGGCATTAAATATTTGTATACCATCACACTCTCAGTCATTAAATATTGTTATACTATACTATCACAACAAGTCCCTGACCAGGCGCTTTGATGTTGGCTAATCCAAAATCAATAATCGGTACCAAAAATCTGACCTTAAATGGGCACATTTCTTCTCCGTAGTTTGATACATTCATAAAGATCGAATGAATACATTTAAAGTTATGATGATTTCAATAACCACAAGCAACAAAATTGAACTATAATTGATTTGTATTGTCCACTGTCTCAAACCAGAGAGATGTTAATACTAATTACACCTCCCTGCTCAAACAGTGAGGCATCAACAGAGAGTCGGTACACACACATTTTCAATGTGTAATCACACACTAAGCAAGGATCCCATTGAAACCCAATTTTAGTGCAAGAATTGTTTTGGTAGTTGTGGTTGAATAAACATGTTCATAACATCAACAATATCCACTCGATTTTCATGAATGAGGTATCAAACTACGGAGAAAAAATGTGCTCATGAAAATGAAATGTATATCTCAGATTTTTCATACCGATTATTGATTTTGGATTAGCCAACATCAAAGCACCTGGTCATGGACTTTTTTTTCAAGCTATGTGATAGTATACGAATATTTAATGACTGAGAGTGTGATAGTAAAAACTATAACATGGGCCAATTTGGCCTTTTAAGTGTTTTCTGTTATGGAATGATCCAAATAGTTTTACTATAACAAAAGGCATTCAATATTTGTTTTATATAATGATATCAGAAATTTTAATTTCAAGCCATGTAATACAAAAATTATTACATGTACCATTAATAACCCTAACCCCGGTTTGACCGGGATCACGATTTTCGAGGAAAAAACGCCAACTAAATCTCCAGGAACCTGCCGGGATTCGATCCGGGGACCCTCCATTCTCAAGCCCCACGTCCCAACCACTAAGCCACGGCCCTCAGCTACACATTCGCGCAGTATACTGCGCTCACTATATAGGCTCGGTTGACTATGTCATCGAAAACCGACGGCGCGTGCGTTTGGAGAGGGACTTAGGATTAGCATCTTTAGCACTCAAGGGGGGTTAAAAACTCACAAGTATAGCCATAAACAGGTCTGTGTAAATAATGACACTTCCCTTCAATATTTGGACATATTCTTTTCCCAGTCCCTTGATTTGGTCCAGTATTCTGCAAGACAACAACCACTTAACATTTATACAGGTGGAATATGGGACCCAGTCTAACCCACCCCCAGGTGCATTACCTGTATCCTTAGCTATCTGCTCCATTGCTTCCAGTACCTTCCATACTCTATCTTGCTGGCCATACTCGGTAAAATTTGGATGACTTTCATACTTTATATGTGGACGACTCTCTGCATAGCCGATCCTAGTATTGGGAGGGGCCTCCTTCATGTCTTTCTTAATCTTTCCTGTAAGCCATCCCCTAAAGCAAACAATCAAGATATAAAAAGGTAAAGGGATAGTTCAACAACTTTCCATTTCAATATTTACAATTCTGACTGAAATTTCATTTTCAGTTTCCATAATCATTTCCATACCACAAATAGCAAACCATCAAAATGAATGATTTACCCTAAGGCAAAAAAAAAGGTTTGCTTGCCCATTTTTTTCTCCAAATTAGGTACCTGAATATCACAAAAAAAGAAGAAGAAAAAAATGTTTTACAATTTTTCATTGTCTAAGTCCAAAACAGGACCTTAGGGGTCTCAAAAAAAATTGTAAAAAAAGTACATGGTCGGGACTGTAATACACGGTTGGTCAGACGAGGGAAAGCAAACATTTTTTATGTTGGCCTAATAATTACGAAGTGGAATCGGGGGAAAGAAATAGGTGAAATAAGGAGGGAAAGGAGTCTCACCGGCAGCAGGATTTAGGCTTTGGCTTCACCAGAACAGAAGTTCAGGCGGTTGTCTACTTTCCCCGGGGGTGGCGCCCCCAAAATCAACTTTTCCATCTGCATTTGTTACCCATAGTGATCACCTAGGATGGGAGCACGGTAAAAAACTTTGTAATTTAGCTTCATGGTCAGCATTATCGTGGACCTATATAGTTGACCAGACAAGATATTTTATATTCTTATCTACACTTTCATCAATATAGCGCCTTCAATAGTCAATAGAAATAGATTTCAACTTTTACCTGCAGCCTGAATAGTCTTTGCTTTGTTTTTCAGTCTTCACATTGAGCACCCTCAAATTACTGAATAGTGAATAAGGGGGATTCAGTCTATTTGCCTACTACCACTGTGAATGCTTGCAGATTGTGGATGCTTTCCTACTGATGTCTCCTGCAAACTTTGAGTGTTTTCTGACCGACTTTGAAAATCATTTTTGTGGTGAAAACTGATACTCACCCTTTCAGGGGACTCCATGGTAGTATGCCAATTCCTTCGTTGCGACATACATCTGCTAGTTCTAACTCTACCTCCCTGTTGAGCAAACTATATTGTTGCTATAAAAAGAGAAACAACATTAGAAGAATATTTATGATTGTTAATCTGTTCTTGCAATATTGTTCATCACAAACAGAGTTAGAAATGTGGGTAGAAAATTATGTTCGATGTTGGCATTGTGATAAACTTAATTAAATTAGTCAAAAGTAGCCAGATTAGGTAGGCAAGGGTGTCCCCATGGGAGGGGGGGGGTGTGACACCCCCCCCCCTCCGATTATTTGTGACCATGCGATTATTTGTGACCGTGCGAATTTTTTTTGACTATTCGCTTATTTTTGACCGTGCAATTTTTTTTGATCCTACATGAAATTCACGAGGTGACTGCAAAAAATTGGGGCTACCTTTTACTATTTTTTTTTGAGTGCTTGTCGGCAATCGGGATCTCTACACCCCCATTCAAAAGGGTCTGGGGACGCCCCTGTAGGTAGGTAAATACTGTTATGGCTAGTACTGCTTATCCTCTTAAACAAATTGAGAATTTGCTAAAGCATATGTACACAGGATTTCAGTTGAGATGCATGCATTGAGACATACTCATCATACACATCCTGACTGGGTTGACATATGGTTTCAGCATCAATTGTTTAAAACATCCCCAAATTAAACAGGATTTTAGCTATTTTTTCAGTGAATCCAGCAAACCCTGTCAAATCAATTTGGATTAGAAAAGGCTTATTTACTGAGAAGATAAATCATTCTGTGAATATTTTTTGCTGGATATATTTTAGCTTAAAAAGCGTCATTAGACCCCCGGGGGGGGGGGGGGGGGGGGAGGGGTCAGTGAACATACCAAGCGGGTACACATGCACGTCCAAGCACCTCTGAAATGGACCCTAAATGGCGTAAACCAGAACACTATTTTGATACCCCTAAATGGCGTGACACATACAAACCCTACCCTAAACGGCGTTACCAATACTCAATAATGCACCCCTAAATGGCGTATATAGAAATGCTCAAAATAATCTTAATTTAATATCATGTGACATTCATACAGATGCATGTGATATGCATGATGTAGCAATTAAAGTAGGGAAATATTGAAGATTTTTTTCTCAACATTTTGCATGTTTATTGAAAAGTCACACATACAACAATTAGTACCCCTAAACGTCGATACCTCGATGCTGTAATGGATACCCTAAACTGCGATGCCCCCTAAAAAGTACCCCTTTTTCAGAAAGACGTCGACGACGTCGTGTGGTGAAATCTGGACCCTTTTCGACGTTTTTTATGGACGCGGATGCATACCCGATGTTCACTGACCCCCCGGGCATTAGACCGTTTCTACTGGGCAAAATGGCAGGTTGCTACCGTTAATTACCACTAAATGATATCATTCAGACAACAGCTTCTTTGTGTTATTTCTATGGTATAAACCTACCTGTAATGTGACCCATTTATTGAGTCCCATAAATTCCCCATAATCCATAATCTTCTGCATTTGCCATCCCGTCACATTGCTTGCACCAACATAACGCACCTTGCCGCATCTTACCAAGTCATCCATGGTGCGCAGTACCTCTTTAATGTCAGCTGCTTTGTCCCATGCATGAATCTGAATGAAAAATAACACAGAAAATATCATCAAGGAATGATCTATCAATTTCAACTTTAATACGGCACTCCACCATTGTGCGGTGATGTCAGAGATGGTATGTGACCTGGCACGACAAAATGAGCCTGAAATAGTCGATTTGAGAAGGGGAGGTTGAAAATGAGATATTTTCATTTTGGAAAGATAAACTATTTATGATTCACATTCCGAAGTATTAAGAAAATATTTTGGGTATAAAAATGGTTTTTTAAAGTAATTATAGAGAGGGCATTTTATTCTTACATCTCAAGAAATGAATACAAAGAGAATAAAAATGTCTCGAAATGTCTCAAAATTACCTTGTTTACATCGTCATTTCCACAAGTTAAAAATGGTATCCCCATGGCAAATATGGTATGGTCTTAAAGGTCAGGGCTTCCAGAGCTATTAATAGTAGTTTGAACCCTGTAAATTCCGAAATGAACCAATGACAGGCCATTTAATAAGAGGTAAACAATCTTTTGATTAAGTTTTGACATAATATTTTGGAGAGCCAAGTGACGATATTAAAGCTTTTAATTAGAGTAGTTACTGACTTTGAAGGCCTTTTTCTCCAGTTCAATAATTCAGCAGTGATTAACTTCAGTTTATCATAATTTCACTCTCATTTTTTTATTTTTTGCTACTTTACTCTCATTTTGTGGTGCCATGTCACATGATGCTGAAGGAGTATGTACACAATAAAAACAAAAACAAGTCTTGGTGTTTGCATGTTAAAGGCATATTATGCAATCTTTTTCATGGCACGCACTCTATCTTTGAGTTTTTCCTCTAAATACAATTTTTTAGTCAAATCAGATTTATAAACATGAAACTACGGTCACCTATCCATCCCAATTGGAAACTAAAATATCTTGTAAGTTACAGAGCAATACGCTTGGTGGTTTGACTAAAAGACAAGATGAAAATGGTGTGTCATCACTAAAGTCAGCCATGACAAAAAGTGTACCAACCAACCAACCAACCAAGCATGCCAAGTTTCCAATCAATGTGAAATTGAGATCTTTTGTGCTTTTTTTTTTATAAAATCAGCTAACAAGAACCTGTTTGCATTTTTAATCAGGTCACAAAACCCAATTAAATACCAAAAATGAGTTTGGTAGGATTCCATTCAGCCTCGGATCGGACCAATCTCTAAAACCCCATTTCACTGTTAAGTACAACCGCTCACGAAAGTTGGCACCACACGTACCTGACCTAAAATGTTGAGTGTCCCCTCCCCCTCCTCCCTCTCTGGGGTCTTACCTGATAAAGATCCACATAGTCTGTCTTCAGTCTCCTAAGGCTCTCTTCTACACTCCATATGATATTCTTTCTACTTAGACCACCGCTATTTGGATTGTTTGAATCCATGGGAACCCTCACCTTTGTTCCCAACACAATATTCTCACGCTGTTGCCTGTTAAATTATAGATCAAATCGAGGGTTAACTACCACAAAGACATCACTCACTTGATGGTCATTTTAAAATAGTGGTACCAAAAACTTGTCACCCAAAGATTCTAATGAACAAAAAGACTTGGTGACTTCCAATCAGAGGACAGAGGTAATGGCTAAAGCCAAATTTGTTTTAAAACACAATTAAGTATAAAATATTAAAACTAATTTTTCTCAGAATCGATCGATCCATCCATCAATCAATCAATCAATCAATCAATCAATCAATCAATCAATCAATCAATCAATCAATCAATCAATCAATCAATCAATCAATCAATCAATCAATCAATCAATCAATCAATCAATCAATCAATCAATCAATCAATCAATCAATCAATCAATCAATCAATCAATCAATCAATCAATCAATCAATCAATCAATCAATCAATCAATCAATCAATCAATCAATCAATCAATCAATCAATCAATCAATCAATCAATCAATCAATCAATCAATCAATCAATCAATCAATCAATCAATCAATCAATCAATCAATCAATCAATCAATCAATCAATCAATCAATCAATCAATCAATCAACTTACTTTGTGAGCCATGTTCCAATTATTTCTTCACTGCCACCCATCTGATAAACATTGGCAGTGTCTATAAAATTTCCACCCAGCTCAACAAATCTGTCCATGATCTGATGCGATAATGACTCATCACACTGACCTGGTCTGCTGCCCTCCTGTGGTAAAAAAATGTTATCAGGCGTTAGGGTTTAAAGATGGCTAGTTTTGTTTGCAAAACATTGGTAAAGCAAACTTGTCAATTATCTGGCGAAAGTCAGTATTATTAGTGCACACATAAGTCAACTTGCAAGGTTGGGGGGATCAGATTTAAAATTGCAGCTCAAAATGTAAATATTATTTAGGCTGAGAATTTGGCTGAAATCCTCATGTTTTGTTTTGTTTAAAAGTTCACACATTTGCTACCTGTATAATGATCAAAAATCATTTTATTCAGTGAATTTTGTTTTATTCCATATTGAAACGGAATAAAGTGAATTTCACTCAAATCATGTACGAACAAAAAATTGCAGCAGGACATAATTTATGTCACTGAAAAAATGAGCGTGGGAAGTTATAACCTGGCAACTGTCTCATGACTATTGTGAGTTAGCACTATGTAGATTGTAAAATTCATGTTCAAAGCATAGGCCTACACATGTATAAATGAATGAATCTACATATACCACACTGGTTAATCTATATGGTTCTATCCGATATATTTTGCTTAATAATGGCTGTAGCCCAGCATACACATGCACACTACATTCTGTATGTCCCGGCTGTTAGGGGCCGAAACGCAAATTTATTTACCGTAAACAACATTTAGATTGAAACTGATATACTGTACAAGTGTTTTGCACTTGTACACATTACAAATACTTTGTCAAAAAAATATCAAACAAGGTTTATACGCAAACTTCTACGACACCGGGATTCGGACCAGTGACCTTTCCTTTATGGGCCCTGTTCGATATAGCCATTAGACCACGAAGAGTTGGCCGACAGCGATTGTAATTTCAATCGATATGATTTTTACGGAATATTAAAGCTAATCTGTTTCAACAATATATAAGGGCGGGTTCAAGAAAAATGGCACCAAAGTGGGACATTTTGTCGAAAATTTTAAACACGATTTCAGTTCTTTTTTTTGATGTTATTGTGATGTTAGGATGTCAAAGTTTATAAAATAACTTGAGGGGCATTCCAAAAAATTCACAATATTTTTTTTTTGCATCTTCAATACAGAAAATGCATATTTATTGTAAAACAACACTTACAATTTGTCCTTTGGTTATCTTTTAGTAATTGTCTATATAAACACTACTTCTAAGGTTCAAATGTGAGTTAGAACATTGTTCATTAACAAAACACACCTTAACAATGTATTTACATCACAAAAAGTTCAAAAAAATCATTTCTTGTGTAAAACAACACTATTTTTTTCACTTTGATGGCACTAAGTTTTTTTTCCTTCAAAAACAAGTAGCAATAAGATTTAACGATAGCTTTATATCAAGCACCTTGCTGATCTGAAACTACACAGAAAGTTTCAAGTTCCTACTACAATCTATGGCGACATAGTGTGCCAGTAAAAATTAATATATTTGTACATTTACTAGTGTTACACTCCTGACAGAGCAATTCTAGCTAAGGTATCACATATTTTGAGGATCAATAAAATGATTCCCATCATTTTTGAACTAATTATGAACATTGCCCAATACATATATTCCAATAGCAATCTGTCATCATACATAAAACTGGACAATTTTAATTTTACCAAGATTTTTTTCGAATTTTACTCTGAAAGTTTTCCACTTACAGTGTCAAAAGTATATAGACTTAATAAACAAAGGAACTGTAAATCAGTTTTCTACATTTTAGTTAAAATATCTTGTTCATACAAAATCATGCTGAAAGTATAGATTTCTATTACCATCCATTGTAGGACAGTGCAGCATTAAAGAAGCACATACATTTGTACAATTTGGTGTTACACTCCTGACTTAGCAATATTGTTAATATAAATACAACACTATGAGAATTATGAATAGTGTTTCCCATTGTTTACAGTACATTTAGAGGCATATAAGGTGTGCACTGGAAGTATCTCAAATATTCATGATACAAATTGAACACATTAAACTGAAAAATCACATTCCCACTCTTATTTCAAAAACATTTGAACTTGAATAATGGAGTTATCTCTTCCAATTATGTTTGAAGTGATGGGGAAAATGCTATACAATAAAATGTGCGTAAGTTGAATGTATAATGCACAGTGAGCTTTCTGTGAACTACACCCGAGCTACGATGTTATTATTACGCATTTTAACTAGCCTATCCAAATGTTGGTTAGTACGGTTAATTATTTCACGACCAGGACTATTTGTTATAGCAGGGGCGTACACTTTGTGGCATGCCCACTTTGTCCCGGCTATTCGGGGCGTATACACATCCTGGCTTTATAGGGCTGCGACTGTTGCGGGGACGAACACAAAATGATGCCCAGCTGCACGGACAGTACACGACCGTATCAATTGCAGGGATTACAAATGTTGGAGTTCCTTTTAGGCTTTAATAGTGTACCCTACCATACAACTAACTACATTTGGTCAGGGATGGAACTTCAGATTTTTTTCAATTAGCCAGTCGGGCAGGTAACTCACAGAATCTACCTGCCCGACAAAAATTCTACCAGCCCAAGGTTTTTTCATAACATTTTGCAGCAAACAATGCAAGACTACTTTTAAACTACATTTACATGTTTTTGTCTTTATTGTACGATGTTCCACTGTAAACCTAGCCCGTAACAACAGCTCCTCGTATTCATCATGTTCATCAATCCAATACTCTCTTTAATCTCCAATCAACCTGATCTCCTCTGTCATCATGACACACGATCATCTGATGATGAAATTACCCTGAACTTACTGTTACTTACATTACACGTTGAGCTTCAAAAATGTTACCCGCCAGTCGGACGGGTACCTTTGAATCTTCACCCGCCCGACACGAAAGTTACCCGCTATGGGCGGGCGGGCGGGTCTTATTTCCATCCCTGCATTTGGTTGAATAACCCTACCACTGTATATCTTCAATGGGGACTTTTAAAGAACGACCCATACACTAATACACAGTGAGGAATACAAATAGTAGGGTATTCTAAAGCTTACCCCAAATTTTGATATGTGCATCAGCATTTATGATTTAGTTTAGGATTAAACAATCCTACCTTCTGTTTCTAACCTGATTTGTGCCAAATGTCATAGTACCAAGGCATATATTCGACACAGTGACTCCTGTACTGCCTAGAAAACGTGTCATGCCTAATGGATTCATATTGGCTCTATGAGTATGATGGCGGTTTCGTTGCTATAATATTATTTATTATAGTATTGTAACTGTTTGGACTCCAAAAAATAAGCAGTTTTTCAACTTCAAGTTTACGACTCTATTATCATTTATACGTCTGAGAACCACAACAACCACCACCAGTCAGTGCAGTAGTCACCACAAACACCGACCGATGAGCTTTTTAGTCAAAGCTTCTGTTGATTGTAAACCGTAGATTGCAATAATTATGTCATGATGATGTGTAAAAGTTTAAAAGCTTAGGTTGCACTGCAGGTCAGCTGTTAACATCACATGATAGCACATGTGATCAGTGTGTCGGCCAAATGGCAGACGGTGCTGGACACGATTTGCCTATTTGCCTATTTGAAATTCGTATTGGTTTAACACAAAATCGCGACGAAAATTCTTAAAGGGGCACTAAGAGATGTGTTGGAGGCTGCGTATTACATGTACAATTGTATTACATGTATGAACTTACACCTATAAGGATTAAGAAAAATCAGCCCTCTTTGTACAAGAAAACGTCGATTCAAAAATGCTCGTAGAGCCGCAACGAGCATTTTACGTCCGACAATATCACCCTGCAGTACGCGTGATACATAACGCGAACCATATTTGCATAGAGGGCATCTTAATATAATTCACCGTATGTTGTATGTGTGTATGTATGTGTGTATGTATGTGTGTATCCTGAAAAGGCTTTCTCATTTTGCATTTTAAAGCCGTGACTATTTCACTGATACTAAATAATGACCGGACACGGGTTATAAGCTATAAATGGCCGAAAACCGTACAGAATTGACCGAGATATGAGCAAAATTATGTCCAATTTAGGCCTTTTCAGCCCGGCTTTTGAGACTAATTTCTACGGGCCATGTTTGTTTTTCTCTGCGTACACTGTAACCATGCAGTCGGCGCGCGTTACACATAGCGCGCAGCAGTGCGCCATGCAAAATAAACGCGCACACGCACTACACCCACGCACCCCTACACACGCGGGCGGGCAAATATTGGAGAAATACGCTGCGCCACGGGAGTTGGTTTCGGTTTAGGCCTTGGGGTTGCATAAGCCACGGGGCGGGGGGCGGTTAGGGGTTGTGTGTAATGATCCCTTTAGGGCCTAGGTTATGTTATGGTTATGTAGTTTGGGATGGGGTTTAATAAAGAAATGTATTATTAAATTGCGTAACGATGGTGTCAGATGTGGGATTTGATACTGTATGTGACACGCGGGCGGACAAATATTGGAGAAGTACGCCGCGCTACGGGAGATAGTTAAGGTTAGGCCTTGGCGTTGAGATAAATTGCGGGCGGGGAACTTTGGGCTTTGGGCTTGAGGTATGCCACGGGGAGGGGCGGGCGGGGCGGTGACGAATGGGGGTTGTGTGTAATGATGTAATGTGGTTTGGGAGACAGGGGGTTAATGAAAAAATGTGATGCTAAATTGCGTAACGGATATGCCACTGGACGGGGGCGGGCCGGGAATGAACAGGGAGGGGGAGGGACGGGTGGGGTACGGGAGATGGTTAAGGTTTAGGCCTTGGTGTTGAAATATGCCACGGGGCGTGTGCGGGCGGGGGGGGGGGGTAATTTTCAAAAAAAATTAAATTGAAATTTAAAAACTTTTGAATTAGGCTACAAAACCTTTTGATTTAAAACAAAAATGTTTTAAATATTGTTCTATTCCTATGTGTTTCGTTATAAATTTTCAACACTTTATTTTTGTAGGTGTCTATCTGGTAGGCCCTACTCCCTAGCGGGAGAGCCCGTCCGCAGGACGGGCGTGCCGCTAGTCTTACTATAATTCGCCGTATGTTGTATGTATGTGTGTATGTATGTATGTGTGTATGTATGTATGTATGTGTGTATCCTGAAAAGGCTTTCTCATTTTACATTTTAAAGCCGTGAATATTTCACTGATACTAAATAATGACCGGACACGGGTTATAAGCTATAAATGGCCGAAAACCGTACAGAATTGACCGAGATATGAGCAAAATTATGTCCAATTTAGGCCTTTTCAGCCCGGCTTTTGAGACTAATTTCTACGGGCCGTGTTTGTTTTTCTCTGCGTACACTGTAACCATGCAGTCGGCGCGCGTTACACATAGCGCGCAGCAGTGCGCCATGCAAAATAAACGCGCACGCGCACTACACCCACGCACCCCTACACACGCGGGCGGGCAAATATTGGAGAAATACGCTGCGCCACGGGAGTTGGTTTCGGTTTAGGCCTTGGGGTTGCGTAAGCCACGGGGCGGGGGCGGGGCGGTTAGGGGTTGTGTGTTATGATCCCTTTAGGGCCTAGGTTATGCTATGGTTATGTAGTTTGAGATGGGGTTAATAAAGAAATGTATTATTAAATTGCGTAACGATGGTGTCAGATGTGGGATTTGATACTGTATGTGACACGCGGGCGGACAAATATTGGAGAAGTACGCCGCGCTACGGGAGATAGTTAAGGTTAGGCCTTGGCGTTGAGATAAATTGCGGGCGGGGAACTTTGGGCTTTGGGCTTGAGGTATGCCACAGGGAGGGGCGGGGGGGGGGGGGGGCGGTGACGAATGGGGGTTGTGTGTAATGATGTAATGTGGTTTGGGAGACAGGGGGTTAATGAAAAAATGTGATGCTAAATTGCGTAACGAATATGCCACTGGACGGGGGCGGGCCGGGAGGGGACAGGGAGGGGGAGGGACGGGTGGGGTACGGGAGATGGTTAAGGTTTAGGCCTTGGTGTTGAAATATTATGCCACGGGGCGTGTGCGGGCGGGGGGTAATTTTCAAAAAAAAATTAAATTGAAATTTAAAAACTTTTGAATTAGGCTACAAAGCCTTTTGATTTAAAACAAAAATGTTTTAAATATTGTTCTATTCCTATGTGTTTCGTTATAAATTTTCAACACTTTATGTTTGTAGGTGTCTATCTGGTAGGCCCTACTCCCTAGCGGGAGAGCCCGTCCGCAGGACGGGCGTGCCGCTAGTTTTTCAATAAATGGCGATGATATTGTTTTAATCAAGTTTTGCTGTTTAGCACAGATTATGATTATGGGAGCGTCCCAGATAGGCCTACTGTAAGTATTCTTTTCTTTGTATCTCGTTTTAACAATCCAAATTGTGTATGAAAAGTATGTCTTGGCGTATATGCGGCTATTTAGGTTTAAAAAAAAGGATCAAATACTTCGACCTCTTATTATACTCAAACATTTTCTATTATTATTTGACACCTTTCTCCACATTTGAGACCTTTTTAATAATTATTTGACGTCTTTTAAACAAATATTACTTGAGACCCCTTTTGGACCTAAATGGCCGCCCATATTGGCGTGCATCTGGGAAGCTACAACGCGTGTGGAGGAACCCGCTTGTGGGCTCAACCGACACATATTTCTTTTTCGAATTTGAATGTTTCAATTTGTTGTCGATTTTGACAATTTTGTGAAAATTCTTGAAAAGTTAAAATTGATCTAAATTTGGGAAGATTTTGAAAGAATTGGCAATTTTCACCCGCGCGCTATAACATGTTATCCTATCATTATTTTTAAACATTTAACTATTCACCCAATCAGCATATCATTATTATATTTGTACTAGCAGGGGACCCGCTGTGTAAGCAAATGAGATCATGAGATGTAACTTGAGTTCATGAGTTGTCAATTGCATGCTGTAAAACTTAAGTTCATGCGTTGTAAATAACTCCGGTACGCATACTTCCTTGCAGACTAAAAACACTCCAAAAATGGGCAAAGTTCTGCGGGTTCTGGTTTTTTTTAAGCAATCAGTCATGTCCGCAATTGTAGTGTACCAATATATAGACTTTTTCATCGCATTACCTTAAAAACTACATTATATTTACCACATGGCCCTCCCATGCGTTACAACCATCTATAAATCTATGGTTATGCCACACTTTGTGACGCGATCAAGAGGAATGAGTCGGATGTCGACCCTGGTCGAAAATGAGTTTTTAATACAGTTTTAAAGAAGACACCTAGAGCTTTCAGAAACTGAAAATCCCATGTCGATACGACGTTTTGTTCTAAAGTTATGTCAAATTGTATACATGAATTTCCATCAAAACTTATGTAAGCCGCCATTTTGAATTGGCCATATCTCAATTTGGGATTCCACGACATCCGACTCATTCCTCTTGATCACGTCACATTTTACTTTATTAATCCTCCTCTCAAACCACGTGTCCCCTCCCCCAACAAGCCAGGATGCTGTATATTAACCCCACCCAATGATACTTATTATACCACATCACTATAATAATTATAGCCATAGGCCTATCCTAAACCACGTCCCGTGGTTTACTATATTAACCCCCTAATGGTTTGGGATATGAGGCCTGAGGGTTACTCTCTAAATGTAAAAGAGTAAAATTCCACTCTAATGGAGTGAATATTCACTCTTTATAGGATGCCTATAGAGTGACCACTCCAATGGAGTGACGTCCACTTCTTCAAAGAGTGAAACTGTTTTCACTCTAAAAAAATAGAGTGAATTTAGTTCACTCTTGTTTGGAGTGAAAAATTGCCTAAAGTGACCACTCTTGTTGGAGTGAAAAAAGATTGAATATTCGTGGAGTGAAAAACTCTTCAGAGTGAACTTTACTCCAATCACGGAGTGAAAGTAAACGAATGGTAACAAAAAGTTGGCGATTTAATTCAGGGGAAACCATTTTTGCAGCTGTAAAGAAATATATGTGGATTTAATTTGGGAACAATCACTTCCCTAAGGTAGTGCCGTAAGATACATTCAATGGTGTTAACTAATGCATCGACTACGATGATGTCTAATTGCCGATCTCTGTCCGCACCCTGCAGGCAGCGAAGTAAAAATGGCTACAGCCTCGTTCTCGTTCTTGAATCTATGACGTGATTGGCAGCAAGTCCGATAAGGCAATTTTGCGATTGGACAGAATATCAATCTGTGAATCGGAGCGAATAATTATTCACTCGAGTGAATAATTATTCATTCTTGTTTAAATAGTTCATCACTCGGTGAGTGAGTGACATGAGAATCGGATAAATCACTCTATATAGAGTGATTTTTCACTCTTTTACATTTAGAGAGTATAATATAGTGATAAGTACCGTTTTGTTGGGGTTAATAAATCAACCTGATACGATGTCCAAAAGGCATAGTTTTTGCGCTTGACGCGCGTATTTTGTCCCAAAATGTAGTACATTGTTGACTTTTTAGCAATCCGTAGGTAATTTATAACAACTTCTCGAGTATTTTATCATACTTTTATCGCCAACTTTTCAGGTAAAACATCAACTTTCCGCACAATAGATAGGGGAATATGGGGCAACTGGACCGTGGGGCAAGTGGTCCGAAATGAAGGATTTTGTAATTGTATGGGCATACTGCTTTCTTTTGAACAATACGACTTTTGTTGATACTTGACATATATCTTTACCTTCTACAATCCAAAACATTTGGAACTTTAGGGTATTTACACATGTGATTTTTCTCCATATCTTTGAAGCTAACTCCTTGAGTGACTGATTGAAAATTCACAGATAGTATGGGCGATATATGAAGATGGGTTTAGATCATGTTTAATGTACTTTATATGATTGACAGATATGCAACAGTAAATATATACATGCAGTACAGTCGTCTTAAGATACTAGGTGCATATTGCATTTGATGGGTGCTATATTGTAGTGTGCTTAGGGACTTTCCGATATATGATTAAAACCATAGGTTGTGGTTGAAATGACCGTAAAATGGCGCATATTGCTAATTTGGGACATTGGTGGTTTGGATTTCCGATCAATATTATCATTTAAAGAATGCTTCAACTTAAAATATTATCACGGGTATTCATTTGGTAGAGTTATTAGTTCATGAATTTGCAAATAACAAAGTACACCATTTCTTACTTATCTAAAGACACTCGTCTACTTGTAGGACCCGAACGCCGTAATATTTGCGAATTCAAAGATACTCACTGGCTACAGAAATCTGTGTAATGGCTAAAAACAAAAATGCAGTTTTGCCTTTTTTTCTGAAATGTATTGGAGTTATTGATTATTATGACAAATAGTGGTATGTTTTAAAACATTTTGGCGTAAAATGTATTACGTCACAGGCGTGTTTTAATAACGTTTCATCTCGACAAAGTGCTACGTCATTTGTTGGGGTAAGTGGTCCGAAGGGGTGTGGGGCAACTGGACCGCCTGCAAAAACTTAATCAAAATTGTAAAATTCATTTTGAAAATGAGTTGTTAGTGTCAATAAAACATGACTCGGTATTGAATTCAAGTTCTTAGACATTTTGGGGCATTTCGGGTCTAATACCACTATTTCTGATATTGAAGGATTACAATATGACATGAAATTGCTTTAGAATGGTTTAAAACCTCGGTATTATGAATTAACATCTTTACTATATTTTGAATGGTGTCTGTAAAGGTATTTGCTATGACAAAATATCATGATTTATGTATTTTATCCACTGCTTTTTGTGTATATCAACCGTTGGGTCATCATTGTCATATTGACTAACTTCCCCTGTAACATGAAAAGCTGGCTAAATATCAAGATGGTTTATTATAAGTACTAAATGATGATTATATGAAGTAAATAAAATCATTAAAGAAAGGGGTATATATATAGACAAATGTATGGGGCGTCTGAATATTACAACCATGTAACCATTTAACTAGGTTCATACCGTTTTATCTATAATAAACGTGCAGTCGAAAATTGCGCTTGCTTTTTAATAATAATAATAATAATAATACCAAGCGCTTATATAGCGCCCTTAGCCCAAAGGGGCCTCAAGGCGCTTAACAACATATTATGATAGCATATAACACAATAATCACAAACAATATATATAAAAAGGTCGCTAAAATAGTGGGTCGAGCATCAGGACACATGGAGAAAGACGGACACGACCAAATGGTCTCATAAATTTCGACACGCTATCTTGCAACCTATGATCAGGTCGTCCATACATGCACATATACGTGAGAGGGAAAAGACAGGAGGTCGAGCTAACAACAAAGGAAGAGGATATACACGCAAATGCATGGATGGAGAACTGAACATAGTATGATATTACACAATTTTGATTAAATTACAACATTAAAATCTAAGATACAATAAAACTGTGTGAAATACTAAAAGAGTAAAAAGTATAATATATAGATGTATGCAAAAGCAGTATAATATACAGCAATAAAAAAGAGATTGATAGAGGTATGCCAAATACAAACTGTTGTGGCTATTGCAGAGCATTGCACAAAGAAACCATTACAAGGCCGAGATGATACATGAAGGATCATAGTGCACCATGATATCAGGTTGCCCATGCATGCACATGCGTGAGAGAGAAATGACAGGAGGGCGAGCAAATAACAAAGGAAGAGAATAAACACGCAAATGCATGGATGGACAACTGAACATAATATATATGATATTACACAATTTTGATTAAATTACACCGTTAAAGTCAAGATACAATAAAACTGTGTGAAATACTAAAAGGTAAAAAGTATAATATATGCAAAACAGTAATATACAACAATAAAAAAGAGATTGATAGAAGTATGCCAACTTCAAACTTTTGTGGCTATTGCAGAGCATTGCACAAACAAACCATTTAAAGGCCGAGATGATACGTGAGGTCGAACCAGAACATGATTGCTGAGATAAAGCAGAGCCACAAAAAAACAAGGATCTATGACTATGACATTATTCATGATATTGCACTTGAACAAATTTAAAGATCAAATAAGAAGGTTTTAAGTTGTTTTTTAAAAACATTAATAGATGGCGCTAGTCTTACGTGTGTGGGTAAAATGTTCCATTCTTTATAGGCAGCCTCTTCAAATGATCTTCTACCATACGCTGTGCGTGGACGACGAAGAGGGGGTTTTACAAGGTTATGTGTTGAAGAACGGAGAGACCGATAGGGGTTGTATGGCTTGATGAGGTCAGATATGTACATTGGAGCAAGTCCGTGCAGAGATTTGTATGTGATTAGGCAAATTTTGTAAATGATCCTCTTACGAATGGGAAGCCAATGAAGATCACGCATGATCTTAGAAATGCTGTCATGTTTCTTCGATCGCGTGACCAGCCTTGCTGCAGTGTTCTGCACTCGTTGTAGCTTCATGAGCTCTTTGTCAGGCAGTCCGTAGAGGAGTGAGTTGCATTGATCTAATCGCGATGAGACGTAGGCATGGACGAGTTTTTCTGTTGTCTTTTTGTCCAGGTAGTGCCTTATACTTCCGATGCATCTTATAGCATGTGTGGCATTACGACATACAATATTTACATGCTGTGTCATGCATAGTTTGTCATCGATTGTAACGCCTAGATTGCGAGCAGATGAAGATGGTTTCACAGAAGTGTCGCCGACTTGAACACCAGCGAGAGGGGTACATTTGACATTTCGCGATGTTACATGTAGGATCTCTGTCTTGCTGTTGTTAAGTTGAAGTTTATTCTGCACAGTCCAAGATTTGACGTCTACGAGACACTTCTCCAGTTTGGAAATGCATTCATCTCTGTTGGATGGCTTCATTGAAATGTGCAGCTGGGTGTCGTCAGCGTATGACATACAGTTGATTCCGTTGCCAGCAACAATGTCTTCGATAGGGGCACTGTACATGGTAAATATTACAGGGCCTGCGACAGATCCTTGTGGGACACCGTATTTCAGAGGCAATGGATCAGACAGTGCTGTGTTGATGGCTACAGTCTGGCTGCGATTCTCTAAATAAGAGGAGAACCAATCAAGAGCTTTGTTCCTGATTCCGTACCTGTCCTCAAGGCGAGTGATCAATACTTGATGGTCAATGGTATCGAAGGCTGCCGAGAAATCCAGTAGAACCAACACTGCTTCGTCACCTTTGTCTATTGTCTGCAGAAGATCATTTGTGACTCGAAGGAGCGCGGTTTCTGTGCTGCATCCTTCGCGATATGCGGATTGCTTGCTACTCTGAAGGTCGTTTTCCTTTAAGTACTCTTGAAGTTGAGATACTGCGACACGCTCAAGCAGTTTTGAATCAAACCGCAAATTTGATATTGGACGGTAGCTTTTCATATCTTCGCTGTCGAGTGATGGTTTCTTAATAAGTGGCATAACACGTGCAACTTTGTGTGAGTCAGGAAAGCGTCCATCAGAGAATGATTTATTAATGATATTGGTAAGAACGGGCAGGAGATCGTCGACTACATGGAGAAACAAAGACATTGGAAGTGCATCCAGCATACATGACTTTTTCGCGGACTTCATCACAAACTTGCGAACATCGTCTTCTGAAACATCACGAAACTGTACAAAAGAAGCAGTTGAAGTATCTGTCACAGTTACAGATGACATGGGTGGTATTTCGTTATCTAATGTGGATCTAATTTTTTGAACCTTCTGATCAAAAAACCTCACGAAGTCATTTGCAAGCTCATCATTAGAAGAACGCGAGGGAAGCACGGCTGGTGTTTTAGGAACAGACAGCTTGTCAATCACTCTAAAAAGTTGCTTCTGATCACAGTTGGAAATTGTGGAACGTTGGTGTTCTGTCTTGGCGTTGTCAAGGTTCTTCTTGTAATCAATACAGCTTTGGTGAAAGATTTGCTTATCGATCTCGAGTCCAGACTTTTTCCATTTTCTTTCCAGAGCACGTTTTTGCTGTTTTGCATACCGGAGGCTCTCGTCATACCAAGGAGCATGGGGACGTAGCGTAATCATTCTGGTTTTTTCTGGTGCGTGTTGGTCGAGAATCTCACGAAGGACCGTGTCATATTGGTCGGAGAGCGTGTCAACATCTTCAGCAGGCGATTGAATTAAAGCTGAATTAACTACATCTTGGCGAAAAGCATTGAGGTCGATGGCTTTCAGATTGCGATGCTGTACAGTGCATTTGGTCGCTTTAGGACGAGAAATATCAAGACTACATTTCACTGCGTAATGGTCGGAAGGAAGACCATATACTATGGAGATCTTAGATGCAAATGACTCTATATCCCGAGATATTATTAAGTCCAGCGTGTGGCCTTTCTTGTGGGTGCTGCCATTGACATGTTGATGAAGTCCAGCTGACTGGAGGATATCGTGCATACGTAGAGCATCGCGGTTGTTCGCGTCTTCCATGTGTCTTCCATTTTACACCATTGGTATTACTGCTTTTTACACGTTAACCATGGAAACTGTATAAAACATGGGTTTCATGAGACCTGTATCATTTTTACACGTTAAATAATATGGAAATGAGTTTGTAAAGAAAATACTGCTTAGTTACCGTGTTGTCAATCAATGATTTCTGTGTATTCTAACCGTTGGAACATATAGGACCAGTTGCCCCAACGATGGGGTAACTGGACCGTGCCAAGTAAAGTTTTTAGTTAGTGGTAATTGGCCTTTTGTTTGGATATTTGTTAACATTGATTATATGTTATATGTAAACAGTTACATGGGTGATATTTTCATAGCAATTCCATAAATATTTACACTAGCTTTAAGCTTTTATATCATGAAATATGCTTAACCGGTCCAGTTGCCCCATCCTCCCCTACCAAAACGATGTTTTCGGCAAATATGCCCTTCTTTCTTTATGCAAATCATATGGACGAAAGAGACGAAATGTTTTCATATTAGGTCGTGAATCGAGATATTCCTTTGCCCCCTCCCCTCCTGGTCAAAACGTCGCGGTACGGCTCTGCCACTGCAAACACATAAAGATATATAAATATTCTTTTTATTTTTCAGTCCGTTGCATCGCTATCACGGATCATTGCAACAATACTGGAGCAGAGCCTCGTGATTATTTTGATACTGGGTCGATGGATTCTACCGAGAGGATATATATCTCGTGAGAGACTGTCTGATATGCTTCCAGCATACGTCGGTATGTCAGCCGACATGCTGGATTTTCTGAACGAAGGAATCAACAATGACCAGGTGCAGAGTGAAGGCGGATCGTTGAGTATCGTCATCCTGTTAGTGTTTTCCCTTAGTCTCTACCAGTTTCCGATCGGACTCAATCTCTTCATAGCTAAGAAGAAGAAGAACGCTGCTGAAAGAAAAGAGGGACTATTGACAATCTTTACGACAATGTTCATGCAAGACGGCCCATCTTATTGTCCGTCTGTATTTGTTGACCAATCCGAACATGTTCATCACAGCGGATTCAACAGATCGAATCGTCTTCACAATAAAGAATGTCTTGGTGTTGTTGCTGCAAATATATCGACTATTTATTCTCAGGCGATATAACCGTGGTACTAGTTTTGTAATGCCACCACACAACCAGTTGAACATGGATTTGAATGAAATTAAATTGCCGCTATACAGAGTGTCCAAAAAAAAGACACAACACTTTGTAAATGATGACGTCATTGTTATTTGTTTATCGTATTTAAAGAAAACGGTATCGCATTTTGGTTTTGGTCCTGATTTCCAAATAGGCTGAAAATGATATACAAAGGTGCACAAAGTCGTGTGAAAAACAACGTCACACAATTTCTTAACATTTTCCGTGGTGTAGGGTTGTTACCTCTCCCGTTCATTTTGTTTGTCTGTTCAGAACTATTAGGTCAGGACCTTATCCAAATAGTTTCTAGGTATAAATTGGTCTGCAGCTCGTATTGTAACTAGAAAACGGAAATATGACTCCATTTGTGCAGATCTTGTCGAGGTTACATTGGCTACCGATTAAGCAGCGCATACATTTCAAGATTCTTGTAATTGTGTTCAAATGCCTTCACCAGACAGCTCCTGACTACCTTTCTGAACTACTTCATGTTTCAACATCTCACCGCGATCTTCGCTCGACCTCAACTGCCTCAATGCATTACCAAATCATGTTAAATCTGCTTCTTCGATTGACATTTTCTAAAACTGCTTAAGAAACTTCTCTTTTGTGTATTGCTTACAATCAATAACTTTATATTTATATTGTTTGCATTGACCTTTCTGCTGTAATTTTGACTTATAAATATATTCTCATCCATTGTTTGTGTTTTCATGCGCCTTAGTGCAATTTATTGGTTTTTGGTGCGGTATAAATGTCAGGTAGTAGTACGTCAATGGTAGTCATGGTAGTAGCAGTAATAAATGTCGATGGGAAAGAATATAAACTGCTCACAAAAAGTATCGAAACACTTAGAAATGATCCAATATATAACGGCTCGAAAAGGGTATGCATTAATCGAAGCAAATAACCAAGTGCATAATTTTGTTCTGCGTATTTTGACACCTCGATCGATAAGATACGATGTTGCGGAGCGGAGTTATTGTCATTTCAATGGTCGTGGGTCCAGTTTCAAAAGTGACAATCACCCTATAGAAAGAGGTTTGCATTACTGTTTTAAGAATGATCAGATTCGTGATTTTCAATAGGGATGAGTGTCACCTTGGAACTGGACCCACGATCATTGAAATGACAATAACTCCGCTCCGCAACATCGTATCTCAACAATTGAGGTGTCAAAATACGCGGAACAAAATTATGCACTTGGTTATTTGCTTCGATTAATGCATACCTTTTCGAGCCGTTATATATTGGATCATTTCTAAGTGTTTCGATACTTTTTGTGAGCAGTTTATGTTTAATGTTAAAGTAAATCAATATGTTGACGATATTATACTATTAATGTCTATATTGATGGCACAAAAGACTCATTGTATGAAACACTTGTGCTCCTTGATAAAATTTATACTTTCAGGATTGCAAGTTGTAAAACCTCCAATGTACCATTGTGCCGATAGAAAATTGAAATGGTCAAATGATCTCATGCAATATTTAGGCATGCATATTTCACACAATATGAAACAAAAATGAATGAGATTAATTTTTGATAACAAGCTTGCAGAGATTAAAGCAATTTTATAAATGTGGGAGATTACTGTTGGTGTTATATCTTGTAAGATGAACACAATAGTGACTTAATCTCGGTCGAATCCTTATTTTGTTCGGAGAAAGTAACCCGTGTACATGTGCAGCGTAGGACACCGGGGTATTATTATGTGAAACATGACTTTTTTGGTTGGCCATGAAAAATATAAAGACATTTCGCGAAACACTAATAGGCCTAATCATGTTTAGCAATCTTTTAAATGTGCCATAAGATTTTTTTCTATCCATTTTGGAACTTCCGGTATCAAATTATGCAAATCAAATTCAGCTTTGGCCACTTTTCATAAGAACTGATATCGGTCGCTGATGTCGGTAGACGCGAAGGGGACAGGCCGAAGGCCCGTCCCCGCAGCGATCTGATAGATCCACCAAACCTGGCCAAGCAAAAGGACGGGGTGGTCCCCATTTACAATCCAGATCATTTTAACATTTTAATACATGGGCCCAACTATAGACTATTCCGCGTACGTCGTAAACCACCTATAATTCTAACAATTTGTGTCCTGGGCGCCGCCGCCCTTTGATGTCGATACAGATTGATAGCCACGAAAGCGTGCTATCAGCATGGGGCGTTCCTTGCTGGTAACTTGTGCACAAATATTCACGGTAATACTATTTTAAGTAAACTATAGAAGTGTTGAAATAATGAAACTGTGAATATTGATTTACCAGAACATTTTAATTAAGAAGAAACTACAACACTGGCACTCAGAAGTATTACCGCACTGCATACCTGATATAAACATGCATTGTATCTAATAAAATATGCCATATATCCACCATAATACATTTTGGGGTGTGTTCAGGCGCGTAGCCAGCATTGTCATTCGGGGGGGGGGGGGGGGGGGGGGTGGGGGCAAACATCAATATTGTCCCTATTTTTAAGCATTTTCGTAAAAGGTTGCCCCAATTTTGTTTCTAGTCACTTACCTCGTGAATTTCAAGTAAGTGCAAAAAAACCGCGCAAAAAAAACCAATCCCTTCTCTTTCTCCCTCTCCTCCCCCTTTCTCTTCTCTTTCTCCCTCTCCTTCCCCTTTCTTTCCCTCTTTTCTCCCCTTCTTCTCGTCCCCATTTTCCCGCTTCGCCGTACCCATTTTAGGTGTCCGGGGGGGGGGGGGGGGGGTCTGCCCCTCCCCGCCGCCCCCCCCCCCCCCCCCCCCCCCCCCCCCCCCCCCCCCCCCCCCCCCCCCCCCCCCCCCCCCCCCCACTGGCTACGCTACTGGGTGTGTTCTTTATTCATTTGTAATCCATAAATTCATGTTTGTATCTTGTTTCATTCATGAAAACTGTCACTCACTTGATCATTGATTACAAGAACTTGATCAACACACGTAAAAAACCCATAGACATTTGCCTCATTAATTATTCATGAGCTCATTATCGCCGTGTTTTAGGTATGGGACAAAAAAGGGGAGATTTTGAAACGGTAATTAAAAGGCTATGAGAAACATTATGGATGTGCAGGTTTTCAAATACCTTTAGGGGGTCTACAAATTCCTAGTAAATATCCCCTTGAACGTGAAAGAGACTCTCCAATAAGCCAGATACCTTTTGAAAACATGTTTTGATCAATGTGAGAAGCCTGGCGCTGTAAAAGAGAACCAGCCAAAATTGCCTGGGATTTGCACCCGGGTTTGCATTGCGCAAATAACAAAACGCCGAAAACAAGAGAGCTATCTAGCTTCGTAAAGGGGCAAATTTTTGCTCTATCATCGGAAAATATCTCAAACCGAGAGATAGCACGGCGTTTAGGAATAAATGAGTCCTCTGTTCGCTACAATTTAAAGAAACAACAAGAGTCTGGAAGTATGGAAAATCGGTGTAGAAGCGGACGGCCAGAGGTGATGACAGAGGCAGCGGAGCGAAACCTAGTAAAAACACGATGCAAGCGGTCACCGTTCAAACCCGCTACACATCTCCGCTGTGATATCCTTGAAGCTACCGGCACTGCCCCTAGCATTTCTACCGTCAAGTGGCGACTCACGGATAATGATCTCTCGGCATATCGTCCTAGATCAGTGCCACTGCTTCAGCCAAGACATATCAGAGCCAGGAAAGAGTTTGCAACAGATTACCAGTCTTGGGATGAAGATGACTGGAAGAAAGTTCTCTGGTCAGATGAATCTAGATTTTGTCTTTTCCGCAGTGATGGCAAGGGGTACGTGAGGAGACCAACTAGCAAATCACTTGACCCGCGCTACACCAAGCCAACAGTGAAACATCGCGGAGGGGGCATCATGGTTTGGGGATGTTTTCTCGGGCTGGTGTTGGTGATCTGGTACTAGTTGATGGCACCATGAATAAGGAAAAATATCTGAGCATCCTTGAGGATAACATGCTACCATCTGCACATCGTTTGATTGGCCCAGATTTTACTTATCAGCAAGATAACGCCCCGTGTCATACAGCAGGTTTGATTCAAGATTGGTTTCGGGACCCAACACCAGCTGCATTACAAGAATCGGGTGTGGATCTTAACCCCATAGAAAATCTTTGGAATGCCATAGAGGAAGATTTGAAGAAGAGAGCTGTTAAGCCAAGATCCACGAGTCGGCTCTTTGAAGAGGTTAAGATTTCATGGGAAAACTTGTCCCCAGTTTACCTCATGCATCTCACCGACAGTATGATTCATCGATGTCGCGATATCATCAAAGCAAGAGGATTTCACATCGACTACTAACTTTAGTCCCCAAGACAGCCCTTGGCTAATCCCAAATACAACAGCCCTTTTAGGGCTACCCAATCTTCCAAAAAGAGATGACCTAGTGTTGCTTTCCCTAAATAAAAAAGAAAGAAAGAAAAACAAATCCCATACATGTCCCCAAATAAAGAAACCACACAAATTAAACACCGAAAAAAACCTCCACACTTTAATATTACACATGTTCGAGAGGTTACAATTTCTGAATCTGATCATCGTATGATTACATAATTGATATAACCCTTTGACAAGATTTCTTAGCTACAATTTGATACCTCATTTGCCACCAAAGGCTATAAATTGTTGAAGATTTATGAAAAAATATGCAGTTTTGAAATGACACAATTTTTGTATAATTACGCGCAATGCATTGCATGCATGGACAAGGGGCATCAATGGGAGGTTTGTTGACTGCATGCACGGACTATTTAGGCGGGGCTATTCAACTCAAATCTCGACACGCAAGTATCCGAACGTGCGTTCTTTATGACTTCAAGATTCTTCATAAAACATTTTAAATTTTGCCATATTTATAATCTTTGGTAGCAAATGAGAGTTCAACATGTGTCTAACAAAATTGTGCAAATGTGTATATCAATTATATTATCATACTATGATCATATTTAAAGTTCGGACTTCTCTTATGAATGTAGGTGTTGAGTATCAATATTTATTAAACATCATCATACAATAACACAGTGTGTCAATGGGTCCCCGGTTGTTTATCATTTTATGGGTAGTAGGTTGGTGCGGTAATACTTTTGAGTGCCAGTGTACGTACATGTATTTATAAACGTCAGAACAGTATTACAATTCATTATACAAAGAGTATTTGTGTGTATTATAGCATTATAGTTCTTCGTTTGGCAATTCTTCTTTGCATTGAGGCTCCCTTAGGAGTCATAACACGTACAGTGGATTATCCAGGTCCTCGCGGCTTCGCCGTTTGAAATCAGTGTACTAAGGCCGTGAGAGACCGATTCCAGTTCTACTTTTCATGTGAAGAGAGCTCTTTTATTAGAATCGTCATTCAGTGTGTTATTGAACATGATCAATACATTAATAATAATATACCTACTAAAATGTTGATAGTTAGTTGAATTGAACAGAAAAACATATTTTCATCCATATGACTTCCCATGGGGACCCTCTTACGACCGTGCCACGTCCCAGCCAGTTCCCATTGCGTCACCAAGTGGTTCGTGGAGATCCTGTTGCGCTTGGCTTAGTTATGATAATGTTTCAGCGTATCCAAGCGCCGACCTGATCGCAGTAGAATGTGAATGGGTTTCAGTAATACCCCTGTCACACATACGGCGATCAGGCCTTGCGCTCTCGTTGCGCTGAAAAAAGTATCAAAACGCCATGCAAAACGCAGTCAGGTCTCTAAGAACCGATTGGAGACGCAGTGGACACCATCTAGAGCGCCCTTGATCGCCCTTAAGCGCGATACAAAGCGCCGCGCTTGTCTACGTTCTGTTGCGATCAAGCCAGCGAGTGCACGAAGGTTATGAGTTTCAAGGCATACTATGCGATCTTTTCCAGGGGACGCCCTCTATCATTGATTTTTTTAAAGCAGATTTTCTTGCATATTTACATTTTTGATCATAAATCATGAATATATTCTTAGAGTTACAGAGCGATACGATTCCTAATTACTTCCAATTCATGGTTTAAGAGCGGAAATAAGAGTATAAATAGACAGGACAGTTTATGTTCACTCTTTATTAAAACCATGATTTTTAAATTTTAATTATGAATCGCATCGCTCTGTAACTCAGAATATACATATGATTTATGATCAAAAATGTAAATATGCAAGAAAATATGCTTTAAAAAAAAACGTCCCCTGGAAAAGATCGCATAATATGCCTTTAAATCACCCTTAAAGTACAATTATATGAAACACCTGTTAAACTTAATCCAATTGATTGGACTCCATCCATGCATGTCTATGTCTAAAGGATGATTTGAACTAATGACCCTCGTGCAATGGCATCATAAATACAGCATCGTGCCACGCATCGTGCCTGTTGAGTTTTATGTCAAACACTAACCTATATTTAATATAGAGATAATGGGTCGGGTGAAAGGCAAAGGAAACGGGAAGGGGAAGGCCCCAGCACCAAAGGAAAGAGGAAAGGAAAAGCGGTATCGTATGATGCCCATCGATACAGATGATGACGATGAATCTCAAGACGCCCAAGGTATGTTTTTGTTTTGTCTAATTTGTTTACCTTTTGGTCACATTTCTTAAGTTGGGACCCTAAAAAGGATGGATTTATCACGTTTTTTTGCTTAAAGGGACATTAAGTGGTGTTGAAAATTTTAAATGTTTAAAAATTTACTTCAGAATTCAAGATGAACATTAAAAATTGCCATTACTGTTGTTTCTACTAACAAAAACACAGCAAAACTTGATTAGAATAATATCATCGCTATTTATTGAAAAACGCCCTCTATGCAAATATGATTCGCGTTATGGTTCACACGTACTGCAGGGGGATACTGTCGGACGTTAAATGCTCGTTGCGGCTCTACGAGCATTTTTGAATCGACGTTTTCTTGTACAAAGAGGGCTGATTTTTCTTAAATCCTTATAGGTTTCAGTTCATGCATGTAATACAATTATAAAAATATACTAATCCCAGTTGTTATCACAATTGAGGGCGCAGCCTCCAACACATCTCTTAGTGCCCCTTTAATTGCCATTCAAATGCTTATATTTTTAAAACCATACATCACAATTGAGTATATTTAGTCTCATTTGGAAGATAATCTATTGCTTTAATAGTATTTATAAGAAAAATGTATAAATCAAGTTGAGATAAATTACTATAACTCGTTAATTACAATTAGTCAGGGTGGAGGAGGGGGAGGATGCATGAGGGTGAGGATGCATGCTATGTATTAAATTATTATTTTGTGTGATTAGTATCATTATTGTAATTACCAAACCTTAATTAATGTTAATTACATCCCCAATTAATTAATATTACTAATCAATTACATACAATAAATTCCATCTGAAGATGTATCAACGGCAGATTATTACCCATTTCAAATGGTAACTGGGTGGGGGGGGGGGGGGGGCAATATCTCTGCAGTGTTTTAATGAAGTTGGACCTATAATGTTCAATGTTCCTTAATATGTTAGATAATCTTTGTTAATTATATAGATACTAATTACCTAAGAAGTGCTTAATTTATCCACCAAATCCGTTCATAAACTTCATTTAAGTGTTTCTTTTGAACAAACAACATTTATATTCATTTTTGTCATACTGTCCACAGTGTTACGATCAGGCTTTGCGGCCTGTTCCACTAACGGGGCTCTGAGTTAAGGAAGGAAAACCTGAACATAAACCACCCAGCTATGGGTAAAATAGCTAAGGAAGGTATACCTGAACAAAAACCACAATGGTCAATAGATCTAGGACTATTGGAGTATGGTTCAAAGTTCAGTCACATTGGGTTCATAATCTTCATATTTATTTACATATCTACAGCCTCAGTAGAGTCCATACAAGTCCATGGAAGCTGCCATATTGGAATGCCTCATAACAATGGGTTGCCAGTCTATTTACTACTCAACATAACTAATACTGTATTATGCAAATCCCTACATGTAACATCCCCTTTCCTTTATCATTTGTTTATATTATTTTAAGATCAACAAATTAGTTCAAGCAATAAAGTACTCTCATTTGAATGCACAATCTGTGCTATGTCAATTGATTATGAGTCACATGAATAGTCTATATGAGAGTATCAAAGAGTCTGATATTTGACACTATGTTGATTACAAATGTACATGCATGCCATGCTGTCATTTGAATTGACTCCATTTGACCAGATTACTTTGGCAGGTACTGTATGGTACTGCACATGATACAATTCACACAATCTTGCTTTTAACGTTTCCTCAAAGTCCATTCCTTCTACAATACATCTTTCACCCTTTTCCTTCTTTTTTTTTAAAACACAAGTAACAGTAACACTTTTGAAGAAGAAAAAAATTGAATTAAACCTTGTAACACTAAAATTGTAAACCTTGTAACAATAACACTAACACAATTTACATGTATAATATAAACATGTCATTTTGCACAGTGGAGCCAACAATACAAAATATCTCCTAACTTGGTGGAGGGTGTTATTTATTTATTTTTATTTGAAAAAAAATTAAAAAAATTACCCTGGCAAAAGTATCAATCATAGTACTCAATTAGGAAACAACTTACATGGAACCCCCATGAAATTTCGCATTATGGACTTCCTCCGTGCAATATCAGCAGTCTGGCGATGCCGATTCCTTATAAGAGCCTCTGAGATTAACATATTGAAAGTTACCATAATAATGTTTGGCTCTTTTGGTTTGGTGTGCAAAACTGAAATTGCTTGAACAGCATTTTAAATTATTATGTCAATATACTTGCTGACATTTCACACACATTGGGCAGGCACACACTATCATGTTCACTGGCTGGCTTTTATATTTTTGATTTTAGCCAGGTTGTGACATACACAGTCATTTTCCAGCAGTTTACAGTCACCTTATTTTTTTACTTTAACCAACATGCAGCTATTACAGTCATTTTCCTAACACAAAATCCTTGTACTTGGCTGGTTTTGGGATGTTGGTCCTGGTTCGGGTAGACTTTGTGCTGCTCTTTACTGCCGGTGACTTGCCAAGTGTTTTTGGTTGAACGGCCTTTTCTGCCACTGCTGCTTGCTGTCGTTCTGCCACTGCCGCTTGCTGTTGTTCTGGAACTGCTCCTTGCTGTTGTTCTGGAACTGCTCCTTGCTGTTGTTCTGCAACTGCTGCTTGCTGTTGAACTGCTGCTTGTCGTTGTTCTACGACCGCTGCTTGCTGTTGTTCTGCAACTTTCTTTGTGTTTAGTTCTGTTTCTTCCAGCTCCGGCATACACTCGGAGTGTCGTGGCGCAATGGCTAGAGCATCAGACCTGCAATCGAAAGGTTGTGGGTTCGAATCCCATCTCAAGCGATTGTCATAAACTCCAAGAGCAATCATTGTAACGTCCAAAAAAGGAGCATCCTTTATGATGTTTCCAAATAGACGTAAAATTTGTATGTAACGATACTGGCCAGTAATGGTCAGCTTGGCGAAATAGCGACGAAGGTCGTTCCTGCCGAGTTCCTTAGAGAGGATCAAACAAAACAAAACAAACAAAACTGCCTGCTGGATGGTACCAGGTTTCATTTGTTTTGCGCAGGAACCGTCTATTTCTTCTGAATACTTGGTTCAGCTTGGTCCTTACCATGTAAGAACGGTGATCTAATGTCTGGATCACCTTGGCTTTACTCCAGTCAGGGTGGTTTTGTGTTGGCTGTACTCTCACAACATCGCCAACCTTGAGTGCCGTCATATCTTTAGCGTTCCTGTCGTAGTATGCTTTTTGTTTGTCTCTTTTATTCTTCATCTGCTGCTGCTGATTTCTAGGAACCTTTGGCTTCAGTAGCTTTTGTTTCGTTGGTAGGTTGGTTCGAGTCCTGCGGTTCATCAATCTCTGTACTGGACTTGTATCTAGCCCCTGTGTGGGCGTGTTTCTGTAGTTTAGTATAGCAAGGAATGGGTCTTTCTTGTCCTTCTTTGCTTTCTTAAGCATCTGTTTTGCACTTTTTACTGCCGACTCTGCTTTTCCGTTACTCTGTGGATAGTGGGGAGAGGATGTGATAGTCTTAAATCCCCACTTCTGAGCAAAGGTTTTGAATTTCTCCGAGGTGAATTGAGGCCCATTGTCAGACATCACGGTCGTTGGGATTCCATGACGTGCAAACTGGCCTTTAATCTTGTTAATCACCATCTCTGAGGTAGTGCTGGTCAGATATTCTAACTCCCAAAAGTTAGAATAGTAGTCTACTATCACCATGTAGTTTCTGTCATCTAGTTGAAATAAGTCAATTCCCACTTTAGCCCATGGCTCATTGGGAACATTGTGAGGGGTCATTGTTTCCTTTTGTTGTCTCATACCTGCTGATCTGCAAATATCACACTTCTCTGCAAAGTCTTTGACCTGTGCTGTCATTCCCGGCCAGTAAATCAACTCTCTTGCTCTTCGCAGACTAGCTTCAATTCCTTCATGCCCCTCATGAATCATCTCCAAAATATCTTTCCGACCTTTCCTTGGTATCACCACACGGTCGCCTCTGTATATGATACCATTTTCTGTGCTCAGTTCATCACGGATATGATAATAGCTTGTGAGGCAGCTTGAGATGTCTGCTTTGCTGTCTGGCCATCCTTTCAAAATAATGCTCTGCAATTCCACCATGTCCGGGTCATTTCCTGTCTGTTGTTTGATCATATTCAAGACGTCATCTTCAAGATCGACTGTCTGCATCATATTTACTGTTTCAAGTTCCTCACAGTATCTTGTACCGTTATCTGTTGTCAAATAGGCCCGACTCAGAGTGTCTGCAAGATACATGAGACGGCCTGGGGTGTATGTTATGCTATAATCATATGTTGCTAGTCTTAGTAGCATGCTCTGGAGACGTTTCGGCGCTTTCTGCACTGGCTTCTTGTAGATAATTTCCAATGGCTTATGGTCACTCTGAATTTGGACTGGTCTACCATATGTATATGTATGGAATTTTTCCATTCCAAAGACCACAGCTAACAATTCCTTTTCTATTTGTGCGTATCTTGTCTCGACATCAGATAACGCACGACTCGCATAGGCGATTGGCTGTCCATTTTGCATAAGTGCTGCCCCCAAGCCTGTTTCTGATGCGTCAACTTGGAGTTCCAACTTCTTGTCGGAGTCAAAGTATTTCAACCCTGGATGTTTGGTCACTTCATCTTTAATCTTGGACAAGGCATCTTCATGTGCCTTCAACCAACACCATTCGACTTCTTTTGTAGTCAGCTTGCGTAGTGGTTCACACATGTCACTTAAACCAGGAAGAAATTTGCTTAGGTAGTTCACAAAACCTATGAAGCGTCTGACATCACTCTTGCTCTGTGGCGTTGGCATATTCTTCACTGCTGCTACCTTTTCTTCGTCCGGCTTCAGACCATCTTTTGTTATTTTGTGTCCCATAAACTTCACTTCTTCCAGTCCGAGCTTTGCCTTTGCCTTGTTGATCTTAAGCCCTGTCTCTTTGCATCTCTGCAACAGATTTCTGAGATTTCTGTTATGATCACGTACTGCCGCTTCATAATTATCACCTTTGCCACATATCAGGATGTCATCTGCCACTGAATGAACTCCATTCAAGCCTTCAAGAATCTGATCTTGTCTCCTCTGATATTCCTCAGGTGCGCTTGAAATTCCAAACGGCATGCGTTTCCAAACATACCGGCCATGTGGTGTATTGAAACAAGTCAACCTAGAACTTTCCTCATCTAACTGCACATGCCAAAATCCATTTCTTGCATCTAGAACACTATATATCTTTGTATTATGTAACTCAGGTAGAATGTCCTCTATTGTTGGCATTGGGTAGTGACTTCTCTGTATAGCGGTATTTAGATCCTTCGGGTCAAGACAAATGCGGAGTTTGTTGTCTGCTTTTTCCACTAAGACGAGGCTTGACACCCATGGTGTAGGTTCTGTCATTTGGGCCACAATTTCTTCTTTCTCGAGATCATCCAGAGCTTTCTTCAATCTTTCTCGAAGCGCTACTGGCACTTTCCGCGGTGCGTGCACTACTGGCTTTATGTTCGCGTCTGTGTGGATGTGATATGGTCCATCAAAACAACCATTGCCTTCAAATACTTCTCCAAATTCTCTCTCTAAGTCTGCCATTTCCAGCGGTTTCTCTGCTGAACACTTGTCATTTAGTGTCATAATGTTTTCATATTGTAATTTGACAAGACTCATTTGTTCTACTGCGTGCCGTCCTAGGATTGGAGCACTATTTGGATCGTCTACTACCAAAAATTCCAACTTGTACTTCTTGTTATTCTTAGGATTTGTGATCTTCAATGAAGTCTGTCCCAGCGGTTTGACGATTCCTTGACTGTATCCTCTTATGTATTTCTTTGTCTCTATTAGGGAGTATTTCACATTGTGTATGGCCTTCTGACTGATTACATTACAGGTGGCCCCTGTGTCAATTTGAAAGTCTAGTGTAGTCTGTTGTTCCTTACTACTACCTATTGTCATCTTTGCTTTTGGATGCTGCGTCTGAATATGATTGACTATTTCCTCTATAATGTTTACTTCTTCATATTCGTCTGATGATGCGTCTGATGCTGATAACTGGTGCACATTCTTGCCTCTTGCGAAACACACCTTGCTGAAATGATTCAATTTCTTACAGAAATTACATTCTTTTCCATATGCTGGACATTGTCCTCTTTTGTGGCTTTCCCCACAATATGCACATGACGTCACTGTTTGTCTATTGTTATTCTTCTTAGGACCCTGGTAACTCGTATCCGTAGGTCTACTTCCCATATCCTTTCTGCTGTGGAAGCTTTTGTTTTGCTTGTAATTGTATGGCTTTCTAGCTTGCATTGCCAAAACTTGCTCCGGTTTCTCTGCCTTTAATGTCTTAACCCTTTCCTTTGATAACTCTGTAGATCGGCATATCTGTACGCAGGTTTGTAGATCCAGATCACTTTGTCTTAGGAGCCGCGCTCGGAGGCCATCATCGTGTATGCCTAGTATTATGATGTCTCTGATTAGGGAGCTTTCAAGATCCCCAAAGTTGCATGTACGTGCTAACACTTTCAACTCTGTAACAAAGCTGTCTATGCTTTCGCCATCATGTTGCTTTCTTGTGAAGAAACGGTAACGTTCCACCGTTTCATTACGTCTGGGATCACAGAGTTTTTGGAATGCAGTGAACACGTCTTTAAGTGTGCGGTCCTTTTCTGCTTTATCAAACTGAAGCGTCTCATATATTTGTCTTCCTGTGGGGCCTAAAAGATATTTTAACATCTTTACTTTGTAAGGCTCCGTTTTATCGCAATGCGCCAAATCCATGTACAGATCCATTTCTTCTTGCCATTCTCGCCACACATGCACAATTGTCTCAGTTGTGCAGTTAAGTGCCTTTGGTGCCTTCAGGTTCAAAGTATTTCCAACGTTTAATTGGCCTGGATTCCCTTGGTTTGCATTAGCCCCTTCTGGGACCCCCCCATCAGGCATATCCGGGCCATTGTGTTCTTGGTTTGCGTTAGCCCCTTCTGGGTCTGGGACCCCACCATCAGGCACATTAGGGCCAATGTTTTCTTGGTCTGCCATCATAAGTTGGGCTTGGATAAGCTAGTTCTGTTGTGTATTATAATTATTGGATCACTATTTGCAACTACTGCACGATTTAGGGAGTTTTTTAAGTGTAAGGTTTTCAAACCTTACATATTTCCTAACATTTTAGTTGTAAGGATTTCAAAAACCTAACATCGAAAAAATGTAAGTTGTAAGGATTTTAAAAACCTAACATAAAAAAAAATGTAAGTTGTAAGGATTTAAAAAAACCAACATCGAAAAAAATGTAAGTTGTAAGGATTTCAAAAACCTAACATAAAAAAAATGTAAGTTGTAAGGATTTCAAAAACCTAAAAAAAAAAAAAAAGTTGTAAGGATTTAAAAAACCTAACATCAAAAATGTAAGTTGTAAGGATTTCAAAAACCTAAAATAAAAAATGTAAGTTGTAAGGATTTCAAAAACCTTACATCAAGACAAAATGTAAGTTGTAAGGATTTCAAAAACCTAACATAAAAAAATGTAAGTTGTAAGGATTTCAAAAACCTAACATGAAAAAAATGTAAGTTGTAAGGATTTCAAAAACCTAACATAAAAAAAAGGATTTCCAAATCTTTTGATTTGGAAATCCTTTTTTTTATGTTAGGTTTTTGAAATCCTTACAACTTACATTTTCATGTTAGGTTTTTGAAATAAAAATGTAAAGTTGTTATGATTTCAAAAACCTAACATAAAAAAATGTAAGTTGTAAGGATTTCAAAAACCTAACATAAAAAAAGGATTTCCAAATCAAAAACCTAACATAAAAAAAATGTAAGTTGTAAGGATTTCAAAAGCCTAACATCGAAAAAAAGGATTTCCAAATCAAAAACCTAACATCTGAAAAATGTAAGTTGTAAGGATTTCAAAAACCTAACATAAAAAAAAATGTAAGTTGTAAGGATTTCAAAAACCTAACATAAAAAAAGAATTTCCAAATCAAAAACCTAACATCGAAAAAATGTAAGTTGTTAGGATTTCAAAAACCTAACATGAAAAAAATGTAAGTTGTAAGGATTTCAAAAACCTAACATAAAAAAATGTAAGTTGTACATGTAAGGATTTCAAAAACCTAACATCGAAAAAATGTAAGTTGTAAGGATTTCAAAAACCTAACATAAAAAAAAGGATTTCCAAATCTTTTGATTTGGAAATCCTTTTTTTCAAAAAAATTCAAAAACCTAACATTGAAAAAAAGTTGTAAGTTGTAAGGATTTCAAAAACCTAACATCAAAAAAAAAGTAAGTGGTAAGGATTTCAAAAACCTTACATAAAAAAAAATGTAAGTTGTAAGGATTTCAAAAACCTAACATAAAAAAAGGATTTCCAAATCAAAAACCTAACATCGAAAAAAATGTAAGTTGTAAGGATTTCAAAAACCTAACGTAAAAAAAGGATTTCCAAATCAAAAACCTAACATCGAAAAAAATGTAAGTTGAAATGATTCCAAAAACCTTACATCCAAAAAATGTAAGTTGTAAGGATTTCAAAAACCTAACATTGAAAAAAAGTTGTAAGTTGTAAGGATTTCAAAAAACCTAACATAAAAAAAAAGTAAGTTGTAAGGATTTCAAAAACCTTACATAAAAAAAAATGTAAGTTGTAAGGATTTCAAAAACCAACATAAAAAAAGGATTTCCAAATCAAAAACCTAACATCGAAAAAAATGTAAGTTGTAAGGATTTCAAAAACCTAACATAAAAAAAGGATTTCCAAATCAAAAACCTAACATCGAAAAAAATGTAAGTTGTAATGATTCCAAAAACCTTACATCCAAAAAATGTAAGTTGTAAGGATTTCAAAAACCTAACATTGAAAAAAAGTTGTAAGTTGTAAGGATTTCAAAAAACCTAACATCAAAAAAAAAAGGTAAGTTGTAAGGATTTCAAAAACCTTACATAAAAAAAAAAGTTAGTTGTAAGGATTTCAAAAACCTAACATAAAAAAAGGATTTCCAAATCAAAAACCTAACATCGAAAAAAATGTAAGTTGTAAGGATTTCAAAAACCTAACATAAAAAAGGATTTCCAAATCAAAAACCTAACATCGAAAAAAATGTAAGTTGTAATGATTCCAAAAACCTTACATCCAAAAAATGTAAGTTGTAAGGATTTCAAAAACCTAACATTGAAAACAAGTTGTAAGTTGTAAGGATTTCAAAAAACCTAACATCAAAAAAAAAGTAAGTTGTAAGGATTTCAAAAACCTAACATAAAAAAGGATTTCCAAATCAAAAACCTAACATCAAAAAAATGTAAGTTGTAATGATTCCAAAAACCTTACATCCAAAAAAATATAAGTTGTAAGGATTTCAAAAACCTAACATTGAAAAAAATATGTAAGTTGTAAGGATTTCAAAAACCTAACATAAAAAAAGGATTTCCAAATAAAAAACCTAACATCGAAAAAACGTAAGTTGTTAGGATTCCAAAAACCTTGCACGTAAGTTGTAAGAATATCCTAGACCTAACATTGAATATAATGTAAGGATGTAATGCATCGAATAAAAAAACACATTAATGAAAGTGTAATAAGAGAGCCACCACAACACATGTTTAAATGTAAGGAAATCAAATCTGTTAAAGTGCAAGCAAATAATTTAAAATCAATACATGAAGCAAAGAATAAGGAATATAACATTTTCCGTAATATCAGTGGTGGAATCATCAGTTTTCCCATGGATGTGTAAGGAAAAAACAAGGTTTCGAGAAACATCGCCCAAAAAATTTGGTCCCTAAATCGTGCAGTATCTAACTATTTGCTACACCTGTAGTTTATTATTATTGTTCATCTCCGAAGCAAGCTTACATGCCAATGTTCTAGTAAGCTTATTCTGCATCAGTTCACATTCAGCATTACTTAATAATCAAAATGTGAAACACATTATATTCATCTGCATCGTAAATCTAGTAAGAGTTCGTAGGTTATCCATGTTATCTGACATGTTATAGTTTTTGTTATGCCTTCCGAATTTGTGCCGTCTAATTTGTAGAAAGTTGAGCATTTCAACTCTACCGTGCACTGCTTACTTGGCGATTTTAATCACCCTGTTCATCATTTTGGGAATCTTCTTTTTTTTCTTTGATTCCACATCTGTCACCATGGTTCAAAGTTCAGTCACATTGGGTTCATAATCTTCATATTTATTTACATATCTACAGCCTCAGTAGAGTCCATACAAGTCCATGAAAGCTGCCATATTGGAATGCCTCATAACAATGGGTTGCCAGTCTATTTACTACTCAACATAACTAATACTGTATTATGCAAATCCCTACATGTAACAGAGTAGTTTGAAGATCTATTGAACTTTGCTTAATTATGTTTCAATCTTAATCACTGAGACACGGGGAGAATATACTCAATAGCCTTGGCCGGCAAGTATTCTAGAAGAAGGACAACTTTGATTACAAACCATACTGTAGGATTTGCGGCCACAGTATTATTTAGCAACAGAAAATCTATGATGTTACAACTACACGACACTAGGGTTAAAGTCCCTACTAAATCAACATCTCCTGGTGCAGACATTAATTTACAAAAATCCCATGACGGCGTGTCCTTAAATCCTTCTGGAAGGGGCAAGCCTGAATACGGTGCCTGCATGAGGAGAAACCTTATTAAATGTAAGAATGTTACTACAGTATCTACTATGAATGTCAGAACAATAAGAGTACAGCAGTGCAGAGAGGAGCTTGTTTCTAACTTCATTGACTACAACATCGAAGTGCTGGGTATTCAGGAGCACCGCATTGTACATGACGAACCAGTTAGATACGAGAGCATCCTCGGAAAGACGCTTATCACAACATCAGCAACCAGAAACAGTGCAGGAGCAGCAGTCGGTGGAGTTGGCATATTATTGAACACTCTAGCCAAAAGTTCGCTTGCAAGTGCCAAGGCACATACTGACAGAATACTAGTCACTAGCTTCCAGGGCAACCCTGCAACATCAATAATAGTTAACTACTGTCCCACAAATGTAGCAGACGATGATATCATTGAGAGCCACTTTGACCACCTGAGGAGGGCAATTGACTCTATCCCAGCGCACAACGTCCTGATAGTAGTTGGCGACTTTAATGGCCGGATAGGAGCAGAGGACGCCAAGTTTACTTACCACGAGGAAACCAATAGAAATGGAAAGCACTTGAAGGATCTAGCCACTGAGAAAAACCTTATCATTGCAAACACACAGTTTCAAAAGAGAAAAGGAAAACTGTGGACATATACAAGCCCAGGTGGAAATCAGTACCAGCTAGACTATATTCTTGTAAGGAGTAAGTGGAGGAATAGTGTCATGAATGCCGAAGCATACAACACCTTTGCCAGTGTGGGCTCTGATCACAGAATTGTGTCAGCTAAGATGAGGCTGAGCCTGAGGAAAAGTAATACAACGCCAAGAAAGAAGCCATATGACTGGAAAACCCTGAGTTCTGACGGGAGCTTACAAGTGAAATATGCAGTTGAAGTACGCAATAGGTTTAAAGTCCTAGAGGATGAGGAAGAAACAGCCACTGACAAGTATGACAGATTTATCAAAGCAAATAATGAAGCAGCAGAGAAGATCATACCAGTCAGGAAAAGGTCTCATAAAACACGTTTCTCCAGCGATCCAAGGGTAGCTGCGGCAAGAGATCAAATCAAAGACACATATAATCTCTATCAACAGGACGTCACTGAGGGGAAGAGAGTTGAGTACAGGAAGGCAAAGCAAGGACTTGATGAAGCCTACAATCTAGCCATAGTAGAAGACCTGAACAGCAAGATCAAGGAAGTAGAAGCAGCACATTCCAATTGCAAGCATGCTTTAAGCTGGAGGCTTATCAATGAGATCACTGGTAGAAAAGCATCCACCAAAGGACAGCTGGAGGGAGAAACTCAGAAAGATCGGGTCACAAACTGGTATAACCACTTCAAAAACCTTCTGGGGAGCCCACCAGACATCAGTAATGAGGATGAGGAAATCACACCAATCCTAGAAGATCTGGAAATTAAAACCGGGCCTTTCGACCAGGAAGAATATGACAAAGCTAAAAAGTCACTGGTAGAAGGAAAAAACAGTGGTGAAGACAATATCCCACCTGAAGTTCTGAAAAGATGCGACCTTGACGACATTGTGTTGAGCTTCTGCAATGAAGCATTACTGAAAGGGAAAAAACCAAGCCAACGGTCTGTGCTCAACATTGTTCCAATTCCAAAATCAGGGAATCTTAGCCTAGGAGGCAACTACCGAGGTATCAGCCTAAGTTCTATCGTTGCCAAAACATACAACAGAATGATCCTGAACAGAATCAGACCAGAGCTGGATCAGCATTTGAGAACCAATCAAAACGGCTTCAGGGTTGGAAGGACGACAGCGGGCCACATACTGGCACTGAGGAGGCTCATAGAAGGAGTTAAAGCCAATAACCTAGCAGCAGTAATCACCTACATTGATTTCAGAAAGGCCTTCGACACAATCCACCGTGGCAAAATGCTGAAAATTCTGCGAGCTTATGGAATACCAAAACAAGTCGTTGAAGCAATCGGAGGAGAATACCATGGCTAAGGTAATATCACCTGATGGAGAGACTGCACAGTTTGAAATATTGGCTGGAGTTCTACAGGGAGACACACTTGCCCCATATCTGTTTGTGATTGTGCTGGACTTTGCCCTGAGGATAGCCATAGAGGGGAGAGAAGAAGAGCTTGGTTTTCATCTTGACAGGCGTAGAAGTAGGCGGATCGGGCCAGAGGTGGTGACAGACTTTGACTTCGCCGATGACATTGCATTGTTGTCAGAGAAATTTCATCAAGCACAAGATCTGCTGAAAAGAGTTACATCAGTAGCAAAGGTCGGTCTCAAAATGAATGCTAAGAAGACCAAGTTTATGTCATATAACCAGAGCCAGAAGGGATCCATACAGACAAATGATGGCAACAAGCTGGAGGAAGTTCAAGATTTTAAATATCTTGGTGCCTGGATGGAGAGTACGGTAAAAGACATTAAGCAACGCAAAGCAGCAGCATGGAGAGCGTGCGGCAAAATGAACAAAATATGGAAGTCAACTCTATCTCGGAAGTTCAAACTGCGCCTGTTTGCCTCAACGGTGGAGTCAGTTCTGCTATATGGATGCGAAGCTTGGACCATTACCCCCAAGCTACAGAAAGAGCTAGATGGCTGCTACACCAGAATGCTGCGAGTAGTACTCAATGTCAACTGGAAACAACATATACCAAACACCCAACTGTATGGTGACCTCCCCAAAATAAGCCAGAAGATCCGGAAGAGAAGAACAAGGTTTGCTGGCCACTGTTACAGAAGTGAGGAGCCAGTATCCAAACTGGTGCACTGGATCCCCAAACATGGCAAAAGAAAGCCGGGACGACCTGCCCTGACATTTATCGATCTACTCAAGCAAGATACTGGACTGGAGACGAGTGACATAAAGACAGCAATGAACGACAGAAGAGTGTGGAGAAACATCGTAGATCGGGGACACGACCCGAATTAAGCAAGCAAGTAAGCAAGTCCACACAGTATATATAGTTTTGTATGTGAAAATTGACACATTTTGATCACCCTGTATTTTCGTTTGACAATTAATTAACCCTACATATAATATGACCGGAAGGGCCTTGCGTTTGGTTTCTGTGGTTCAATATTTATTTCAATGCACTATGTTTAAATTAGGTAGCATACAGTAAATTACATTTCATAGTAATATTTCTTTTGTTACACCCTATGTATTTCCTAAGTCACCCTGTATACTGGAACAAACACTAGATATTCGCAATCCTAGATATCTCAGCTTTCTAACAATGTATAATTGTGCATACTTTGAATATATACTTTTTGAGTTATTAGGCTTAGAGCATCATCACATGTAATTTTTGTGAAATGTATGCATGTGACGCAATAAGGTCCCAACTTAATTAGTAATGTGACCTTTTGTATTTCATATTCTATATAGGGCACTTGAATAGAAGGTCATTAGTTCAAATCATCCCCCATGAATATCTCTGAATTATAGCCCTGTGTGAGAGCTAAAGTGTTCAACGAAAGAAAGTCATATATTTTGTTTATGTCATAAACATGATAAAGAGTGTCTTCCGATTGTTGTCTGTCCAAACAGGCTAGATAGACATTTATATGAATATCTTTGGAACAGGACCATTTAATGAAAAAAAATCCGAGACGTTTCCAAAAAAGATGATCTTATCTTATATTTAATCTTATCTTACGTATATCATGTTGCCTTATCTTATGTTTCTACAGGTGACGCCGTCAATGGTGAAGAGGGTGATAGCAGTAGTGTGGATTCGTCGAGAGAGCCGGTTAGTCGACCCAAGAGGAAAAAGAGGGCAGCAAAGAGGACCACTGATCTCACTGATGAGGAGGAGGAGACCATGGCAGCATGGATATTCGAAAACGAATTCATCTATAACAAAAAGTTAAACGCGTACAAAGATACCCACAAGAAAAACAAAGCATGGGAGGAGCAAGCAAACAAGTTAAATAAGGAGACCGATATGATTCAGATATGGTACAGGTCCTTGCGGACTAGATATGGCCGCCTTTTAAAGAAGAAGTCTGGTGGCGGAGCAGCAGAGCTCACCGAGAGGGATGAATGGATTCTATCAACCTTCTCATTCCTAAAGGCCCACATATATGATGTCAAAAAACGGACCACTGTCAGTGTAAGTTAAAATTAAATATCATTTTCTTGTCCGCAGTATTCACACTTTCCACACGACAGGTGTCTGCAGATGACGTTCCAACATTTCACCAAATGTTTTAATGTCAAAATTAGTAGGCCTTGCATATCCAATGCAGCATTCTTATTATCTGTTTTGCATATGGTACCGATGGTAAAACCGCGTGAAAAGTGTTAATATATGCACTATTGTAGAACATTGTGATGTACCGTCATACGATATAAGGTCATATGTCGTGAATTGGTGATCAAATAAGGCGGAATTGTTACACTTATCAAAACAATTGTGATAAGATATCAATTTATTGTAAATGTACTTGACCTATTGAATTAAGTAGGGTGTCATTTTATTGCTAATTGTGTCCTCTTTTAAATAACAAAATCTCCAGCTCATTTGGATTCAAAATAAACGAGCTAGACCAAAGAATGCCAATTTTTGTCGGAGGCGGAATGGGGGAGGGGGAGGGGGTGGGGCTGCTGGAGGGGAGAGTTTACACACAAATCTGCCAAAATGATGCCTTCTTTAGAGTCTCATATCTCGAAAACTATTACTGATAGGCATTTAAAAATGCACTGGTATTACAATCAATAACACACATATCTAGCAATACCGTATATCATTTGTCACGAACAAATCTAATTAATTGAGTGCTAAATTGATTTATGTAAAGTTGTTTTTCTTTTTCACTTTTGTCTTTACAGATCAAGGCCAAATTAGCTGCTGAAGCTGACGATACAGAGGTGGAGTCCAATGATGAGGTCCGGGAGACGTTTACAGAAACCGTTGGCCCTTCTACCAAGACACCAATCCTGGATGTGAGACCGAAGAGGTCATCCGCCAAGGCATCGGCATCAGAAGACCAACTGCTAGCTGGTATAAAAGAGAGGGGTCGGCAGTCAATAGCGCTACAGGAGAAGATGCTTGACCTTCTAAAGCCGCCCCAGTCAGTCACAGAGAGGACAACTTACGCCGACTGGGCCAAGTCCGTGATGCAGGACCTTGATCCCTCTCTGTGCCGGCGGTTTCAGATGGACCAGTCCCAGCTCCTCTACAAATATCTGGACTTAAATGATAACTTGAAGATGCGGTCCGCAGCTAAGCAGCCCTCTCATACTCCCTCTCAGCAGTTCCGGTCTCCCTCTCAGCAGTTCCGGTCTCCCTCTCAGCAGTTCCGGTCTCCCTCCCCGTCATCCGCCACGTGGCAACCAGGACCTCAGTATTGGCCAGCCACCGTTCAGCCAGGTACTTCTGTATGGGGATCACAGTCTCAAGAGTGGGTACAGGGCCAGATAATACAGCCTCCTCAGCATGCTCAGATGACAACTTTGCAGTCCATGCCAAGGTCAACTCCTACGATGATCCGGCGGGCCCCCTCAGCTACAGCCACCTCCAACCTGAGCAGCATCCCAGAGGCCAATACTTCATACAGCGCCGCATTCTTCGACAAAATGAACGAGGGTGACAACCATAACAACAGCAACTAGGAGAAGCAATGCTTCAGAGACAGTTTGTTTGTGTACAAGACACATAAAGGGTTACAAAACAGTAAGTCCCCATCAAATTAGATCACGTTTGTTTGCCTAACTCCACACACAAGTGAACGTTTTGAGATATTGAAACACTTGGCTACCAATAGCAAATTTCCCCTTTTCAATATCGTTTTTAGTATTCCCAAAATTGTTACATTTCCACAAAATTGAAGTTTTCAGAAAAAGTGGCCATTTTCAAGATCCTATCGACTTTCTTTGCATAAATCCACACACAAGTACGCGTTTTGAGAGATAAAAACACGTATGAATGTAAAATCATGACAAATTTTCCGTTTCAATTCATCAATTTGCCATGAGAAATGCGACTGTTAGTTGGGGCTGTTGGCATCACAGGGGATGGAGGTTTGGTTCACATTTTTCTAAAAGCACCAAAAATCAAAAGAGTATGGTATGAGCAACAAATGGCCAAAATTTGGTGTTTTTAGAAGAATGTGAACCAAATATTCCTTAGCCCCCAACTATTTTTTGAAAAGTAAAAGTAAACATGATATTAAAACGGGAGAACTTTCTATGGGTAGCCAAGCGTGTAACCATTTCCTAAACGTTTGAATGTCTCAAAATCTAATTTAAAGGGGGAACTTACTTTTTGGAACCCTTTATTATCATGTACCATACAGGGTGAGTCAAAAAGACTGCAATAGTAGAAAGAAGCCATTTCGTTTTCAAAACCAAGATGAATTTTAAAACTCTTTAAACGTTGCAAGAATGATGTATTTAATCCTAACTTTGTGTGAAAAAATGAAGTCGATCGCATTTTTCGTTTGTCTTTGGTGAACCTTTTGACCAGTGCACCCATTTCACACGTTTGTCCACGAGATACCCAAAATATGCATCAGATCGCAAAATGTGTCTCTCATTCAAATTTGGAAACTTTAGTTCATTTGTGATGTTATTGGAATTTGATGCATCCTTTCTTGTTTACATGTTAGTTAGCATAATCAATTATAATCATACCCATGCTATGAAAGTGTGTAATGTTCTAAATTTTAATAAAAAACTGACATTTTCCATTTTTTTGTTGGCGGGATATTCAAATATGAAAATGCAATGTGTGCCATTTCATATGAAAATCCATGTGCTCGTGGACAAACAGGTAAAGTTGGTTGTGCAGCAAAGAGGGTCACCAAAAACAAACGAAAAATGCGATCGACTTCATTTTTTTCACATAAAGTTAGGGTTAAATACATCATTTTTGCAACGTTTAAAGAAATTTAAAATTCATTTTGGTTTTGAAAACAAAATGGCTTCTTTCCACTATTGCAGTCTTTTTGACTCACCCTGTAAATAAGATTACTTGCAACAAAATGTTACGGGTGTGCCATGATTTAACTGTATACATGTATGAATGAAGGAATCATGAGACAGTGTCGAGTAAGTTTGCCTGACTGGTTGAATCGATGGCTAGATTTAATGTGATCTATATAATATTATATTAATAACTCGATGATACCTTATTAATCAAGAATATTACCATAACTTACAAAACCTATTAGCTCTTCGAAATCTTTAACCAATTATGCATCTGACTGCGCTTTTACCCATTTAAAGAGCTAGTAGATTCCGTCATCATATAACTAATCTTTAAAAATGATACCATTTCCCCTTTTGGTCCATTTCCCCTTTTGGTATCTATAATCCAAAATATCTCTGCGAAACAAGTCATAATATTATTTTGGCCTTCTTTACAACTACTATAGCCTAAACAATAATTCTTGTTCTTTGCCATTCCCAACTATACAATATTCCTTTGGTTGTTCTTTCTGAAATTTGTGGCTGTTACCTTAATCAATTATTTTTCACTAATTAACCATAATTCGAATTCTTTGTTTAAGATTTTAAATGGCATAAACATAATTCCATGCGTTCCGTTAATTATATTCTAACTAATTTCATACTCTATAATAAGACCTTAGAATACCCTAATTAACTGTCTTCAAGAATATGAATTTTGGTAAATCAATGTGCCTGATATATCGAAAATGTTTACTCTCATGACTATAACACTTTTCCATGGGCTGTATAGTCTAAATCTGTTTGAACTTCATGTTTCCAATAATGATATATTATCTCTAACAAGTTTGGTCAATATAATCTTATACAATTATACACAGATATTGTATTTACCTGTTAGAGCTTCACTCCTATTGTATTGTTCATTGTCTCTACGAGCATCAACAAACCATATAATATCTCGATCGATGTAACTTCCCCTTTTACAGAGTTATCTAGTAGATTCATCTTAAAAGTTGTTTCAAAGATTCTATATACCGTTCGTACTTAAATAATAACATTTATGAATATTAAATTAATACACATACCTGTATTAGCCTATACATATATGGATGAAGGAATCATGAGACAGTGGAGAGTTTGCTCGACTGGTTGAATCGATGGCTAGATTTAATGTGATGCCTCCAGTTCATCAGTCAGGCCTGATCTTATTCTTGACCCGAACTCCTTCAGCCATACAAGAAATATTTTTAAAGTTTATGGGAGCCTAATATTTAACATTTTTGGTGCATATAACAAGAATAAATAAAAACTGCAATGTATAATTGTATGGAAACTTGAAATGCATGATGTCTTTGTTTACTTTTTATTTGGATACATATTTATTTGATTAAAGTTAACATTTTGCAACACTTGAACATTTACCCCATCTTTACGTGGCTTTTGATTTTCTTATATAAATATATAAATTATTTAGAAACAAAATATGAAGGCAGTTAATGATGGAATCAATAGCTGCATTTATTTACTGTTGCAATTACACCAATTCATAGTACCGTAAACCAGTTATGACTATTTTTGGAAAGTTACTGCATTTTTCAAACCAATCAAAATATTGATTATTGTAGAGTAAAATCAGTAGCCAGTAGTGTGTTTTTAGAATTGAGGTTGTCATCACTTTTTAATATAAAAAACACCATATTTAAATGTTGACACCAGGATTTTTTGCAGCCTCACTTTTTTTATCAAATATATATCTTAAAATTGATTTTAAAAAAATGAAGGAAAACACCGTGCAATTATACATCGTCGGCATCATAAATCAATTTGTCATGGTCTCATTGTAACTAATTGTGTATGAAAATGCATGCATGTTGGTCGCAACATTCAACTGTTTTAAGCTAACATTGTCAAATCTGATCTAGTTTAACATAATTATGTAACAGTGACGTAACTTAACAGGCGCAGCTTTTACGCACGCGTATGTATCATCCGATGGACAGTGACGTAACTTAACAGGCGCAGCTTTTACGCACGCGTATGTATCATCCGTCTTTCAACGCTCGTGTTTATACGCCAACGCCTTGGGTAGGCGCGCGCGTTATGTGCTGCAATTAGTCGAATACGCGGTTACGTCACTGTCTCGTGATGGCCAAACAGACTATAAACAGTTCCGCGAACGGACAACAACAAAACCACGCTCACGTGAAATAGCTTGAATTATGTTCATAGTACTATGATTTATGACACCGACTATAACACCAACTGTTATGTCCCAACTGTCTCTTTAAATCATCCTGTCCTGCCAGGGCACAGAGCCGGCAGGTGAATTGAAGTAAAGCTTCAAGTATTCTCGTTGCTTCTTGGCTGCAGTGCTGTCACGGTTGGTTCCTCTGATGTTTTCTACATCATGCATACTGGCACTATTCCTCCAAGAGCCTGGGATCACTTGATGGTTAGCTTCTTCAATATCCAATGCAGCATTCTGAATGGCAGGATGTCGCATTCTCATCAAATTGTTGTGACGCTGATTTTATATTGCGACATACACCTTTCTAATATAGGTTGAACCTGTTGGTTTCCTTTGATTTATATTCTAGAGATTTACATATGTTTCATTTAGGCCGTGATTGTTATTGCCACTGGCAACCTTTTCCCGCGAGCTCCGAGTACCGATTTCGGAGACGTGGTCAGCAGTTAATATCTGCACGTCACGTTGATAAGTCATGTTTATAATTTAGGCCAGGAAATACTTTTCACAATGAGTGACTCTCTGGTTATACACGGAGGTTCAGATCGGTGCGTGTGTTTAATGTCAATATAATATGCTTTGGAAAGGATGCTGGATGATGTATTATTATCTATATGTAAGTTTAACATTCGGAACTCGGACATGATTGTTAACATGGATTACGAGTAAGTTAAACATTCTGTTTTAAATAAATAACATTCTATATATATAGTAAACTTAAAAGCTTGTCCGTTATGATTATTCTGTGTGTTTTGATCCCCCTCTCCGCCTTGTGAGTTATTCCCCCTCTCCGCCTTGTGAGTTATTCCCCAGTCACGTCATAAAATATGGTGGAGAATTCCGTGTTTTTTGGTATTTTTATATCAATGCATTTTCGTTTATTCCGGTCAATTTAATACCCCCTTTCATTTTGAATAATAAGGACCGTAGCTATTAAGTTGTATATGTATTTTGTTGTTTTACGCATCCAGCATCAACAGCTAATTTAACGTGGCGAGGAGATTTTAGCTCAGGTATGTTTTGTATTTGTATTTATAATGTATGTATAGCATTTAAGGATTGACATAATGCAATTGATAAATTTTCTAAATGTAAAGCGGATTGACATAATGCCATTTTGTGTGCGTATACATGTGTTAAAAAAGGACCTTGATTCAAGTCAGTTGTGTAAACGTCGTTGTGTTTAGTGATGCGTATTTGTTATATTGTGTGTAAAAGCGTCCGTCAGCTCAATGTATTGTTAGTCTTGTATTTAAAAAATAAAGTAGTAGCAATGTTATATAATAATAATAATACTAACCACGCGAGGTTTTTCAGAATTTAAACCCCGCGAAACGTTCGCGCCAATTCTTTTGTGTTCATAAAAGCTTTTGTGTAAGCGGATTAACGCCTTTTGTATGACAGCTGGTGGCTACCGAGATAACTGCTGATATCAGCAGTAATGATAAATATTGCTTAAAGGCCATACTGAGATGATTTTGTTATTTGGTTCTATATTAGGAAGGAGGTCGATACAAGTTCTCTTTAATATGATTGTTCAAATGATATATACATTAATTTAAAATTATGTCAATCCTTAATCCTTGTTCGTGAAGTTGTCAGATAGTTAAAATATAATAAAAGTTTTTTGATCCAATTTTCACCCAGCATTCTTAGGGAAATTGCCAGGTGTCAATTTTGTTAGGGAGGGCGTATGTTGTGACGCTGATTTTATATTGCGACATACACCTTTCTAATATAGGTTGAACCTGTTGGTTTCCTTTGATTTATATTCTAGAGATTTACATATGTTTCATTTAGGCCGTGATTGTTATTGCCACTGGCAACCTTTTCCCGCGAGCTCCGAGTACCGATTTCGGAGACGTGGTCAGCAGTTAATATCTGCACGTCACGTTGATAAGTCATGTTTATAATTTAGGCCAGGAAATACTTTTCACAATGAGTGACTCTCTGGTTATACACGGAGGTTCAGATCGGTGCGTGTGTTTAATGTCAATATAATATGCTTTGGAAAGGATGCTGGATGATGTATTATTATCTATATGTAAGTTTAACATTCGGAACTCGGACATGATTGTTAACATGGATTACGAGTAAGTTAAACATTCTGTTTTAAATAAATAACATTCTATATATATAGTAAACTTAAAAGCTTGTCCGTTATGATTATTCTGTGTGTTTTGATCCCCCTCTCCGCCTTGTGAGTTATTCCCCAGTCACGTCATAAAATATGGTGGAGAATTCCGTGTTTTTTGGTATTTTTATATCAATGCATTTTCGTTTATTCCGGTCAATTTAATACCCCCTTTCATTTTGAATAATAAGGACCGTAGCTATTAAGTTGTATATGTATTTTGTTGTTTTACGCATCCAGCATCAACAGCTAATTTAACGTGGCGAGGAGATTTTAGCTCAGGTATGTTTTGTATTTGTATTTATAATGTATGTATAGCATTTAAGGATTGACATAATGCAATTGATAAATTTTCTAAATGTAAAGCGGATTGACATAATGCCATTTTGTGTGCGTATACATGTGTTAAAAAAGGACCTTGATTCAAGTCAGTTGTGTAAACGTCGTTGTGTTTAGTGATGCGTATTTGTTATATTGTGTGTAAAAGCGTCCGTCAGCTCAATGTATTGTTAGTCTTGTATTTAAAAAATAAAGTAGTAGCAATGTTATATAATAATAATAATACTAACCACGCGAGGATTTTCAGAATTTAAACCCCGCGAAACGTTCGCGCCAATTCTTTTGTGTTCATAAAAGCTTTTGTGTAAGCGGATTAACGCCTTTTGTATGACAGCTGGTGGCTACCGAGATAACTGCTGATATCAGCAGTAATGATAAATATTGCTTAAAGGCCATACTGAGATGATTTTGTTATTTGGTTCTATATTAGGAAGGAGGTCGATACAAGTTCTCTTTAATATGATTGTTCAAATGATATATACATTAATTTAAAATTATGTCAATCCTTAATCCTTGTTCGTGAAGTTGTCAGATAGTTAAAATATAATAAAAGTTTTTTGATCCAATTTTCACCCAGCATTCTTAGGGAAATTGCCAGGTGTCAATTTTGTTAGGGAGGGCGTATGTTGTGACGCTGATTTTATATTGCGACATACACCTTTCTAATATAGGTTGAACCTGTTGGTTTCCTTTGATTTATATTCTAGAGATTTACATATGTTTCATTTAGGCCGTGATTGTTATTGCCACTGGCAACCTTTTCCCGCGAGCTCCGAGTACCGATTTCGGAGACGTGGTCAGCAGTTAATATCTGCACGTCACGTTGATAAGTCATGTTTATAATTTAGGCCAGGAAATACTTTTCACAATGAGTGACTCTCTGGTTATACACGGAGGTTCAGATCGGTGCGTGTGTTTAATGTCAATATAATATGCTTTGGAAAGGATGCTGGATGATGTATTATTATCTATATGTAAGTTTAACATTCGGAACTCGGACATGATTGTTAACATGGATTACGAGTAAGTTAAACATTCTGTTTTAAATAAATAACATTCTATATATATAGTAAACTTAAAAGCTTGTCCGTTATGATTATTCTGTGTGTTTTGATCCCCCTCTCCGCCTTGTGAGTTATTCCCCAGTCACGTCATAAAAAAATTATGAAGGCAGACGCAGGCCTCGACGATGAGTCGTACAGTGTCGGGTTCATGCTGCATGGTGGTCAGGAGAATCTGCCAGCGTTGGGCCAGGATGCCAAAACCGTTCTCCACAATGCGACGCCCTCTGGATATCCTGTAGTTGAAGATCCTCTGCTCGTTGGTCATCTTGCGCTGCGAGTATGGCTTCATCAGGTATGTCCGCATCCCGAACGCATCATCACCGAGGAAGAAATATGGCGTGTCCCTGTAATAAAAAAAAGTTAAAATAAAACTTTGATATACACATGTCTTCATAACCTTCAAAATATTGCAATCACTGTAACGATGCTTCTGTGTCTTCTCAACGTTGCACAGAACTAACTTTTCAAGTCGTTCATTTAAAATGCTTCTTGTCTCAGAGGCAATGACTGATGACCTTCATAATTGGTCAACAGATTCCTTGGGTGCATGCACATATAGGGTGCTCTGCGATTAAAAGTGACATTTCATATGGGGTCACTAGGGGTCATTGACCTATACAGGGGTCAAATTGAAGACAAGCTCTGATTTAGACCGGACTTATTTGATCTCATTTGAATTGATATGACAAGAATAAAAAAGTGAAGCATCATAACCAGGTCAAAGTTCAAGAATGGGTCACTAGGGGTCAAAATATAAATCTTCAATCCATTCACGTAAAATGCTTCTTGTCTCAGAGGAAATAACTGGTGATCGTCAGAATTGGTAAAAATATTGCTTTTATCCATGCACATATGGATGCAGCGATTAAAAGTGACATTTCATATGGGTTACAAGGGTCATTGACATATACACAGGTAACATTTAAGACATGTTCCAATTTTAATCGGTCTTAATGCATCTTTACTCTTTGATAAGCCAAGAAGAAAAGTTAATCATGACCTTTGGGTCAAATGTCAGGAACAAGACAAAAATCAAGGTGGCTTGGTCTTTGACCAGAGCAAGATCTAGTTATTTCTCTCCTGGATGAAGCTAATTATCTAAATTAGTTATTTACGTCTGAAAGAGTTTAACACGAAACTCTATTAAAACCAATTCTTTTTTTTAATACACGTCACGTTATACACTCACCTGTCGTCATTTGGTAGATGATCTGCTGCAGGACGACCAATGGTCCCATCTGCTAGGCACTCCTTCAGCTCTGAATCATTGAAGATCTATGCATCAGACATGTGTCCGTGGCCACCAACATCTATCCAGAGGAACTTGTAGTCTGCGTCTACAAGGCCCATCAGAACAATGGAATAGAAGCCTTTATAATTGTAATAAATACTTCCACTGCTCTGTGGCTTTCTGCAAGCAACATGCTTTCCATCAAGAGCTGCACAGGCATGAGGGATGTTCCATCTACGTGCAAACTGTTCAGCAATGGGACGCCATTCTGCAGGGGTTGTTGGACATGCGATGACTTCGTTTTTGTACTCTTCTACAATGGCATGGCAGACTTCTCGTACTATGATCGACATTGTATTGTGTGGAACCCTAAAGTCAAACTTCAAACTGGAGTACGTGTCACCGGATGCCAGGTTGCGAATTGCAATTGCGATCTTCAACCCTGGTTCGATGGCCTTTCTATACGTAGTGTCTAGTTTGGTGCATCGTGGACCAAGTCTGACAAGAAGCTCATCAAACATAGCTGGCGGTACTCGCAGATAGTTGAAGAATGATGCGGGATCTTCATGCCGTATCTCAGGCATCAGGAGGTGGTAGTGGCCAAACTGAAATCTCCTCTCCACGTCTAACCATGGTCGGACCCAGCATCTTCTCGGTCTTGCCCGCCGCCTCCGCTGTCTATTTCTCACGATGTTGACAAGTACCGCGTCATTATCTGCCTGTTCTACCAGCTGTAAACCCGCGACAAGTACAATAGGCACATTATATGCAGCCATGGTGAAGACGAGATACATACTGATGCTGAATGGTGATGAGGCTGTATTTATACCATGTGTTGGTGGTGGGGGGGGGGGGGGGGGGGGGGGGGGGCGTGTATTGGTGAGCAATACTGTAAACCTCTGCTTCAGACGCCAGAAGAACGCCATTCGTCACTTTTGGACGTATAACGAGCGCCAGTGGCAGCGTGTAGCCATTCTCAAAGCGGGATACAATCCATAACGTCCCCCGACTTCAAGTAGTGTGTATGCGTCAACGGGAAGCGCACGTCGCTCGCTTGGTGCTGCCACGGCGACACTAATGAGTCATTACAGCGCTCTGAACAGAACGCCGAACCTCTGCGCTTGTTTTGTGCATGCACAAAACAAGCGTGGTTCAATGGCGCTCAAGGGCGATCATGGGGACCCTCTCATGACCCTCTTACGTCTCAGCCAGTTACCACTGCGTCACCGAGAGGTTTGTGGAGATCTGGGTGCGCTTGACTTGGCGTTTTATATAATGTTTAAGCGTAATCCAAGCGCCGGCCTGATCGCAGCCGAATGTGAAAGGATTTTAGTGACCTTGACTTAAAAATGGAAAATTTCGGACAGTTTTCCGCGCTCTCCATGCGTGTTATACATATTTTTGAGCGCAGTTCAGTCGCTAGCCTGATCGCCGTATGTGTGACAGGGCCTTCTCCTTGATTTAAAAATGACAATTTCGGAGCGTTTTCCGCGCCCTTACTGCGTGTTTATGTTTAATTGAAACCTTGCAGTCCCCACAGACTCTCACAGACTTATCAGATTTAGGCACGATTACACATGGACTTGGCCATTCAGCACAAATCACTGGGATGAAAATTCCTTTGGTAACTAATTCATCCAGTTTGGCATCTACTATTATTTTCAAAGCATACGGTGCTGGTCTAGCCATGTCAAATGTTGGCACAGCATTCTCTTTAACACACAACTTTGACCTGTGCGTTGTCATAGTCCCAATACCAGGTACTAAGCAGCGGAGTGTTTGCTGCAAACAGCACTCGGCCATATACTTGGTCACCATCATCACCAAGTTTTTCTCGCAAAGTGAGTTTGTTACTACTTGTACAAACCTGTACTGGTACAAGTTCAGCACGCTCGTTGCAGAGATCAACTTATTTTCTGGCAAGGTCACATCGTTGGATATATTGCATTTAGTTCTCTAGGTATAGTGTTAAAATAATGCCACCTAAACCGTCAAGTACCCTTGGTTTCATTTGTTCACACTTTCACCCATACAAGTCAACAAATAACCCTGTCAACCAATCAGCTGATTATAACTATTTCCAATTATCCATACGCAACCTTTTCACAATTTTGCAGATATACTCATAACACGCAAGGACCACATCACCGTGTTTGTGCACTTATAATATAATAGTCAGTCCAATTATGTGGGGTCAAAGCCCGGGTCAAAGAGCCTTCAAGATATTGACCTGCAATGGTGTTAATGGCATATTGTATTGCTTTGCTGACAGAAACATATTTGGAGCTAACTAAACTTAACTTAAAATTGGCATATATCATATTGGCCTTGCTATGTAAGGTTTGAATAGGTTTCAGGTCATGTTTTTATGGGTACAATTTGTGTTACATGTCCCTTTTTCCATAAATTAGGTTCGTTTTTCAGTTAATGCATTATATCTGAAAAAGTTTACATTTTAAGTTGGTAAAAGTATACATATTCTGAAAGCATATACTGTAACGGATGCAAATATCATACAATCAAGTTGATTATACAGGGTGGCCCGAAATTGTACAGGGTGTAACAAGCAAAATCTTCTAAAAAAGAAGGGTTTCAATAATTACTTCCACTATGTAGGCCCCTATGAAGTGATGAGAAAAAAGTTCAGTACAGATTTAAAGTAGTTTAATAAAATACCCATCCAGACATATGAAAATTAAATTTCATTATGAATCTGAAATTTTACATACAGGGTGTCTACAAATTTGTTTATTTAGTTCCAGAAAAATGCTTCTATTACTACATACAACAAAGACTAGTATTTTAACAAAATTCAAGTAGATTTCAAATAAAAATGCATCAATTACATGTACATGAACATTGATTGATTTTAAAAGTCACCCTTTTCTTATGTAAAGGTGTTAATTTTAAACATATAGGGTGTTTAAAACATTAATTTAGGTATACGTGATTATCCACAAATCATTAAATTGAATGAATTTAAATTTGCATCTGAAACATGATTTTACATTCCAATTTGAAGTGGCAAATGCTTAAAGTGGTATGAGTTTCAAATAATGTTCAATAAAAAGTGGCCCTTTAACTACAGGGTGACTCAAATTTTCCCAATGGCACATGTTTAGTGGCATACAATTAATTGCGTTCATCCTTCTTGCACCTTCATGGTGTGCAAAGCACATTCAAATGAACAAATTAGGTTAGTTTCCATAATGTTTGAACCCAGTATTCAAATTTCAAGAGTCTGATTTAAGATTGAATTATAAAATGTTATCGTTTTAAGTTGTATTCAACATATAGGGTGATGATGTGATCCACTGTTGATTGGCAAACTAGTAGTCACTAGTATCGTATCAACTTACTTTTCAAACTCAAGTTTGCACACTACTTGAAGACTTATTTACAAAGAAATGTTGCACAATATTTCAGCATGATCTTCATTGGCGAGAAGATACTGGTTATTGTTCCCTGGACGTAGGTCTACAGCACAGTATATCAGACTTGCATAGGATATGATGGCAGTTTGCGAGTCTAGAGTAAAGATCAGGTCCTTCCTCGAGGACTTCTTACTTAAATAGTTAAATTTATTTATTCAAAAGGGTACCTCAACCTTTCTATACTTTTAAAATGAACAGTTTGGTGCAGGCAAATGTTTGCATACATTCGCAAACTGCGACTAACTTACGTTTCTTAACAATTTTTTGAGCTTCTTAATGCTAATTAATGATTCCTTAATTAACTAATTATATTTTTAATTCAAATATGCTTCAATAATGTTATGTTTTCAATATAGAATTGTACCAAGAGTGAAACCAGTGCATTTTATGTTTGTCATGGTGGTCGTGGTTAATTGTCAAACAAAAATACAGGGTGATCAAAATGTGTCAAATCTTTTGTTTACATTTACAGGGCTTGTTGTTTGTTGTTTGTGCTCAGGGCCGGACTTACCATTGGGCCAGATAGACCCGGGCCCAGAGCCCCAGATTTGTTGGGCCCCAAATTCCGAAAAATATTAGATAACAATAAATTACCAACACTTTAACACTTATTAATTACATTAATTGTTAATTATTTATTAATTAATTATCGATCTTTTATTATTGATCAATCATTAATTACTCGTAATTGATTATTTATGAATCATTAATTAATTATTAATTATCCATGAATTAATTAGTTGTTTTTGCCTCTAATTGACTTTGATGTGATAAGTCTATTCATATGATTATATACAAAATATTCCGATTTGGGACCTTTAACTCACCCCACGTTCAGTGGCGTTTGTGTATGTAAACAACCGTGTACAATATAACTATGACTCTATTATATTATAAAAACAAATCTTGAACACTTAATTTCAAGAAAGAGAGTGCCCTTTTTGGCATGACGCAATTCTCTTCATGATACGCTTCCTTTATTTCTGCTTGCATTCGAACTTAACCCCCTCTAAGCGAGTTTTGTCTTTTTTAAGACTCTTCTTGTTTTAATATTGACCATACCAACCGAGTTTAATGACTTCCGTCAAATTCCGGCGGCAAAAATAGCTGTCTGACCATATTGTAGGTCACTGTATTATCAATACCTGGTACTGCAGACCAGATATGTCTTTAAAGGGGCAATAAGATTGCCGAGAAAAATACAATTTAGACAAATTAATTGTTTTAAAAGATAAGGTACGTAGGAACCCTGAAGTATAATAATGTATGTAGAAATGGTTGAATGATGGCGCTAGATAGACATTCGGTTGAAGCCATTTAAGTGGCGAGTGGTCCTAACAATTTCTATGTAATTTACATCGAAATGACCAAATCGTAAAATGTTACACGATAGACGGCGAATAAAGATAAAAGGTTTCTGATGGAAAAACCTGATTTATTTCTTAACGCAATACCAAACACAACAAATAATATCAAACATAAGAAATAGCCCCATTTTGTCCCGAAGCAATGGTCATGACGTCGATTTTCTGAACTTTTGTATTGGATTTACGTGCAAAATATATGCCCTTGGTATCATACTTTCCCAGGTGTGTGGGACCACTTTAAATTTCAGATGTTCTAAAATGGATGGATTTCTAACCAATTTGATAAAGAAACACGATCCCCACACCTCAGAATTGTAAAAAAGCTTAAAACAAGTCCACTTTTTGTGCCTTTGAACAGAGTGTTTGCCGGGAATGTAGAATTACACAGTGTGCAATAACACATGACCCCGGTCCAATTAATAAAATTAGATATTAATAAATTATTCGCCAAAATTTGGATAAATTAGCACGGTTGGTGTAGTGGATGGAGCACCGTTATGATCACTTTTATTTTATATGCGGGGTCTTGCCGCTGGATTTGTTTGGCCTGCCGGCATCATCTGTATGCGTGCCCACACGGACAGCGCTGCTGGCGTTGACCGTATAAATGACGCCATTTTTTGTGTTCGAAAATGTCAAAGTTTTTTACCGTTCTTTCAAAAATAAGGAGTATAATCACATTACAAACACATTTTGTGCGAGAGAAACACACACATTTGGCAAAAATGGCACAATAAAAATCCGTTCGTTATAAATAAATGGATATGGTTAAATAATAAAACTATCACAATTATAATACTCGTCGATCTCTGTGGCGTGCATACGAAGGCTATGTCGTTGGCAATCGGCAATCACGGGTTCGATTCCCGTATATTCCTTGTTATCCTTTTTTTTTTTATTTTTTTTTTTAAACTTGATGGTGGATTAATGTAACATCATTGTTATGTCAATTTTTATAAATAATAAAGGCCGCCCATGCGTTTTTAGTTTTCTTTTTATTTATTTATCTATCATAAATTTATCTCTTGATTTATTTAACATTGTATCTAAACAATTAAAATGCGTAAACAATTATATTATTGCTCGATAAATAAGTGATTTAACTTGAGTTCAGTTTGATTAATGATAGCAAAACCTGTTGTAAAACCATTTTACCAGTGTGCCCAACAATTTCTCCTTTGCACACTTTGTTTATACATTCAGAGATGTCATTTTTAGCTTGTTATAGCTAGGCTAATAATATTCAATTGTAAGCAAGTTTGCGACATCTTTGATTTTAAGCTGGTAACACAATCCCACAGTGCATTTCGTTAAAACAGTGTACATTATTTTTTCAACGATACGTATCACGTGATAACCACGATCGTTTTCGCAAAATATCGCAAAATATCGCAAAATGGCGCGGTACCCCCCCCCCCCCCCCCCCCCCTACGTTTTGACCATCAGGTATTTGACAAGGTAAGTGGCAGAGGCTGTTATTGATCGACGGGAATAGAATACTTCGTGAAACTCTACTTATTTTTACTACGATGTAACATACCATTTTTCATACTTCTATCTTATACATTTGTAGCCGCAACACTTAAATTCAAGCTAGTGTTTATCTAATCATTACCATGATTATTGGTACTCGAGTGATCCTTCTCGTCGCAAAAACAAACACACGAAAGGAAAAGTGAAAGGTTACTTAAAGATAATATTCACATACATGTGCAATAAATCCGATTAGTCCTACATTCAATATACGACCTATTTCTATCATCTAAGAATACTGCAAAGTACAATATTTATGTTTCTAACGAGCTTAAAGTTTGCCTTCATCCATCTTGTCCTCAGTTACGTTTACGGATTGTGTCGCTTCTGACTTGAAAGCAAACGTACTGGTCGCCTCCGTATCACTTCTCATCCGAATCTAAAATCAAAGACAGTAATAATCAGAGAATAAAGCCTGAGTTTCAGTTGTTTAGATGGCAATGTAATGACATTTATTGTCTACGTTGGAACTAATGGATTTGCATGTTGGCTGTTATCCAAAGCGCGATTTTGTGGTATAAAAGTAACATGTTTAGATGTCTGTATAAAGGGTTAAAAAGTAACCCCCCTAAAATTAAATCACGTTTGTTTGCATAACTCTTCACACAATTAGACGTTTTGAGAGATTGAAACACTTATGAAAAGCAAAAACACTTGTTCCATTTCAATATAATTATTATTTCCCCCAAACTAGTCACTTTTCCCAAACAATGTTGTCTTCAGATCCTATACGAGTTTGTTTGCATAAACTCTACACACAATTAGGCGTTTGGAGAGATCGAAAAAATTGTGAAAAGGACAAACATTTGGCTCCCCACAAAATATTACCCCTTTTCGATACCATGTTTACTTTTCCCAAAACAGTCACATTTCCCTAAAATGATGTTTTCCGAGAAGTGGCACTCTTTAACGATACAGGGAAGTTATTGGGCCCCTGTATGGCGGCCATTTTGAATTTTACGCTATAAAAACCATTGCCATCACTTCTGGGAGGTATATATATATAGGAGCTCATTTTTCTTAGAATTAGTCCATCTTGACAAATCCATCAAGAAAAGAGGGTATCCTAAAACTGGTCACGTATCTTATGGAAATGACTCTAGGTACACATATGTAAGTAGTGATTTGTCCTAGTATTGAACGATATTGGTACATAATTGTGTTCCTGTATCGCCCGATACTTGAACCCTTTGTACCAGTATCAACGAATCCACTACAGTCTAGAACAATTTGGGACCAAAAGTACACTTTTCACAATTTGGGTTTTATTTCAGCGTTGACGCGCAAAAGAGACAAACTTTTAGAGACGAATAGAATGGATTGAAGTCCAGTGTACCTAAAACCTGATTTTTAGTTTTTAGTGTGTTGCAAATTATATGAACTTGATATAAGTTTAAAGCATACCTTGGGGATAAATACCAAGCACAGCACCACAGTCGTCGGAATTAGCATCAGAAGGGATATAAACAAATATCTGATACTTGGAACATTAATGACGAGAGACACACTCAGTACAACCATCGCTGTAACTGCCACCACGTATATGCTGATACCTGATAAATAACAATCATCAAACGTTACTGCCATAGCTGTAACATCAACCATACCATAGGGATTACGGACCAGGCATCTTTTGACCATTTGAGAAGTAGTATATGACAATAAAGAAATCACGTGTTTTGGAGCAGCGGCCATTTTGGAAAGGAAGCACTAAACTTTCATCACGTATCCCATGACAGAGATACACACAATTTTTGAAATTAATCTGCACATACTTTGGAGGTCATTTGCCGGGTTGTATTGAATGAGGAGGATCATGGGTCCGAACCTTGTTGCAATCTCTTCTATGTCCCTCTAAAATGACAAATTATTCGAAACACGGTATCTCTATAATATGCATATCCGAGCGATCCAAACAAATATGACACTTCTCGTTACTTTTTATATTTAAAATAAAAGCACATATAATTCTTACGTTACAAATTACAACCGGACTAAAAAGAAATACAACGCTCAAAGTTACGAAGGTATGCTATAGCCTCAAAGAAAAGAAAAAAATAGAGAGAAAGCCGGAAAAGAGTGGCACGACGGAAGACTAAACGATCTAATTGAAATCTGTAATTGTTACTCGTACAAGCTTCCTCATTATTAATATGATAATTCATTTCCGTTCAGTCAAATCATTGACATAAAGTCTCACACTGTCACACACAAGTGTCTTTCATTTAGTGGGTATCAACAGAGACTAATTTAGACAATTAGAACATCTATTAGATGATTGGATGAAACCAGTGATATTTAAATCACGGGGACGGCTAAGCCGGTATTGGCTGTTCAAGGTATGTATGTCTCGGAATAAAATCGGTCATAAGGAAGCATCATAAAAGGCCACGTAACCTCTAGCGCTGTCATGAAATAACTCCTCAATAGTATACAGATACAACATGGTATAGAGGGAAGTAGTGTGAATTACTGGCCCCGAGGTGTTGGATGAGTGCGTCTACTTCCCGACGCGTATCTCGATATAAACCATGTTGTATTTGTTTTACTATACATCATAAATATTCATCACGAAATTATAAAAACTTACAACTAAATCCGTCTCTGACAGTTCCGCGAAACGACCAGCAGCAGACGACGCCATTTTGCATGTTTTGACAACAACAAAATAACCATGCTCGTCGCCAGAATGCAAAGTTCTATACAATGTGACGTGTATACGTTTGTTGAACTGTTTCGTTCAGGGGATGAGACTGTTTCGTTCAGGGGGTGCGGTAGTTGCCTCCTAGGGGTGCGGTAGTACCCTTATTTTTTTCCCGCGTCTGCGTCTTTCCCGTACGCGAGGAAGTAGGCTAAATACTGAAGTGCGTAGCTAACGGAATAGACCAATAGGAAACCGCGATTAGCTAATGAATATTTATGATGTATAGTAATAATAAATAACCCGACATTCTCACTCCTAGACACTATTATCGATCTCTGAAAAGATACATTTATTGTCCCGAGTGCTCGAGTTGGTTCGAGTTTAGGTGTAATAAAACACCGAGTTGTATGAAATAGTTTTAAACATTGTTACGTAAATCGCGTCTGTGAGTTCATGCAATCATTTTAATTGTTCATAATGTTTGACGGATTTGAATTTCCACCGACGCGTTTTTTTAAGATAGTGTAGCATATCATCGTATTGATGGGAGACAATTATTGCTAATCGCAACAGACCACTAGTACCCGTATTGAATACCGGGCCTTTCAAACCTGTGAGTCATACAGGTTAGAGCGAGACAGACATAGCACACTGATGAAACCCTTGTTGCAGGCGAATAAGGGCGTACCCGCAGGGGCGGACTGGCCACTGTGGCGTTGTGGCGATCGCCACATGGGCCGCTTGGTTATGGACCTCTCAGGGCCGGTTACTCCCCCTTTCCCATTGTGTAAAGCATTTTTTTCGGGCCGTTTTGGACTAAAATGTGTCCTTACTCCCCCCCCTCCCCTCTCGCTACGCTGACCTGACATGGTCAAAATGGGCCGCTTTAATAATTTTGCCACGGCCGCTTTCAGGTCCCAGTCCGCCCCTGCGTACCCGGGTTCGACCCGGGTCCGACCCGGGTTGAGGAAAAAGCTATAGCGTGAACACGCCCTGAGTAACACATACAAACTTACTTACCTATTTGCTTGGAGTCGTTCAATGCCGGTACATTGACCTTTTGTGTCTCCCACGCGAGGAAACCACCAAACAATAACAAAAGACCATGGAGAATAAATAGCGCCCCCATCCAGTATAAATACCACGTTGATGTCCAGGTGATATAGAGTGGTGTGATGATGATATCGTCGTCGGTAGGATATTCCTATCATATAATAATGGCACAAAAAAACTAAAGAGATACTATTGTAGAAAGCTTGCTAATGTACGAGCGGCAAACATACTGAAATCCAAATGGAAGAGTATAGATAGCATGCAAGTTAAATTAAAATAAGCTAACAACATGTTGTCGGAAGGTATGCGCAAGATTCTGGCAACACCAACACGTGTTGTTCAGGTCCACTTTAAACCTAGAAAAACACTCTGGCAACATCCAGTCACAGCCAAAGACAGGACAGACAAGAAGAAGAAGTGCAGCATAGTGTACCATATCACCTGTCAACAGTGGCATGCCTCGTACATTGGCAAGACTAAACGTCCACTCAGCGCCGAACACCAACGTGAACCGTCCTCCGCGGCCGAACATACACCAAGAACCGAAAGTAACATCCCCACGGACAATATTATAATGTTATTTTCTGACTTCTCTTAGTATTGACGTGGAGTACGCAATGTTGCGGCTCAACCAAAAATACCCAGTGCATGCAAGGCAACACGCTATCGAGAAGCTACAACTGCGTATTTCTGATGTTCAACATTGGATGACTCGTAACATTAGAGTAAAACAGAGTTGATCGTGCTTGGATCTTCCTATTTTCTTCAGAACCTGTCACCTGTGTCACTGGCAATTGGTGATGTTGGGAATACAGTTTGAAGCCAATTATGACTATGATCAAACAAATATCTAGCCTGTCAGTCAACGCATTTCCAGTTGAGAAACATCCGGAGGATAAAGCGATACCCTTGATAAAGACACTCTCCATCATGTCGGCAGAGCTTTAGTAATTTTTCGTCTCGACTATTGAAATATTCTTCTATTAGGAGCTACCGAATACGAGTTGGACAGAGCGCAAAAATTGAAGAACAATGCTGCCCACTAGATATGTTCCATTTCCAGGCGAGAACATATTACCCCAACTCTTAAAGAACTTTAATGGCTGCCCATTAGGGAACGGGTTCGATTTAAACTCATCCTTTTTGTCTTCAATCGCTTGAACAATACTGCACCTGCTTATTTATCAGATCTATTGTCGCCATACGTCCGTCAAAGAACTCATCGCTCTGCTCAGGACATTACCCGCCTGAATGCTCCTAGAACTAACAAAGTCTTGGGTCAGAAATCATTCAGTGAAGCTGGTCCGCAGTCATAGAACAATCTTCCTCGTACTATTAAAAAGAGAAACTGACAACATCTCTCAGTTCCGTTGCAATCTTAAGACTATAACCCTTTTACATGCTAATTTGAGCTCTGTGTCGCATGCGCTATGATCTAGATGGAATAGCGCCTTATAAACATTAATTGCTATGTTATTGTTATGTATCCGAAGCTCCCTCAACAGAGATTAAGGACGCCTTGCAGCGATTTACACGTCACTTTTGAGTCGTCTACCACCACCTGACGGCGATAGTGGCGAAGCCGTCAACAGCGCCCCACGTACTATTGGGGCTGACGAAAAGGCAAGCGAACTGCTGCCTGAAAGATTCCTCAGAACTAAGCTTATTTCTATTTGTGAGTAATAATAATCACCAAAATATAACATGGTGTTTAGTATAATATTCTGTCTGGATCTGGATATTTCTTCTAATTTCGGGAATCCGTGAATAATAATGGAACACTTTTCCCGATTCTGTTATCTTTCGTGTCAGTTCTCATCGACCTCTTGGTCTAAATAGCAGTGTAGTTTTTTGGTCATAAAAGGGAATCAGATTTCATATCGGATCGTAGGATATCTCGCACTTTGTAAAATTATAAAAGTTAGTTTATAAATCCTATTACACCTTCTTACGGTGTTCAACCCTTCAAACGAAGTAATCGCAATACCACTATAAAGTGTAAGAGATGGTCGATGTTGGGCTTCACTAAAAATCAGAGCCAAAATGTAAAATGTACAAGCATTCTAACCTTCCGTACACAAATTGACGTTATCAAGGACCAATGACTTACCTCAGACGGACCCCTCTCGATGCTCATAACCAATGGATCAAAGATTTCCCAAGTCGCCAGAACAGCCATATCAACGAAGGCAAGTATTCCAACGTTCGCAAACAAATCCCAATCACTTATCTGAAATAAAAGTAATTTGCGCGGTCGGGACTTATTAATTCTTTAATTTCGTACAAACCAACACGATTCTGCTGTATCTATGATCCAGTCGAAGAATTGAAGTCATCCAAGACTTTTGGGGTTTGTCTCGATTTTCTTTACAAACTTATTTTCAAATATTATAGCCTACTGCAGTATAAGAAATCTGATTCATAAATTCACTGGCGTAGTGCAGGTTAGAATATAAAGGTTGCCAGGTCGAATGGCTCATGTTAACTTCGTTACGAACCACACAGATCATAACACAAAGCCTATGACAGTATCATAATTCGGAACAGATGTATGAGCCCAGGCTTGAACCAGAAACCATGAGTTACTAACGTGCACTATGTCATCTAACACCCACCCTCATTGGCATGACTGACATGGTTGTAAATAGTCGATGCACTCGCCAAGTCTTCATGAATAAACTTCCGAATGATACAGCAAATCCAATCACAAAAGTCCAAACATAAATCTGCAATAGAGCAAGCATGAAAAAAATATTTACCTGACAACTACGTGATCATAAGCATTACATAAATCAATTGAAACTTATTTGGGCCAATCAGAGATTTAACTTAATTTTTTACAGGATTAACTTGAACTTGCATTGAGAAAAATTGTGGACAACTCGACTTGACTCAATTCACTTCTGTCTATGACCTAACTTGAATTGTAACTTGAGGTTCAATAACATTGTCGAATAAGTTTGAAAACTCTAACTAATGCTTTATCAAAGTGTGAAAAACCGGTGCCTTCGATGTAGCTAGGCACCTTCCGAGCGGCCAAGGTAAAGGGCAAGGGCTGGTAGTTGGGGCTTTGGGACTTGCTTGGGACTTGCTTTGAATCAATAAACAGTACTAAGCAGATATCAAATTCGGCAGCTTCGACACGATGACAATTTCTTCTTTGCAATGTCAATACTTTAGTCTTTATTATTAGAGTTTACTTGACTACGCAGATAACTAACGTCTCCATTTCACTGGATTATATTAAAGTTCAAGAAAAGTATGTAGAGTATTAAGGGAGAACAGTACTATTATGAAACCAAGCATTATATGGTAGGAAAATAATATCTAATGTATATTGACCAGTTTAATTGAACACAGAAATATAATCTGATATGGAATGTTCATTTTACTGATCCAGTGTAAAGGTACTCCCGTGTACGTCTCGGATAACCTTTGTCAACACTTTTGATTTTGATGATCTTGACGACTCACGACGCATTTTGCTGTCTTGGAGTTGCCAGTTGATTTATTATCTGGGGATTTATTGTTAGATGATAAAATATCATCACAAAAGTGGTTGAGGTTGTATTGCCCCTCGTCGCGGTTCATCACGGAGGTCCCTCTTTCTTATCTCGATAGTCTCTCTGATTCATATTTTGTATCTGTCTTGCTCCGTGCCTATGACCTTTAGCCTCGTCCCATCCAATGATATGGTTAGAGTATACACAGTGGCGTAGCTGGGATTTTTTTCAGAGGGGCGGGGGGGCAAGATTTTCTGAAATTTTCGTAAAAGGTTGCCCCAAATTTTCCCCCAGTCACCAACTCGTGAATTTCACGTAAGTGGGGGGGGGGGGGGGGGGGGGGGGGGGGGGGGGGGGGTGGAGGTTCAAAATTTCGCCCCCCCCCCCCTGAGCTACGCCACTGAGTCTACAACATGGTCCGTTATGGCTGATTTGTTGTCATTTGTAAGAGATGCATTTCTCTCTGCTCGCGTGGTCGTTGTCTTGTTAGCCTTTTCTGCTTCTTTTCTGTGTTCGCTCAGTCTTGCCCCGAATTTCCCCCCCCCCCCCCCGGTTTCGCCGATATAGCTTTTATAACAATTCTTGCACGGAATGTCGTATATCGCGTCCGAAATGTTCTGTGGATCACGTTTATCTTTAGATGTACCAACTGGTTGCAGTGTGGTTTCATGGCCGTATAGATTCGGTAGGTTTTCATAGTTCTTGATACACGTTAAGAAATACCTTTAACATACCGTGGTGCGACAACAAAACCACGGCTCCTGTTGTCATCGTCTTTCTTAAAGGGACACTAAGAGATGTGCTGGAGGCAGCGCCCTCAATTATGATAAAAACTGAGATTAGTTTATTTTTATTATTGTATTACATGTATGAACTTACACCTATAAGGATTAAGAAAAATCAGCTCTCTTTGTACCAGAAAACGTCGATTCAAAAAATGCTGGTCCCGCGGGACCAGCATTTTACGTCCGACAGTATCCCCGTGCAGTACGCGTGATACATAACGCGAACCATATTTGCATAGAGGGCGTTTTTCAATAAATAGCGATGATATTGTTTTAATCTAGTTTTGCTGTGTTTTTTGTTAGTAGAAACAACAATAATGGCGATTTTTAATGTTCATCTTGAATTCTGAAGTAAATTTTTAAACATTTAAACTTTTCAACACCACTTAATGTCCCTTTAATGTTTGTCTTCTTCTTTGGTTTTGGAGTGGCCATCTGTTTCTTTACTTTGTGAAATGACCAAGTTGGATAGCCGCAGAGTTGTAAAATGAACATTCCATATCAGATTATAATCAACGATCAGTTTGAACCTATTTGGTAACAGAACTATAATATTCTAATTTAATTTGCAATACCCAACCTGTGATTATTTGAAATTCGCGCCCGGCTGTCTGTGTCGAAAGTGCTAAGGGGGATAGCCATACCCAATATTGTGACGTCATCCATACTGAAACCTCCTCATCAGTGACAGGTCGCTGCACGTAATCACGCAGGAATTCAATGCATGAATCGAAAATATCAATACATGTGGAAATCTCGTAACTATTTCGACATATTTTCGATCAATATGGCGATACATTTTTTTCTTCTTTCTGAAGCCGACTTTGTCTTTACGCGGCATTTTCAAAAACTGTAACCTACGGATGTGACCTGTATAATAAAAATGCTACATATCTGAGCGCTAAAGTTCCACAGCAAGGATTTCTTTTTAAAGCAATTACAGTCCATAATTAATAAGTGACTTAACGACGAAATCGTATTTCTAGCGTCTAGTCATCGCCATCTTGTTTTCATCCGCGCACTTTTCCAACCAAAATCTGAGCGCAACCTAATCATGGCAGCGGGGGCCTGTCAACGATACCAAAACTAAATTGAGGTTCTCTACACAATGAAGGGAAACCCTATTCCCCGGCAATGTCAACGTTGCGTGACAGCTCATAATATGGAAACAGATTTTAAATTTCTGACTTAAGGAAAGATCAACATATCTGACAAAAATGGAATGTTCAATGTCGTTGGTGACATACCGTATGTCTTTTATTGTAATGCAACTTACCAGAAGCAAAAATGTTATATCTTGAGAATAAAAGAACTACATTTTTAACAGTCTCTGCCTCTAAGGGCGTACCATGTGGTGATTCATGGGTCCTCAGATCAACTTTTTAAAAAAACTAGTGATATATTATCATAACATTATAGTACTACCAAATTTTAAAATTCCTAAAAGTTTTGGTTCGGTCGTAAAAAATCACCGAAATTTTAGGAACAAATCCCAGTAAAATGATTACTACGTTCTCTATAAGTATTACTATGCGCACCATGCACATCCCAACGAAAGGAAAACATATTTTGAAACCTCCAGTTGGGTACACAACAAAAGTGAAACAAAATCATTGGGATCTCGTTGGCGCGTCACATTACGCTGACCTTGAAACCGTGACGCACAGCGTCCGTAGCAGTTTTCAAGCCCTTATAGTTTGACGCGCCAACGAGATCCCATTACATAAACAAGTTCATATGGAAGAACTCAGAGCCTTTAACATATTCAAAAGTAAAAATTGTTGGGATCTCGTTGGCGCACGGAGAAAATCCAGGTCAAAGGTCAAGTTTTACCATTTTGAGCCATTTTCGCACCTCCGTAAATCCGTGCGCCATCTTTAAAACACCTTGGAAATGGCATCTACTTGCAAAGATGGTTTACCTTGAATAAAAAATGAAGAATCTGGTTTGGGATCTCAGAGATCTTTTTTTTTAATGATTTTTTACAAATTTGCTTAAGAGCAACTTGCACTGCATGCGAGTCAGTAATAGCCCTTTGTGCATTGTCCAAGTTCTTGTAAATCAGTGCGCCAACAAGATCCCATCAACTTTTTGATTTATTTGCTTAGTTTGGCCACCATTTAATAGATACCACTAGAAAAAACTTTGGGATTTTGATGGCGGTTATTTCTACATGATCGCAAAGTTGAGGTGACATCAGCTTTATTCTCGAGCCTTTTTGGACCATTTATCAGATTATCAGAATATCAGATTCCTTTGGTGAATTTTGACATGTCATATAGGACAATGATTTTCATGCATTTTAAACCATTCTCAACCCATCAACATTAATCTGTTGCATGATGTTTCATAAATTGCATATTATGTCTTCAGAATTCAACAACCCTGTCGAATTCGGAAGACATGACTTACATATTTTGAAATCGACATTACAGACTAATATAGATGTGTTCAGAATAGTCTGAAATGCATAGAAAACAATGTCCTATATGACATGTCAAAATTCACCAAAGTAATCTGATATCCTGGGACTTAGTCTGAAATGGCTCAAAAAGGCTTGAGAATAAAGCTGATGACACCTCAATTTTGCGCTCATTTAGAATTAAGCGCCATCAAAATCCCAAAGTTTTTTCTAGTGGTATCTATTGAATGGTGGCCAAACTAAGCAAATAATTCAAAAAGATAATGGGATCTAGTTGGCGCACTGATTTATAAGTGCTTGAACATTGTATGTGGGGCTATTATTGACTCGCATGCACTGTAAGTTGACCTTAAGCAAATTTCTAAAAATCGTTTTAAAAAAAAATCTTAAAGATCCCAAGCTGGAATCTTCATTTTTGATTTAAGGTAACCCATCTTTGCAACTGGAAATCATTTCCAAGGTGTTTTAAAGATGGCGCACAGATGTACGGAGGTGCAAAAATGGCTCAAAATAGTAACATTTGACCTTTGACCTTGATTATCTTCATGCGCCAACGAGATCCCAACAATGTTTCCTTTTGAATTTGTTAAAGGCTCCGAGTTCGTTCATATGCACTTGTTTATTGAATGGGATCTTGTTGGCGCATCGAATTATAAGGTCTTGAAACTGCATAAGAGCGCTGTTTGTCAATGGTTCAAGGTCAGCGTAATATGCCACGCCAACGAGATCCCAACGATTTTGTTTCACTTTTGTTATGTACCTAACTGGAGGTATTAAAATATGTTTTCCATTCGTTGGGATGTACGTAGCGCGCATAGATAAACTTATAGGGAACGTAGTAATCGTTTTACTTTTTTTTCCCCTGAAATTTCAGTGATTTTTAACGACCGAACAAAAAATGTTAGGAATTTTAAAATTTGGCTATGGTATAATGGTATGGTAATGTATCACTGATTTTTTTATAAAGTTGATCTGAGGACCCATGAATCGCAACACCCCCCAAAATGGTACACTCTTACAGGCAGAGACTGTTAACACAATTTGAAGTATCTTTAAAATATTATTTTTATCTTGCTTTAATGGAACAAACGCACCGCCAAACGATATTGAAGATTTGATGATCTTAGGTTCTAGAGCTCAATTATTGAGCCTATAGTCATTGACAAACCTTATTGATGACAGAAAATACTTCATCGGACACAAGATTGCCATCAATTCCGTGACAAATAATCGAGATGTAGACCAGTATAACGCCCGACACTATCAGATTATTCAAACGTGGACTCGACATCTTTATCAACCTGTTTTAAGCGGTAGAAACGAGTCGTTAAGAATTGGCATGAATAGTTTTTTGATTGCGGGTATTGAACCTACAACCCTACATATTAGCATTAACGGGGTTCTTAAGACTTTCCACGGGACAGGCGTCTCCAGACGACACTTTAACATTTCACAAAATGTTTCAAAAATGTCAAAATCATTTAATTTCATTACCCTATTTGGAATCAACATGAGAATTGCTACATAATTAGTACAAACATGCCTAGTATTGGTTGGTTCAGTAATTCTTGAGATAGACTTTAAAAGTTGGGAAAGGTTTCTGAAAAATCTGTTTTGTATATGGCAAAAACTAATAGCCGCGTGGAAAGTGTAAACTTATCATTACTTGTAAGGGTGGTTAACTTATCATTACTCGTAATAAGATGCATCATATTGATTGCCAGACGTCCATTTATTGAATTCAGTTTTCCTCTAAATGCAATTTGTTGGTCAAATTACTGTTTATAAACATGAAACGAAAAAATCGTCTAAGTTACAGAGTTATACGTTCCCGAATTAATCTAAAATCATGGTTTGAATAGGTTAAAATAAACTCTGACAACTTAATTTTTGAGTGTTCGTCAATAGACATAATGGTTTGACACCGAGTTGGTGCTGTTAACAGTGTTTGCGACTACGATCACAACTGTACTTTACACGTACAACAAGTGAACACAATAGTACGGAAAGCCTTATGATAACAATCGAGAGAAAAAAAATGATGTTGAAAGATTCCTTAAATTGGAAGCAGATATCCTTCCTGATTTTGTAAAGTTCTGCGTGTGATATTTGTTTACGGAAAATACAGTTAAGAACGATGTATGAGTCCTGGAATGTATTTTCTGGAGTTCAGCAATGTACTTCGTGGTAGTCAAACTTCATTATACGAGAGAAACAAATATGTGCAAAATTACAAAAAAGATAATATTCCTTTAAAAGGACGTATTAACCAAAATTACTTCAGCTTTATCGGAAGATAATCTTCGGTTGTAAAGAGCGGGAGCTAATACTATGTGTAAATTAAATTAAGACAAGACAATTCTTTAAAACAATATCTTACCTACTATTTCTGTGGATTATATTGAAAGTCACGAAGCAAATAGCAATGAGCATTCCAAGGCATGCAAGAGTTGCCACAGTAAGAAAGATAGGAAATGATATGAGCTGAAGATCATCGATTTCAGTCAATGAATCCACGGGTACCTTGCCACCTGTTGGTAAACAAAAAACACAAAGTTGTGTCATAAAAAGTCTACTTTTAGAGACCATCTGTGTTTGGGATTAGCGGCCATCTTGGAAGTAACACTGAGCTCTATTCAAGTAAGTCTTGGTTTACTGTTTATTTTTGTTTTTCAATTTATTTTAACATTTCAAGGTTATACCAATTTTGAGGTCCGTCCGGTCATTCACCAGGTTGAATTGTGGAGGGTTTCGGGTCCGAACCTTGTTGCAAACACTTTGTGTTGGCAGCTAATTTTAATCACAAACACAATTACACTACTAAAGTAACATCATCTGCTTCATAATGAGCGCATGAGGGAGATATACTGGCGCGTTCAAAGACGAATCCCAAAATGTACATCAATATGATGCAATAAACCCTTATGACACCACCATGACCACTAAATGTATGTATGTTCGAATGTTGTTGGTATTTGCAGGTTGTTGAATCATTTGTGATAAAAAATCCCACATTTTGTTTTGACTGATGATATCACGTTACATGGATTTCACTTGTCTTGGCGTTTTTAGAGCCTGCTGTACCCTTGCCTGTTTAGACTATATCGGCCCGTAGCGAGAAAAAAGGTTATTGGTGTTTGTGTGGGGGTGTGTGTGTGTGGAAAGAGACCACTCTTCAATGAAACAATTATTTGGAGGGCCTATTTTGCTCCATAGATTACTTGCATGCAATTCATCATTCAGTATTCAATGTAACGTCGCGAAATCAGTACCATTGGACAGAGTGAAATTGGACAGACTTTGGTTCAAATAGCTGTCATCTTGCAACCGTAAGGTTATTTGTAACGATATTTTCAGCATATATGGTCAAGATCATATAGTAGATAAATATTGAAAAATATTTTTTTTAAATCTACAGATTCACAAAACTGTCAATGTTTTATTGAACCACCCTGTAGAACGAATTAACATGAATACGTCTTGTATGAGTGACGTGAAAGAGTTGGAGCGTTGTGGAGTATGCTGGTCCATTTATGGTATGGCGTAAAATGGTTAAGTAGCCCTGATGATAGGTTTTCTCTTGATATTATATATAAGGGAGCACATCAAAACTCGACCGCCCGGCAACCGCAGGTTCCGTGCGGTTGCAGCCGGTTTCTATTGTTCTAAACAATGATATGCGGTCCACCGGCGGTTGCCGCGCGGTCGAGTTTTGATGTGCTCCCTAAACAACAAAGATTAAATGAAGTTGCAACTTTTTAAGCATTTATGTGTACCCACTATGACCGATTTGTGAAATATACACACCATATTGTACACTTATCGTCTGTTATTGAGATATATAGACAAGTTATTTTTTATTGGTATAAATATAAAATTAACTTTACCTTGCCAAATTACTTGGTTTTCTGGAAGCAGTATAAGCTGTTTATCAGGAGACAATCCGAGATTAAATATCCCTAGAATCACATCGGTATTATCTGTACGATGAAAAAGGACGCCGGGATGATGAAATACTTTTGAAAATGTTCATACAAAATGTTAGATCAAATCTGGAGATTTGTAGTCTGCTCGTGTATTTTACTGTCACACAATCGAACAACACCCTCTGATACTTCGCCTAGCGAAAACCGCTCCCATCCGAGAACCGACCAATACACGGTCTACTTTGACCTCTCCGTAATACTGTTACACTATGCTACATCCAAAAAAATGGATGCATACGTAATGAGCAATTTGTTCGATTGAGGTTTAAAATTGACCAATGGCAGACACGATAAATACGAAGTATATGAATATTTATATATGTCTTTGCAGAAAGAACAAAAAGAAGAATCTTGCTCACTTTGATAAATTCAAAATGTCGATTTTCTTGCACTGTATAGCCACCGTTTCGGTCTAAAATCACACTTTCGGAGTAATCTTTGACATTGGTCCTCGCCCAAAATATTAGCTACATTTCCGCATATATGACTATTTCCATGCTATTTCCTACTTTCAATATCGGATGGGAAGTATCAGATGGTGTTGTTCGATTGTGTGACAGTGAAATTATGATATTGGAAGATCAAGATCGTGAGACACGTCACTGAAATTGTTTTACCCTTCATATCTGATCCTGCCATGATATTGATGCTTTATTCAACAACTTGTATCTATTGGTAGCTGTACCATTGCCCATTGCCCAATTCATATAGGTTTAATTTTACTGCATAAGGCGGGGTATCCATACCGGTTGGCAACAATCTACGTTTAGAGCTCTTTTCAGAGCCACCGTATCTATTCAGTGGAAAAGGGGCAATCTATCTGAACGGCTCTTTTAATAGCCACCAATCTTTCACAAGTAGGAAAGGGGCACCTACTCAAATCATCGGGAAAGGGGCAGCCCAAATTATGATAATATAGAGAAGTGGCAATCTCTATGTTTTGCTTAATATTATAATAATTTGGTCGTGAAGAAGTCAGAGCTAATTCTGACGAAACCTTGACAATTGTAAGCTTGTGCAACGGCGAATCCGAAAACTCTTCACTTATACCGCAAATCACATTGAGCTAAACTTTCAAAATTGTTGAAAAAAATAAATAATGGCATATCACTGTACCGTTGATATTTTAATATTGAACTCGCCATTGTGTAAGAAGTTGCGTGAGTGTTGAGTGTACAAAATGTCTAAATATAAAATACTTACTCTGGTTTTGATTAAATTTGAAAACGCCATTTCGATCACCAGTTTCAGTAAATTTTATAGGTCCCTGAAATAAAGGAAACAAAAACGGTGTTTTGTGCACATACTTGTATAATGAATCCCATTCAACTAAACAATGGAAAAACATGGTGTACACACAGCACGGTATTAGTCCGTCGAGAAGTCCCCTCGCCCAGTGAGGTATTATAGAGCGCCACCAGCGTCGGCTCGGTCCTGTCGGTTCTCGTGTGGGGGCGCTCTATAGCTCACTGGGCGAGGGGACTTCTCGACGGACTACACGGTATTTGATGGAATGTTTTGGGGTTATACGGTACTATATAGTTATAGTTATAGTTTATTGTCACCAAATCGCAGCTAAAAGCTGAATTACATGGTTATTACATTGGTATAAAACATCAAATTGCACATAGAAATGTATACAAAGATAACAACAAAATTGAAAATTAAAGATGCTAAAAGAGATTAAAAGGTATAAAAAGTACATAGATAATTAAAGGTTGCACATGCTAAGTCGCCTAAATATAGCTAATATTGCACTGTGGGTAACATATAAAAAATTTGCTAAGACGCCTAAATATAGGCTCTAATATTGCACTGTGGGTAACATATAAAAATTTAAAAAACAGCAATTATAAATGACAATTATAAATGACACCGGGAATGAATCACAAACTTACACAAGAGTCAGATAACCCCCCCCCCCCCCCCCCCCCCCCCCCCCCCCCCTTAGCAAGCATATTTACTGCTGCTGATTCAGGAGATTAGTAAGGAAAGGGATGGGGCTATTCCGATATCTATTGGTATTGCATCTGGGAACTTGATATTTGCTGGTGTGTCTCAAATTCATCATATGGGTCTTATTGTTGCTAGGGAACCAGTCGGAATACCTTCCAGAGACCAGAGTCACAACATTTCTGGGCAAACTGAAGCGATAATTGTGATCTCCTGTCTTCTAAGTTTAAGAGTACCAACTGGTCCAAAGCATCTGTGTAGAATTGATATTGAACGCCCAGAATGATACTATCAGTGGTAAAAGTTGATACATGTGGGCAATTACAATTTTGATTAAATATATGTCTAAGGTATGACTGTTTAAGAATACTACTACCACCCGCATTCATATCAGACAATATAACACGGGTACGGTCTAAAAACAACACCTTTATTTTCTAATTCAAACTAAATTGCTATGTACAGTATGTTATGAACTTACAGATACGCCAACAAAGTCCTGTTTACTCATCATTTCAAATATCAGTGTAGTAGTTTCTTTGTCATAGTTGAAATCAGTAATTTTCTTTGGAGGATCTACATGAAACATGAAGAATATGAACAGAGAAATTAGACGTCAACACAAACAAAGTCTTACTCTGGCACATTCGGAACAGACTTTACTGGTCCTGTGGGAAAGGTTAGAAATTACACATAAACACATAAAACGGTACTACATGTAGGTGGCTTTAAAAAGAAACGATTTGGATCCGCCGTCAAGAGCAACACAATTTGAACATACACCAGGGCGATCTCGATTAGGCGATTACAGTGGCGGATACAGGGGGGGGGGGGGGGGGGGGCTTTGGGGGCGGGCGCCCCCCCCCCCCCCCCCCGTAAAATTTGACAATATACCTTTATTGTGTACGCGCCCCCCGTAAAATTTGACAATATACCTTTTTTGTGTTACCTCTTTACCTTTTTCAGAGACATATAGGTAGGCTCCGTCGGTACATTTGCCACTTGTACCCTGCGATTTTTTTGCCGGTTTTGGGACAACCACATCGTACATTTTTGCTGTCAAACAGGGTTTTAGTAAGGGCGGGTTAACATAACGTTGGTTCAATTTGTAACACTTTTACCTTGAGCTTTCATGCGCATGTCAACCGTGTGAAGGGCAATGGAGGCGGACCACACGGTGTCATATCCGTACGCATTATATTCTATATGAATGTCAATATCTTCCAAAGTCAAACCGCTGAAATCTCTCAACACATTGGGAAATTCTGACGCACTCTTGAAAGAAAAATAATGATCCAGTTAGCAATGCTGATTAATGTTAACACTTTACACGCGCCTTTTATAGATTTAGCAGTCTACAATCAAGGAAATAAAGGTTGGCACACTTTGTCTTAATTACGGAAAAAACACCACCCCTCTCCCCGGAGGCAATGTTGATCCGAGTCATATTATCAGAAGCCTTGGTAGGTCCCCCAACATTGATTGGTGGGGGTGGGGAAGGATATAAGAAAGGGGGAGACTTTTGCTTTCTATTAAACAGTGCTATGTCCCAAGTCTGATCTCAATTGCGAGCACAGGGATAGTTGTAATAAGTTGCGTCAAGTGTGCCAACTATTATTTTCCTTGATTGTAGCTGTTAAGCCCAATCTCTGACTACCCCAATCCGGTGTCCATCTGGCGAACTAATTCAGGCCCAATGCATGTTCATGGTGCAATAACAGAGTGGTGTATATAATAATACAATGTCTTGGATATAAATGTAAGCCTTTTCTTAACCTGGGAATAGATATACATCTAAGCTTTCCCATACCAAACAGATTTTAATAAACCTTCCCAAGAATTGAAATATTGAACCAATGTTAGGTATGTGTGTTGTTTTAATGCATTTCTGATTGTCATTCCAAATACGGTAATGAAATTCAATAATTTTGAAATTTTGAAACATTTTGTGAACTTTTGGAACGGTTGTTTGCAGACGACTGCGAATGGAAAGTATTTATGCTATTACCAGCAGAGTGTGATATTATCACTAGTTTTTAGTCCATTGAGTTTCCATTACGAAGAAACATTCTATTTTTAACGGTGCATATGACACACATACCTATAACACAAACCGTTCCTGACCAGGTGATTTTATGTTACATAATTTAAAATTAATAACGAATTAATTGAGGTATTGGCTCGTTTTATGTACATTGTATATCTTTAGATTGTCGGTATACAGATTATTCATTTTGAATCAGCTAAGATTTAGCTAAAAATACCTGGTCAGGGACCTTTTTTATTAGGTATATTACAATGTAAGCATATATATTAACACGCTATAATATTTATAAACAAGATACCAAAATAATACACACCAATCCTGATATCGTATTTCCCCACAATCCAATTTCCGTGTAAAGCTCTAAGTCTAAGTCGAAGTAACTCAGTATTCCGGCAACTGCAATGTCCATCTGTGCAACCGTGCACTTTAGATGCTCTTTTTCGTCTTGAACGCGCCACCATTGATCTTGATACCAACCTTAGATAACAGATAAATGGATGATAATTAAATATCCATGCCTTATATTATTGAAAAGACCATGATTATCTTGATGGACACTTTTTAAACTTCTTGAGTGAAAAACCTATGTGTGCTCTTGGTCTTCTGAAAAGGGGTAGAAACCATGAATTCTACACCTAGGTCAAAAACTTATATTTCTTTCGTGATCAATCCATTTGGATCTACCGGAAAGTCAACAACGACGTAAAATACCCTATGAATGGCGACGAGGGGTATACCAAGCTAATCTGTGCGATCATCTGATCTAGAATACGTCATTAAAAACAGTATGTGAGTGACATCCGATCTGAAATATACCTTCAATTTGGAAATTTGTAATGAACAATTTCAATTATGTTTCTTTACATTCCGAGCTGCCCAATATGTTTACAAAGTCAATCAATGATATAAACTTCATATAAAGTGTCGTATTGCAAAAAAACTAAAATGAAATCAAAGTTATGAGATGCGTTTTCGGAATTTATGGCTGAAATGTTAACTCTTCTTGATCTATTCAGAGGACAATATCCGGATATATACAAAGCGAAGGGTTGAAAATCATCGCGGAAACCAAGGCTCAAATGTAATAAGGCTCTATTGTTAAGTCTGTTATACAAATTACAAGTACATTTCAAACGTTAAATGAATTGTTTAAAAACAATTAAAGCTTACCAGGAATTAGCCAAACGAATTTTGGTGCATGTAGTCCTAACCTCCATGCTGCACACATCATCATCCGAGCTTTTGCCTCATAACCCTGCGTAATGATAATTCTGGCGCCAATATTCTATATATTTGAAAATGATAAAACATTGAGAATTATAAAATATCATGAGAATTATAAAATGACTTGAGGTGGTTATGAGATGTAGCATTATCATCATGTTTGACATAAAGCACTATAATAAAGGACGATTTCAGGACATTCAAATTATTAGTATTTCAACGGGCGATTAAATTAAATTCACCTTTTCCAGCAAAATGATGACACAATAATATAATACAAATACTTATGAGAAGGGTGCTAGGAAACTCATTAGAAACCCAACCCTAACGAGCGGGCTTGTAAGGGGTCGTCCATAATTTTCGCCATTTTCAGTTACGTACAAAGCGTACGTAAGAGGGGGGGAGGGGGTCGAAATATACCCCAACCGTACGTAACTTAAATGGCGATCTTGAGAGGCGGGATTTTTTTTTTAAAGTACAAAATTTAATAAAATTTCGCCATTTATTGCGTACGTAACTTGAGGGGGGGGGGGGTAAAAAGTTACGTACGCTCTGTACGTAAGTGAAAATGGCGATAATTTTGGACGACCCCTAAAATGGGGACCCTTAGAACAATGAAATGATGATAAAACAGTCTGCAATAGGTCCTAACAGCAAAATGATGAGGGAAGGACACGACTAAACAAATGAGACAAATGAGAGCGCCAGAAAACAAGTGAACAAAGAAACAGATGCACTGAACAAGGCAAACAAAGTACATGATTTAACCCTCGTCCACCTAAGGTGATGGGGGTGGGGTAGGGTGGTTAGCACCCGGTCACATTTCTTAAGTTGGGACCCTCGCTTATTTGCCATTCAAATGCTTATATTTTTCAAACCATACATCACATGTAATTTTTCAAACCATACATCATATGTAATTTTAACTTACATACATCACAATTGAGTATATTTAGTCTCATTTGGAAGGTAATTTATTGCTTTAATAGTATCTATAAGAAAAATGTATAAATCAAGTTGAGATTAATTACTATAACTCGTTAATTACAATTAGTCAGGGTGGAGGCAGGTGAGGATGCATGCAGGTGAGGATGCACGCTATGTATTTCCAATGGGATAGGCAACATTTCATCGCTTATTTGCCATTCAAATGCTTATATTTTTCAAACCATACATCACAATTGAGTATATTTAGTCTCATTTGGAAGATAATTTATTGCTTTAATAGTATCTATAAGAAAAATGTATAAATCAAGTTGAGATTAATTACTATAACTCGTTAATTACAATTAGTCAGGGTGGAGGCGGGTGAGGATGCATGCAAGTGAGGATGCACGCTATGTATTTCCAATGGGATGGGCAACATTTCATCGTTTATTTGCCATTCAAATGCTTATATTTTTCAAACCATACATCACAATTGAGTATATTTAGTCTCATTTGGAAGATAATTTATTGCTTTAATAGTATCTATAAGAAAAATGTATATATCAAGTTGAGATTAATTACTATAACTCGTTAATTACAATTAGTCAGGGTGGAGGCGGGTGAGGATGCATGCGGGTGAGGATGCACGCTATGTATTTCCAATGGGATGGGCAACATTTCATCGCTTATTTGCCATTCAAATGCTTATATTTTTCAAACCATACATCACAATTGAGTATATTTAGTCTCATTTGGAAGATAATTTATTGCTTTAATAGTATCTATAAGAAAAATGTATTAATTAAGTTGAGATTAATTACTATAAATAACTCGTTAATTACTATAAATAATTACTATAAATAACTCGTGAGGATGCATGCTATGTATTTCCAATGGGATGGGCCATGTTTAGAAACTGGACCTAATGTTGAATATTCCTTAATATTTGAGATAATCTTTGCTAATTATATTGATACTAATTACCTAGGAAGTGCTTATTTTATCCACCAAATCCTCACAATAATATCAATTTTTAGTGTTTAGGATTAACATGTCCATCGCCGTCACCCTACTAGTATATTATTTTCAAATTGTTCAATATCCAATGCTGATTTCTATAGAGCAACAGTTATAACTATGTATGTTAGAAAGATGTCAGTGCAATTAATGCCAGGCATAACATTGTTTTCAATTCATAATACAGAAATGAGGTTGTAAGTAATCAGCCGAATTTGTTTTCTTCATTTTTGGACACCCTGTATAATAACATTTGAATGAATTGTACCTTTCTACCAGAAAGGTATGTTCATAAACTTCATTTAAGTGTTTCTTTTGAACAAACAACATTTATATACATTTTTGTCATGCTGTCCACACAGAATATATAGTTTTTTATGTAAAAATTGACACATTTTGATCACCCTGTATTTTCGTTTGACAATTAATTAACCCCTACAAATAATATATGACCGGAAGGGCCTTGCCTTTGGCTTCTCAAATCTGGGGTTCAATATTTATTTTAATGCACTATGTTTAAATTAGGAAGCATACGGTAAATTACATTTCATAGTAATATTTCTTTTGTTACATCCTATATATTTCCTAAGTCACCCTGTATACTGGAACAAACACTAGATACTCACAATTCTAGATATCTCAGCTTTCTAACAATGTATAATTTTGCACACTTTGGATTTATACTTTTTGAGTTATTAGGCTTAGAGCATTATCACATGTAATTTTTGTCAAATGTATGCATGTGACGCAATAGGGTCCCAACTTATTAAATGTGACCACGGTCCGCTAAATTTTTTCGCCGATTGCGGTAAACGCAAGGGACAGTCACCTAGGATCGCTTTTACATCCCTTGCGCTAATTTTAACAGGGACAAATGAGGGCACCACCTTACCCGGGGGTTGAGTAATCAGGCGCGTGGGGGGGGGGGGCTTTGGGGGGCTCAAGCCCCCCCCCCCCCGGGTCCCCAGAGGGTAAAAAAAAGAGGGGAGAGAGGAGAGGAGAGAAGGAGGAGAGGAGGAGGGAAGAGGAGGAAGGGAGGGGGAGGAGGAGGGGAGGGGAAGGAGAGGCCGGGAGCTTTTATTAGTGTCTCTCACTTTATCTCTACGTCTCTGAACCATGTGAAAACCCAACAGCTTGGCCCTCTGAATCACCAGTGTCGTAACCACCATTGGCAATAAGATAAGGTAAGGAGGAAGGGTAAGGAGGAAGGGTAAGGAGCATAGACAGTGCAAGGGACTCTCCCCCCATCATTGTCACGGTGGGGACGATGCCCCCCCCCCCCCCCCCCCCCCCAAAAAAAAGCCATTTTTTGCGCGAATTAGTTTCAATGTTAAACTATTCAAGCTTAACAACATGGTTTCAGGAACGTTTTCAGGACCATTTTAGTGACAAAACTAGAACCAAAATTGCGCGCTTCGCGCGAGTTAGATTCAATGTTTCTTTATTCAAGTTATAAAAAGAGGGCTTAAGGAACGTTTTTCTGGACCATTTTAGTTTAAAAAACTGACAGTTTGTACGCTCAGGAACGTTTTCCTAGAGCTTTTTAGTGTTAAAATAGCCATTTTTTTGCGCGCTTCGCACGCATTGGTTTCAATGATTATTCAAGCTTAATAACAACATGTTTCAGGATCTTTGTCTGGACCCTTTTAGTTAGTAAACTAGACGTTTCAAGCGAATTGGTTTCATTTTTTTTTATTCAAGCTTAAACAAAATGGCTTCATGAATGTTTGTCAGGACCATTTTAGTGTTAAAATAACCAGTTTTTGCACAAATTATTTTCAATATTTTATTATTCATGCTTAACAAGATTGCTTCAGGAACGTTTTCAGGACCATTTCTGTGTAAAAATAACAAATTTTTGCGCGCTACGCGCGAATTATTCAAGCTTACCAAGATGGTTTCAGAAACGTTTTTTTAACCTTTCTTTTTACAATAGTCGTTTTTTAAAAATATTTTTGAACAAGACGCGCGTATTAGTTTCACTGTTTATTTATTATTCAAGCTTAACAAGATGGCCTCAGGAACGTTTTTCTAAACCTTTATTTTTACAATAGCAATTTTTTTCGCGCTCCGCGGGAATTATTTTATACTTTGTATTATTCAATTTCAACAAGATGGCTTCATAAACGTTTTCTGAACCTTTTTAGTGTTTAGTGTTAGTGTTGACGCGCGCATAAGTTTCACTGTTTATTTATTATTCAAGCTTAACAAGATGGCTTCAAGAAAGTTTTCCTAAACCTTAATTTTTTTTTATACCACTGGCTTCAAAAACGTTTTCTGGAGTTTTTTAGTGTTAAAATAGACATTTTTGGCGCGCTATGCGCAAATTAGTTTCACTATTTAATAATCAGTCAATTTTGAATGATATTGATAATAAGCCAATATTGATTGGAAATGAAGTTAAAGCTTTTCAATAAAATATTGGTCAAAATAACACCAAATCGCACCAAATGGGTTAAAAAATTCAACAAAAAAACACCAATTCCAAGGGGGGCACATCCCCCTCAGACTCCCCATGTCCGCGTTACCGCGAACCAATGAAATTTATTTTTAAGCCCCCCGGGTAAAAAAATCCTGCGCACGCCTATGAGTAAGCTGTCGAAGTCTGAGGGTATTTTGAAAGAATGTTTTAATTCGTCGCTGTTCTGACATACCGGCACATCACAACAGAATTAAGTAAAGTGATGTGCCGGTATGTCAGAACCGCGACGAATTGTATGGTCCTGAATCTGTGAATCATATAGTAAAAAAATTGCAATAGTGGAAAGAATCCATTTTGTTTTTCAAAACCATGTTGAATTTTGAAACTTTTTAAACGTGGCAAGAATAAAATGTTTGTTCCTAACTTTGTGTAAAAGGATGAAGTCGATCGCATTTTCCGTTTGTCTTTGGCGACCCTCTTTGCCGCACACTCCAATTTACGTCTTTGTCCTCGAACACAGTGAATTGAAATGGCACACGTTGTATTTTCATATTTGAATATCCCGCCAACAAAAAAATTGAAAGGTTCAGTTTTTCATCCAAATTTGGAACATTATAAGCAATTTAAAAGTCACATTTTCAATACACTATGCGGGAAGAACAGACCACATGTTACCTGCTCATAATCAAATAGCCCGCTCGCTCAGGCACAACCCAACGCATCCCCACTGTGTGATCAATATCCATTTCATTCCCGGCAATTCAAAGTGCCGCGCACAGCATTTTCTCGCGGCTTGCGTGCGTTGAAAGCGTGACTTTTGAAAAGTGACCAATTTTCTTTAAATGGTGCTAATCATGGCTTATCTTTGTTGTTAGGGGGCAAATTTGGTATCAAATTATGCCTAAAAGATTCATCGAAATGCCTATCTAGCCTGTTTGGTCAAAAGAAAATATTAAATGTTACTCAAAATGACATAAACAAAGTGGTTTACTTTCTTTTGTTGAACCCTTAAAGGAGGTGTCCCGCAAGCATAAAAGTGTGCATTATATGTTAGAAAAATAACTATCGAGCCCAACTTTTATAATTTTATAGAACAAAACACCACACTTATGACAAAAACAAATAAAAACCGCAATCTCTCAACATGCACTTTTTAAAATTCGCGGCGATCGAAAGTCCCAGTGTCGATGATGTCATAATTACACAATGCACATGCGCAAATTTGAGCACCAATACCCATGACGTCATCGACACCGGGACTTTAAATCGCCGCGAATTTTAAAAATTGCATGTTGAGTGATGGCAGTTTTTATTCTTTTTTGTTACTAGTATGATGTTTTGTTCTATATAATTACGTCATTTCGGCTCGATAATTATTTTTCTAACAAGTAATGCTCAATGTTGTGCTTGCGGGACCCTTCCTTTAATGATTAGATAATATAAGTGTTGTCTACTAGCCATCCAAAGTGTCTAGTAGGCTTCAAATCTAATAAGTTAGAAACTTTACAAATAAGATTTTACTTCAATAGACCGTATCATTCCCCTTCAATAAAATCACACAATGCATTGGGTAGATATAAGAGATGTTACGATCTACCGCTTAATCTATTAGGTTTCAGAATTTAAAAAAAAAGAAATTGACTACAACTCATCATTCCCCTTCAAGAAATTACATAATCTCACCGCATTAGGTGAATATTGGAGATGTCATGATGTGCAAGCTTCTACCGCTTCAATTTTGTAATCTAATATAAGTGTTAGATTTTACAAAATAAGACTTTACCTTAACAGACCGTATTGTACTCCTTCACAAAAATCACACAATAGCTCACTGCATTAGCAGATATTACAGATGTTATGATGTATGAGGTTTGTAAAGCTTATTCTGTAATCTAATAAGTGCAGAATGTTGAAAAATAAAGTGTTACTTCATAGATATTTAACTCAATAGATCGATTATAAATCTCCTACAACAAATGAAACACTATTGCATTACATGAATATTGCAATATTCGTTTGTCAGTCTGGTGTTGCAAAGCCTTCCTCGCTTGATTTTGCATCATATTTTGTAATGCATATTTTCGAATAGGTAAATTCAATTAAACTACTATTGTCATAGTCCTGTTCTTTGTGTTTTTAAGTATGTCTGTATGACAAAAGTGACTGGGAACAAAATAAAATACAAAAAACAAACAATAACAAGAACAACAACAACAACAACAACAACAACAACAACAACAACAACAACAACATCAACATCAACATCAACATCAACATCAACAACAACAACAACAACAACAACAACAACAACAACAACAACAACAACAACAACAACAACAACAACAACAACAACAACAACAACAACAACAACAACAACAACAATAACAGCAACAACAAATCTGGTTTATATTTGAAAATGTTCATACTAATATAATCTTAAGAGGTCTCCCTGATTTGGAGAAATGTGGCTAACAAAAAAAGTGTCATGATTTTTTGGCAAAAGACATAATACCCGCCATTTAATTATCAAGATTTTAACCTTATGAGCCTTAAAGAGAACCTTTAGTAACAAATAATGACAAGCGCAAAAATTGTGTTAAGATAAATTTAAAAATATCAATGTTGGCCTATATTTCAATGTACAGACGAATACGACGGGATTTTGAGGTCATTGTGACGTCATGCGTGGGATGTTGTTTTAGTATGATTGTAAGGAAAGAGGAGACCTGTACAGTAGCTATACCATGCTACCAAAAATAAGCATTCTCTGCACCTTGGTTTGGATTTTTTTTTTTTACCGCCCCCTTAGGTACCAGTGTTAAAAAAACGTATAATTTTAAAAAAAACCCGGTTAATTGAGAGGTAAAAGGTAGAGTGAAAGGGGAAAAAATGGAAAGACAAGATGACGCCATTGAACACACGAGGAAAGTAGTATGTTGTTAACAAATAGGTTCATAAGGATTGTTAATTAGAATCTGGTATGGAAGGTTCATTCTACTGATCCAGTTAAGGTACTCACGTGTACGTTTCGGATACGTCCGTATCCTTAGTCAACATTTTTGGTAGTGGCGATCTTGGCGACTCGGGATACTTTTTGCAGTCTTGGATTTATCATCTGGAGATTTTTTACCAGATGATAAAAAATCGTCGAAAACGTGCGTGAATTGGTATTGCCCTCGTCCCGATTCAGCATTTCGGACGCTATTTACGATATACCATGTAAACATAGTGAAAAAAACTATATCGGCGAAACCGGGAGTCAATTTGGCACCAGAGTACCAGACTGAGCGAGCACAAGTAGAGGCATATAAATTCAACAACACCAGAGCATGGAGAAAGGCATCTCTTACCACCGTTAACAAATCGGCAATAACAGACCATGTAGTGGATTCTACCATGTCATCGAATGGGACGAGGCAAAGGTCATTGGCACGGAGTAAGACAGATACACAAGATGGATCAGAGAGGCTATTGGAATTAGAAAGAGAGGGTCCTCAACGATGTCTCTCTCACATCGATGTCCCGGGGTATTATCAGGTGCGTTCATACTCGCGTCGTTGCGTATCGGTCGACGTCGACGGACAAAAGTTGGCATTGCTTCAACACGCGCACCGATATCCGTCGACGTCGGGCGATGCGCAACGACGAGAGTATGAACGCACCCTCTATACGTACACGGTACATGTATATGTGCCTCACATTTTCGGCTTCCGGTTTCCAGCGAGGTAGCGAAATTCGCCATTGGACACGATGGATGGTAGCCAAAGCTTTGGATGGGAGCTATTGGTGCACTCAGCAGTTTAATAAGACATTATATACATACACAATTATGTACCTTTATATGTTTCAACTGTGATATCGGGTCCTCCACAAACGACTCAGATGCAAGTACACTCATACCGTTTTCTTCGAGTCGTTTTCTAAGATTTGCTGCATCCTGTAAACACATATATTTTTCAGTAAGTCATTACTTTTATGAATTTATTTTTATGACCCAGCGACATTTTTGGATCCGGTAAACATGGCAAACCTGAACGAGTTTTCCAAGGCGCGCACCAGAAACACAAAGGGAATACACTGCGCCAATAGCTAATTTGTCAAAGGTTATCTGAGGACAAATTGTAAAATAGGCTGAACATGTACAATTGACCCATTGAAAGGTTATAGTCCAATTGGAACCAATTACTTTTGTTATAGATGTATGAAAAAAGTGCCATCACTAATTGTTTCCATTGTTTCTAATAATATTAAGAGAGAGTATAATGGGTATGCCTTATTAAGAATATATCTGGGGGTAGGTCATTGATTAAAAGGACATGTGGGGTATTTTGATTAATGATTTTGATAAATGGTTGGTACCGGAATAATCAAGGGCACCAAGGGTACATGGAATAATTACCTGGATTATTACGGTCACATGGGGGGGGGGGCTTGATTATTGAGGGCAAAATGGTGTATCCCTTTATTACGGGTAGGCCTAGCATGGCATTAATATTAGTATTAAGGGCATCTGTGGTATCAAGGACTTAAACTCTTGCTATTTCACAATATAGCTTTGATAACCCAGATATCTGTGAACAAAGCAAGTCAAATTTATAAGTATTTCGGGGATCTACACTATTTTAAATCATGTTTAATCCTGATATTGTGCCCACTTTGCTACAAATCATACTATTTAAACACGAATCTAATTTAAATTCAAAGATGATTTCGTGTGTTGTCCAGCATCCTTAGTCCCACTAAGGTACCAACAGAAATGTCCTCCAAACAAACAGTGCAAAACATGTGTTTAAGCAGTGACAGTTGAATTAACAGCTGGAGATCGTGACTTCCACCTTCATAATAAAGGGTTCAACAAAAGAAAGTATACCACTTTGTTTATGTCATTTTGAGTAACATTTAATTTTTTCCCTGACCAAACAGGCTAGATAGGCATTTAGATGAACCTTTTCGGCATAAGTTGATAACAAATGTGCCCCCTAACAACAAAGATAAACCATGATTAGCACCATTTAAAGAAAAATGTCCTATTTTCAAAAGTCTCATTTCCAATACACAGCGCGAGAATAAAGGACCAATTAAATATCCCGCACAATGTCGTACAACCCAACGCATTTGCACTGTGCGATCGATAGCCCCGTAAATCCTGACTATACACAGAGAGAGAGAGAGAGACCCCAATTGGTGCTTTATGAGTCATGAGTTATCTCTTTATGGTTCTGAAAATCTAGATTATATGGATTATTTTTGTACCAAAATATCAATTTGCCCAAAGGTTGAGATACGGCCTTCTGGCGCTCAGCCCTCGACATATAAAATCGACAAATGAGGTACTTTGCATCTTCACCAGCCCGACGCAAATGTTATCCGCTATGTGCGTATGTTTATCCCATGTCTGGATCTTTTATACGCTACTTGCACGCAACGCCATTTTAGAATGAAAGCGAGGCTCTCCCTCATCGCGCCCGCCAAACCGCGTCACGTGCTGCACAAACCTGCGTGAAACCACGGCGCAGTATGGAGTGATAGTGCGTGGTGAGGGGAGAGCCTCGCTTTCAATGGTTCCATCTGTACCGTGCAAGCAGCGTATAAGGCCAAAACAAACAAAAAGTTGACTTGCCCTTTCAGGGTCAAAGTCAGGGTCGGACGGGTTTTTTTGTTTGAATTTTTGAATTTTTTTTGAATTTTTTTGAAAATTTACTGCACAAAAACACGTTTTAAAGATTTTTTTTAAAAACAAATTTTTTTTTAATTTTTTTTTTTTGATTTTTAAACAAGCAGATACTACTTAAAAACACGTTTTGATCTTTCTTTATTGTTATGTGCTTCTTTCAATTTTTTTGAAAAAAATAAAAAATAAAAAATAGCGACCCTAGATTTCCGAAAATTAGGGTCGGTCGGAAAGGGCAAGTCAACTTTTTTTTTTTTGGCCTAAGGGTTAGTCAAGAAAGATCTGACTGATCATATTTCTTCGGAATTTTATTTAGTTACTAATGTTTTTAAACATTTGTTAAACAATTGAAAAATGTTGACATTTGTTGACAATATTGTTGACAATATTATTTAACATTTTTCACTTTTCCCAATTGAAAAATTGCAAAACACGTTGAAGTAGTTCCAAAAAAAATAAACCCCACCAAATGTTTACGAATATTTTAAATTAAATAAAAATTGCCCGAGAGGCCGACCATATATACCTACATGTACGTTATGTGTATGGATATCTAAAATAATATTGTGGCCAGAGGGAGAAAATGTATACTTTTTGGATACTGTGGATACAGATAGATAGATGGGTAATACCGTACCTCGGTAAAGAATTCTTCATTTTGATGGATGAGCGCTACTTTCTTCCATCCGAAATGTCGCACGAGAGCTACTTTCAATACATTCTCCGCTGACTGCTCAAAACAGGTTCGAAAAAAGTATGGATATCTGTCTGTCTGTGACAAAAGGTGCGATGCGGCTCCGTACGAAATCTGCAATAAACCAATACACAGATCTTGTAAATACATTTATTGTATGTAATGCGATAGATACAACATTTCAGACCTGCTAATTTTGGTCATTCGGTCCGGTGTTTTTCGAAATACTCGCATCAATTTAAAAAACCGCACAAATCAGATCAATAAAATCAATCAATCAATCAATCAATCAATCAATCAATAAAATCAATAAAATCAATCAATCAATAAAATCAATCAATCAATCAATAAAATCAATCAATCAATCAATCAATCAATCAATCAATCAATCAATCAATCAATCAATCAATCAATCAATCAATCAATCAATCAATCAATCAATCAATCAATCAATCAATCTAAATCAAATCAAATCAAATCAAATCAAATCAAATCAAATCAAATCAAATCAAATCAATTCAAATCAAATCGATCAAATCGATCAAATCGATCAAATCGATCAAATCGATCAAATCGATCAAATCGATCAAATCGATCAAATCGATCAAATCGATCAAATCGATCAAATCGATCAAATCAATCAAATCAATCAAATCAATCAAATCAATCAACCAATAAATAAATAAATAAATGGTACCTGAATAAGATTCCAATGACGGGAAGCATCCGCAATAGGTCCTGCAGCAAGTGAACATCCTGGTCCTATAATCATGACTTTCGTCGAAGAAGTGTTGTACAGTTCTCTAAACATGGCGTTAAGTCCTATTCCGGGGTCGCACTGTAGGGGCAAATTTGCTGCATCAATAGCATTGATAATATAACTGAGAATATCCACTAACATTTACATTTGTCCTTGAACACGACATTTGAGTCAGACTCGTGACAAAATTCAAATCTCAAACATACTGTGGTCAGTACGCTAATGACATGATGGTTACCTGGGCCTGTGTATCTTTTAAAACTTACAATCAGTTCGATATGTATCAAATATGCACATTAGCTAATTAAATATTCAAATCTCAAAGATGCAAATTAGGTACCGTACGCAATATATTTTGTTGACATGATTATATTCCTAAATACAATCATGATATGTGTCACCATGTTTAACAAAAGTACATTACACTATTTTCGAATTGTTACCATATTTAAATGTTTGTGTGATGTACTCATTGTTTTGAATTTCCAATTATACCAAAGATAACGTATTTGGCTCAAAAATGTTGTCTTCCTTAAACACATTTTAGATGTTAACAGTGAACAAAATGGGATGCTCTCCAGATATCCAAGATGGCGTCCAAAATGGCCGCCAAACAGGTCAAATCTCATAAAATGACATATAACCATCAAATTGTATAGTGAAAGTATAGTTTTAATAGTGGGATGTATGTATTAGACCACTAGACACTCATACCCAGAACTTTTGTTTTGTTAACACACCTAAATCCAAGATGGCCGCCAAAATGGCCGCCTCAAATGGTAAAATTCCATATATTGGCATATATAAACCAACATGTATGATCAGAGTATAGTTTTAACGATGAGATGTATGTGTTTAGCTCATATCCAGTATTTTTACTTTGTTAACACAGTTAAAAATCCAAAATGGCCCCCAAAATGGTTCCGAAATGCTTTCCGATGTGGCTGAAATAATTGTAAAATTCAATAAAATGAGATAATATCAACCTAAATGTACGATGAAAATATAGTTTTAATGATTGGATGTATGTATTAGACCACTAGTAACTCATATCCAGTATTTTTACTTTGTTAACGTTAACATACTTAAAAACCATAATGGCCGCCAAATTAATGGCCGAAATTGGTCAAAACTTTCAAAATTCCATAAAATAGGATAATATCAACCGAAATGTATGATGAAAATATAAACTGCTTACAAAAAGTATCGAAACACTTAGAAATGATACAATATATAACGGCTCGAAAAGGTATGCATTAATCGAAGCAAATAACCAAGTGCATAATTTTGTTCTGCGTATTTTGACACCTCAATCGTTGAGATACGATCTTGCGGAGCGGAGTTATTGTCATTTCAATGATCGTGGGTCCAGTTTTCAAGGTGACATTCATCCCTATTGAAAATCACGAATCTGATAATTCTAAACAGTATATTCTATAGGGTGATTGCCACTTTTGAAACTGGACCCACGACCATTGAAATGACAATAACTCCGCTCTGCAACATCGTATCTCATCTCAAAAAATGGGATAGAAAGAAAAATAAAATAAAAGAGAGAAACAAAATTGGACTATAGAGTAGTCCGGCGTGTTCAGTGAGTAGCGGACGAGAGAGAGGGCGCCGGTGTTGGCCTGTTGGCGGGTTGGCAAAGGTCGGTTGAAGAATGTTTGCTTAATTTTGGATGTTTATTCAATCACATATACAAATGTATATAATATTATTGAGTCCCTGGACTTTTATTAATATTAATTTAGCCCGGACTACTACCTGATTCAAATAAAGAAGCCTGATCAAGGCTAATCAATATCAAGCCCGTATGTCCATTAGCATGGCTATATATGCGGCATGAAAATAGTAATCCTAAGTAATAGTAAACTAAACACAAGGCCAAACAAAAAAGAAGGTCTGTCTCAGAAGCCCTCCCGCATTGGTATGTGAAATGAGCTACGGCGCGTAGGTCTATGCGCTGGGGGCTAAAAAACAGTTTTGTTTTTTTTTATTATTTTTTTTAAATAAATAAAAAAAGTTCTCCGTAAGCTTGGATAAGCAAAAAAAAAAGAGCAAAAAAAAAGAAAAAAAGAGCATACCTCATTATTTTCTACAAAAAGAAATATAAAAAAACCCGCACAGCACCGTTAGCTTTTTTGCACAATGTTTCTGAGACAGACCTTCTTGTATTGCTAATCGCTCAATTTCAATTTCATTTCCCAGTGTACTCCTCGTCTTCGTTACTGCTACACACAAAAAAGAAATTAAATTTAAAAAAAAGAGAAAAAAAAGGTTTAGGGTCGGCGGTAAAAATAGGGTCGGTCGGGTTACGCCAATCAAACCTCTTTTTTTTAGGCCTAAGGGGGCGATTTAGATAAAATCACCTTAAGAAGCAGCTATATTTATTCTTTCTATTGATTTTTATTTCACAAAAATCGGAGTCGAGATTCGGTATATCAAAGTCGAAACTCCAACGCAATTCTCATAAATAGATTGTTAATGTATTTAATTGTTTTTCACACGGTGATATTTAATGTGTTATTACTGATAAATACCATAACTTTAAAAATACATGTCGTACCTAATTTGCATACTTAATTTGTTTAAAACAATGTTTCTAGACTTCAAGCGCCGTGTTATCCAAACGTTCATTTTGATCAAACCCGTGGTCTTTTTCAAAAACGGAAGCATGTATGAAACTGTAATTTAGAACGGAACTAGACTAAATAGCTACAGGAGATAGCATTGCTTTTTCCATATCGTCAGCCTGCTTCGATAATTGCCTACTCATATTTTCTAGTTTTGAGACTAACTTAAATTAACGACCCCTACTTCATTTACAAATCATGCAGTACACGCAGAGCATAATGTATAAGCAAACGGATCTTTCAAGTGTGTACATTTCTCTGTGTAAATGGTTATGAGTATGAAGTATTTGGTAAGACTTTTCATCAGCACGGTATCACTACCGCTATGACCGTTTAGCCAGTGGCGTAGCTCAGGGTGGGGCAGGGGTGGCAAATGCCCCCCCCCCCCCCCCCTGACGAAAAAAACTCAATTTGGGCCCCCACCCCCCTAAAAAAAAAAAGGGGTGAGAAAAAAAGGAAATAGGAAAAAAATGAGAAAAAAGACCGAGGTTATTAGCCAAAAAGAAGGCAAAATTGTACATATAGTACATTTACTGTGCGATTTTTGTTGACTGTATGTGTGGTGTTTTTTTGGACTGTGCGAATTTTTTTGACCTTAACGTTTAGCAGGTGGCCAATTATGCATTGAGTGTTTTACAGTAATCTGGTCGCGCAGGTCTTGTAGTACACTTTGTTTTGACTCAACCTGTAGCTTGGTCATGAATTTACTGGAAACAAGTAATTAAATGGCATTCAGAGTTAAGATAATAACGCATAATTGATCAATCAATACTACATGTATAAAGTCAGCTTATTGATGTATAGATCTGGTTAAAAACGCTCCGCTTTACTAGTGATTGGTTTAACCTTTGCTTGTGCTCGTTTGGATTCTGGCAATATATTTTTTCTCTGACAGATATGTTTATGACAGCAATTCCATCATTCTACGCGTTGAACTGGAACAGTTGTCGGTTTCATAATTCATCCATATCTGGTCTTATATACCCTCGATTTTCCCTGCACATATATGACATGAAGTACAATATAGGTACGTAAGCAAAAGCTCAAAATCCTCAATATTAGGATATTTGCCACGAAAAAAAGAAAGAAGGAAATCATAACTATCACTAGCAAAATGTAAATGGTAATCACTCGGGCATTTGCCAGCAACATTTGCTTAACTAGTAATTGTTATTTTATAAAGAAAAGAAAGAAACAGGCTAGTAAAGGTAATTACTTGTACAATCTCGAGCAATCCCATTTGGTTCGAGGGATATTCCGTTTGCGATTTTTTAAACATTGAGAAATATCCTCCATTATGCCTCTACTAAGAGCCACCTGAAATCATTTGGGCTACCCCTTGCCCGATGATTTGTGAGAATGTGCGGTGCCCTTTTCCTATTTGTGAACGATTTGTGGCTCTGAAAAGAACCGTTCAAATGGACTGCCCCTTATCCAATGAACATGCAGATATCACGAATTCGATAGTTTGTTTAATTTCGAAATTAACACAATTCATCTAAATGGCCTTAGATGATTTCTACCAAATTTGTTTCATGTTTACTATGAATAACCCCGAAGACCACCCGTGACGTTATATATAAAACAAGGTCATGACCTCCCTGACTCAGATAGTGATGATCTTTAATTAAGATACGAAAATAAGTGAAACACATTGAGAGGCCTTCAAAAATGTTGAGAAAATGTATTTGATTTTTATTGTTACTGACATGTTTGAAGAAATCATTAATGAGAGGGTTTCTATATACATTTATTATCTAACTAAACAAGGTGATGATAATTAATTTCATTTTTATGAGGAATCTCTCAAAGCGCCAGACTGTGTAAAAACATACACGCACCCCCACATATCAAAAAATTACCAAGGTAATAGAGTGTCAATACGGTATTTTGTATATGTTATCTTTGATATATACATTACCATATAGTTTACCAATGACTGTATGTTTCTATCCTTAGATGAGTCCCCTTTTGTATCATGGTCAAATCCAGATTGGGTATTTAACCGTTAACATATTTTAACTTCACCCCGGTTTCTACTCAGTGATACCCAGAGAGTGATATCTTAAGTTGACCTTGCCGTCCATGTCATGCAATACACAAACTGCATACACCCGTCCATATTGGAAGATGGCATGAGTGATGAGTGATGAAAAGCACCGATTTCTAGGTGTATTTGATAAAATAATGTAGAAGGGACCAATCTCCGTGTAAACATACACAGTTGAACTCAAGTTCGGGAAGCAGGTCTCCCGTCGCGTTTGAATGAACGGCAATGAAATGTGGTCAGACCAGTATTAATTAATTAAGTATTAACTTGTGCTATATGTATGACTTAATAGCACGAGGCAGCGTATTAACTTGTGCTATAAGGAATTAATAGCACTCATCGACAGTGACTATTTTAGTGATGATTTATGTGGCAGAGCTCTACCCTACACACCAGAGACACTTGCACAGTAGGACACCTCTCACTCACCCAGACTTAGACAATCATCTACTATTAAACACACACACACCAAGTTGGGTAATAATTATAGTGCTGTAATTAATCAGGTTATTTACGATGTCAAATTTACAGCATTCTGAAGCTGTACAAGAAGTGAAATTTGTGGAATTTTGGATTGGCTGTGTATGTGCTATTAGTATGACTTATAGCACGAGGCAGCGTATTAACTTGTGCTATAAGAAATTAATAGCACTCATCGACAGTGACTATTTTAGTGATAATTTATGTGGCAGAGCTCTACCCTACACACCAGACACCACTTTCACAGTAGGACACCTCTCACTCACCCACACTTAGACAATCATCTACTAAACACACACACACCAAGTTGGCTAAGAATTACAGTGCTGTAATTAATCAGGTTATTTACGATGTAAAATTTACAGCATTCTGAAGCTGTACGATAAGTGAAATTTGTGGAATTATGGATTGGCTGTGTATGTGCTATTAGACTAATTTAAACCATGGCCTAAACACTTGACTTGTCTTTTCGGGAGGTTTATGCCTGTTGCACTGTATGGCAATTTGTTTATCGAGTAGCTCTAAATTTCATGTTGGTACTTAATTCGGCCGAGTGCACCAATGACGAGTAGCTGAAGAATAGCGCTACCTCGCTAGTAGCTGAGGCGTAACCCAAAATTTGGAGAGCACCAAATCGGGGTAAGCTACTAGGCTAGTAGCTGGCGGGTAATTTACGCTAAATGTTATACCTGACCGGACCCAAGAGCAAGTTAGGGCATAACGTTTTATGCCACAAGTCAGTCGATTCTAGCAGTAACGTAAATTTGTTGTACACATTGGAGAGGATGAATCGCTGATGCAAAGGACCAATTGCGCTTGCATGCACAGGGGGTGTCTATTTGAAGTGGAATGTGATCCCTCATAAGCTGAAAGATTTTATATTTTTGAAACTCCATTCATGCAATTTGGTGACTACTTTTAGTCAAAATTTAGATTCAAACACTAATCGCACCGACTTCGGGTCATATTTTGACCAAAATGTACTAATTGTCCACGGATATTAAATAATGACTAAATAAATAAATAAACGTACTATTGTTTTTATTAAATAAACACTGATAAATCCAAAGTTTCAACATTATTGTGAGTGGAAGGGTAGAAGAACAACAAAAATGATAGCATATCGTGCCGTGCATGGGATCGAACCGGGGTTCTGCGGTTCACAAGCGAAGGACAAGGTATCCACGCCACGGAAATATTCGTGTTAAGAGATGTGTTATAATTGTATATAAAGGGTTCAACACAAGAAAGTATACCACTTTGTTTATGTCATTTTGAGTAACATTCAAAAGCCGCGAGAAAATGCTGTGCGTGGCACTTTGAATGGCCGGGAATGAAATGGATATTGATCACACATGCAACTGCGCGCGTTGGGTTGTGCCTGAGCGAGCGGGCTATTTGATATGAACAGATAACATGTGGTCTTTTCTTCCCGCGTATGTGTATTGAAAATGTGACTTTTGAAAATGTGACTTTTGAAAAGTGACTAATTTTCTTTAAATGGCGCTAATCATGGTTTATCTTTGTTGTTAGGGGGGCAAATTTTGTATCAAATTATGCCTAAAAGATTCATCTAAATGCCTATCTAGCCTGTTTGGTCCCAAAAAAAATTGAATGTTACTCAAAATGACATAAACAAAGTGGTATACTTACTTTTGTTGAACCTTTTACCATTAAACTACTTGTTTCCATCAAGTGCTTGTTGTCTGTCATTCAAATTGTGCTTTTTGGTGCAATATGTGTAGGTGCCCCTCGCCCAAAATATGTTTGTAATGTCATGAAAGTCAGTATTTTTGAAAAAGCGATAAACAATTTTTTGTGCCAAAAAAATGGCGTCATTTTTTTGTCCGGAACGCAGGCCGACTCCACGTGATTCTTCATGTACACTCAATCACAACCTCTAGGTTTCAGAGGGCTTCCAGTTTAGCCGAATAGGCTGCTATAGGGAGTTAACAAGCTATCGGCCGAGTGCACCAATGACGGGTAACTTAATAGGGAGGTAAGCTACCTCCCTAGTAGTTATGCTCTAACTGTAGCATAACTTTCTAACGATGTAATTCTTAGAGCATAACTGGCGAGTAACATCAGAATAGCAACTAGCGAGGTAAATATCCACATTAATCAGCATCGTCCCCTTACAAAATTAATTGGCGCATATGCAAAGTGTTAACCTATAGTTTATTGTAAAATTCTGGCGTGAATGGTCCTCCGTAATATTAAAAACGTGTCGTCACTTGCTAGGTCATAGGTGAGTGTAAATCAAGAATCACGTGGAGTCGGCCTGCGATCCGGAAAAAAATGATGCCATTTTATGGCCAATTTTAATGACAAACACAAGCACCCGATGGATACAATTATATACAATTATAACACATCTCTTAACACAATACAAATACTTGCGTGGCGAGGACACCTTGTCCTTCGCTTGTTAACCGCGGAACCCCGGTTCGATTCCCAGACCACGCACGGCACGATATGCTTTTTTATTTCGTTCTTCTAGTTCTACCATTCCACTCACAATAATGTTGAAACTTGGCTTTATCAGTTTTTAATTAAAATAAAAACAATAATAAGTTTATGTATTTAGTCATTATTTAAGATCCTTGGACAATTAGTCCAAGGATCAAAATATTACCCAAAGTCGGTGCGATTAGTGTTTGAATGAGTAAAAGGAGTTGATCTAAATTTTGACTAAAAAAATCACCAAATTGCATGAATGGATTTTCAAAAATATAAAATCTTTCAGCTTATCAGGGGTCACATTCCACTTCAAATAGACACCCCCTGGGCATGCAAGCGCAATTGGTCCTTCAGCATTAGCGAATCATCCTCTCCAATGTTCACAACAAATTTACGCTACTGCTAGAATCGACTGACTTGTGGCATAAAACGTTATGCCCCAACTTACTCTTGGGTCCGGTCAGGTATAACATTTAACGTAAATTACCCGCCAGTTACTAGCCTAGTAGCTTACCCCGCATTGGCGCTCTCAAAATGTTGGGTTACGCCTCAGTTACTAGCGAGGTAGCGCTATTCTTCAGCTACCCGTCATTGGTGCACTCGGCCGAATAAGTAATAAGCAATAAGCAATCTATGACCTAGCGAGTGAGGACACAGTTGAAATATTACGGAGGACCATTCACGTCAGAATTTTACAGTAAACTATAGGTCAACACTTGGCATATGCGCCAATTGATTTTGTAAGGGGACGATGCTGATTAATGTGGATATTTACCTCGCTAGTTACTATTCTGGTGTTACTCGCCAGTTATGCTCTAAGAATTACATCGTTAGTAAGTTACGCTACAGTTAAAGCATAACTACTAGGGGGTAGCTTACCTCCCTATTAAGTTACGCTAGTTTGGTGCACTCGACCGTATATCATATATCACGCGATGGCTCACTATTACACATACGTGTTTTGATGTTTAGGATAGGAAAAAACCCTTGTTATATGACAAATTTGTGAACATCTACCAAAATGTTGAACATTTACCCAAACGCACAACGCCCCCAAACAAATACAAAAACAAAAACAAAACCCTGAGAATGTATCGTTCGTCTATAGAACAGGTTTTTTGTGTTACCTCAGTGTGTTTTGGTTGGAGGTTAGATATCTTATAAGTATCATTTCCGATTGGTTTTAATAATGCACACTTGGTTTCAAAGAAACATTTACCCTCATATAATTTTGATCTTCTATTCAAGGGCCGAAATCTGATTCTCCCCAAAAAATACTTTAGACATCGGAAAGCAGTGTTTGGGCATGGACGTTGCGCTTCTATTATAACGCTCGAAATACCAAGAATATTATTCAAAACTTACCGAACTGTCAGTGTCGATCAGCACTAATTGATAGTCTGCTAGCAAGCTGTCATTTTTGTTAATATGGTCAACCGCCATTCTAGAGGCTGCTAAAATACCTTCACCAGCTGGCCACGATCCTGTCATCGGAAACAATCCAAGAAGGTACAATGGCTCCTTATCGCACCAAACAGTGGTAAACATGAAGGCGTTAAATAGAAAAGGTATGAGCAGTTTCATGATTCTGATACATAAAAAGCACAGTTGTGCTTGGCTTATGAGAAGTTATACGCTACACCAGTTGTAGGCTGTTTAGTGCTAGTGTGACGAGAAACAAGATATCTGTCGAATGCATGCTATTTGAAATAAACACTCGATGAATAAGTCAACAGCATAAATACAGATACAACAATTACAATATTTCATATGTTATATGTACTCATCTAATAATTGACCATCGGGAATATCAGACACCAATTGTTACTTTCAGGTTTGCGCAGCTTGCCAACTGCATGCGCATGCACGGATAAAACAGATCTATTAAACAAACCTATAAATACTTATAGTAAACGCAGGCTGTGGTCTATAGTTTAATCTATTCCAAATTGGCGAGAAATATGCCTTTTTTTATTTCTCCGCGCGCAAAATTAAATCTAACGTACCCGCGCTATTTTGACATACGTAGGCATCACGCACACGTTTCACAGTGCGCCATGTTGCGTCATGCGAGAGTTTTGTGTTTGTAATATTCGCTGATGTAAGCAGATTCGCGAATTTAGCACTGACTGTTCAGTGTAGTGGGTAATCATTTGCCGCTTCAACGCTCACCATCTATCACCCTGCTCGACCTAACCTGCGTTCAGCATCAGACACCACCCGTCTAACTGTTCATAAAACCACCAAGCTCCTACAGTCTGCTGAACGTAGGACATTTTATTACACTGCCCCTCCATCTGGAACGACCTCCCAATTCACATCAGAGAGTCTCCATCTGTAGCCATTTTTAAAAAAGCTCTTAAAACCCATTTGTACAGTAATTAGTTTTGTTTTGTTGAGTTTGCTTATTTTTGTTTTGTCATAAAGCGCTACGATCTCGATGTAGCAGCGCTATATAAATACCAATAATGTATGTATATGTATGTAAGAGGGACCGGGTTCGAGATCGTGTATTTTTAAGGTCTCTGATAAATTAATTCACGCCAGTATAATATTATTTATAAAAATAAAATGATTGAATCGCAGTGGCACCTGTGCATGCCGACACACTATTAATTTGTATTTAATATTGATTTTATTTGCGTTATTTTATCAGTTGTCCGTGTGTATCGGTCAAGGTCTCTTAACATATAGAGAAACAAGTTGTTGAGGTTGTCAGTGATATAAAAGTTAGATCTGCGTAATTCTGCAGGATTAACATGCAACATTAATCACACAGGGTGAGTCAGAAAGAACGTTTTAGGCCGGAATATTCAAACCAATCATAGTGCTGATTCAGAAAGGACCATATATTTGGCTGTCTTTCAAATCAAGATTTGACTTTGACCATTGCGTCATAATGATACTGTTACATTGTACATCAATTTTAGTAGAACCCGGTATTTTAAAGCCAAACCACGGGCTGACAATACCACGTATATTACCATTGGCTCTGATTCAGGGATGCCAATCAATGACACTAGTGAAAAATGTTAAACTAACTGAAAGTAATTAATAGAACTGTGGAATTATCGTAAGAAAAAGCCTCAATGCAGGAAAAACCCTGAAAAGAGGTATCTCCGTTGATAGGAAAGCGAGCCTGATCAGAAAAGATTGTAGAATGGCTTGATAATTCGACCATCCCGTGGAGCGGCTATACAATTTGGGTTATTACTAAAATAGTGTCACATAATAATGCAATATTCATTTTTGTAAATTCTTGTTTTGAAAGAAAGCCAACTTATGGCTCTTATTATCACTACTATTGGTTTTGAATAGGCATGCCTACAACTTTTGTGATGCCTTTGCGAAAAAGTGTCTGTTCTTTCTGACTCCCCCTGTACGATACAGGATAGTATTATATTAAGAGGTTTTCAAGTTTGCAGATGTCAGGTTCCGTGAGGAAAAACCTGATTGTTTAGTTTTTGAAAGTGTATAGAAAACGCTATCAGAGGTCAAAAGGTCATGTCGGGGTCAATTCAGGCTGACTCTTGTACAGATTTGCGGAAATGGGACTATTCGTAAAGCATTGCAAAGATACGTAACTGTTATCTTTTACCTCCTTGTGACTTCAAATAATTTAGGGGAAACTAACTCTATGAAAATTCCGAACTTAATAATACAACCTTTGACCTTACCTACCGATGTAGATGTTTCCCCTCCCGAATCCTGCTTATAAGGATACAGTACAACTATTATGCGCTGTAAAGTCTGTTTCTTTGTAACAGCAACTTCGCACAAACAGCTGAATTTCTTAATCACTTGACACAATCAAGATTTCACAGATTTTTAGAAATCTTTTAGTCCTAACCTATATCAGAATATCATTCCCGATTTAGCGACTGGAATTGTTTATTCAGGGCGAGACAAAAAGCCTGCAATAGTGGAAAGAAGCCATTTTGTTTTCAAAATTGAGTTGTAGTTTAATTTTTTTAAACGTTGTATAAAGAGTTGACTAACCGAGCGGTGCTTTCAAAATCATTAAATTACATTGAGTCGAACTCGAAGTAAAGCAACAGGAGACACACCTTCTGTTTATATTGTCTTTAATTTGTAGAAGATATTGCAACAATTAACGTTGAATCTTGACTTTCAACCAGTCAATGTACGTGTTACTTTTCTTCCTACGGAGTAAAGATGAACTGATTTTATATTTCTTTCATGAATTATCGTACATACGCAAAATCTCTTTTGTGCCTTGTGATTGGCCAAAAAAATAAACACACCACAACTACGACGATATAATCCGTAGTCGGATTGGTCCATATTACGTAGCACATCATAACAACTTTGATTGACAGTTAGGATAATCTGAAGTACCACTACGCCCAAACAGCTGGACTCGATTAAATTAGATTAAAGGCGTACTACCGGACTTACGTTACTCAGCGATAATAACATATAAGGTCACGCGTTATGAACTCGCCTCTCAATAGGGTGGTGCCGTTACATTTTTTAGTTTTATGCTGTCATTTTCCTCAAATATTTTTAAAACCACAACAGCTATCTCAACAAATTTGGTATCATTTTAAAGCCCTAATAACAAGATATCTGCCTGCAAAATGGCATTGGTATAGCCAGGAGATACAGCTGTTTGGTGTTTGGGGACCAGGGGTGGTGCTGGAAGGGTGCCGCCGGAAGGGGTGCCGCCTGTACAAACTCAATGGGGATAATCCCATGCTTTGTTCTTTTTACAATAACTAGGGTCATGTGTTTTAAGCTCGCCGTCTTTCGCGTTACACACGGATTTTGGCTTTCGCGACATGATTTTAACTTTACACATTTATATTTGCTTGTATACCCCCCTGAGGTAGAAAAAGTATACATTTTCTGATGGGAAATTGCATGAGAAAACCAAATATACCATTAAAATTATAGTACGACCAAGAACTAAAATGGTATGATCGGAAATGTTCGGGAAAATATCAGAGTTTTTTAATTTTTAATTTGAGATCCATATATTTTTTATACCTACCCCTCTCATTATTTACTTTACATATTTGAATTAGAGAATAAAGGTATTGTTTTTAGACCGGGTACGGTCTAAAAACAATACCTTTATTCTCATTCTTAAACAATCATACTTCAGACATTTATCAAAGAAATAAGTACATTTTATTGTCCACATTTGACAACTTTTACCCCTGCTAGGATCGAATAACCCACAAACATTCCATCCAATCACATGCGATGAGTCAACCATGCGTAAGCGTCGCGGCGCCGGCATAAACGCAGGAAAAGCGCTAAAGACACACTGCAGAAGTGCGCGTTATGGAGCAAACCACGCATTGTGAAGGTCGGGCGCACTGTTAAAACGTAGGCCCCTAAGTTGTCTCATCTAGATGTCGCCGATTTCTCTGAGAACCAATGAGATTGCTTAAACTTTCTTAGCTGTTTAAGAATTCCTCATGAAATTACCCATTAGATGATATATCATTGTCAAAGTTACTACGTCGGTATGATAATTATACCGGCTAGTGAATATCTCCCATTTTTATTTTATATATTTTTAGAATTTTCAGAAATATTTGTTTAAGGATGAACCCTTCCCTGATATAAACTGCATTTCTGAATTCCTCTAGTTACAAGCTTTCCAAAAATGTATACTTTTGCTATCATAGGTTGAAAACTTTTTCTGTTATAGTCATTTTTATAAATCCGGTAAATTGAGGCTGATTATTCATGTTGACTGTGTAGCGAATAGGAAGAAAGCTGATGATCATGGTCTTATCCATAATTAATTAGTTGTTACAAATAGTTGACAAGTCTGTTGAACCACATACTTAAGGACTACTAAATATCCTTTAAAATGGGACCAAAATGGTGTTTGTAACATTAGTGGATGACTAGGGTCACGCGTTATGAACTCGCCTCCCAATAGGGTGGTGCCGTTACATTTTTTAGTTTTATGCTGTCATTTTCCTCAAATATTTTCAAAACCACAAAAGCTATCTCAACAAATTTGGTATCATTTTAAAGCCCTAATAACAAGCTATCTGCCTGCAAAATGGCATTGGTATAGCACTGGTACTACAGAAGGGGATATACAGCTGTTTGATGTTTGGAGACTAGGGGTGGTGCTGGAAGGGGTACCGCTGGAAGGGGTGCCGCCTGTACAAACTCAATGGGGATAATCCAATAATGGCGATAATCTTTGTTCTTTTTACAATAACTAGTCATCCCACAATGTTACAAACACCATTCTGGTCCCATTTTAAAGGATATTTAGTAGTCTTTAAGTATGTGGTTCAACAGACTTGTCAACTATTTGTAACAACTAATTAATTATGGATAAGACCATGATCACTAGCTTTCTTCCTATTCGCTACACATTCAACCATGAATAATCAGCCTCAATTTACCGGATTTCTAAAAATGATTCTTAAACAGCTAAGTAAGTTTAAGCAATCTCATTGGTCCTCAGAGAAATCGGCGACATCTAGATGAGACAACTTAACACGGGGAGGTGGGGCTTACGTTTTAACAGTGCGCCCGACCTTCACAATGCGTCGTTTGCTCCATAACGCGCACTTCTGCAGTGCGTCTTTAGCGCTTTTCTTGCGTTTATGCCGGCGCCGCGACGCTTACGCATGGTTTACTCATCGCATGTAATTGGATGGAATGTTTATGGGTTATTCGATCCTAGCAGGGGTATAATAATTACAAAGAGTACAATGACAGTTATTAGGCCGGAAATGTAGGTAACGACTAACAAGAGAAGATAGGGGAAACATATGAACAAATATAATACAAACAAACAAAGATACTTAGAGATCAATTTCCTTTTATAACTATTTTTGAAGCGGGTTATTTGTGTACAACTAGTTAGAGTAGAGTCCAGGGACTTCCAGATTTTAGGCTATACTAGATTATTGAATGACGAAGTATTTTAGATTTAATATTATTAATAATAAAGTTATTAGCATTAGCGTGTCTAGTGTTAAGTGTGAAGATCTTTATGTTTAGAGAAGAAAGCCCAACACAATTTGGGAGCGCATCATTATTGAAACGGAACATAAATAAAGCAGTTTGAAGTTTGTTGATATCAAAGATATTAAGGGTATTGAAGTCGTGAAATAGAGGCATTGTTGAAGTCGTGAAATAGAGGCATTGTATGCGAGTCATATGATGTACCAGCTCAGATACGTAAAGCCTTCTTTTGATAGATAAATAATTTGTCGATTTTTGTCATTTCCGTGCTCGACCATGGGCTTAGGGATATATGTTTAGATAGAGAAATTGCCCATGCAATGTTGCAATAAGATATATGGCAAGACAAGTGTATTATAAAGAGTAGGCAGAATAGCCGATCAACCTAACAACAAAGATAAACCATGATTAGCACAATTTATAGAAAATTAATCACTTTTCATAAGTCACATTTTCAATTCAGTACGCGGATGAAAACACCAATTGTTTTAAACAAGCACTAAGCCGTATCAGTCCCGTGTTGATCGCGGGCTAATTCAAATTCAAAGTGTCATGCATGGGTAAAGGGATTTTTATTGAAAGGAGAAACGGCTGCACTGTGTGGTCGATTGCCCGCCGGTCAATCCTGGTTTAGGATAACAGTGTCACACACGGGGCGAACCTCACACACACCCATTTTCCTCCCGCGTAGTGTATTGAAAATGTGACTTTTGAAAAGTGACTAATTATCTTTAAATGGCGCTAATCATGGTTTATCTTTGATGCTAGGTGTTATGTTTGGTATCAAAATGTCCCTAAAAGATTCATCCAAATGCCTATCTCGCCTGTTTGGTAAACAAATAATCGAACGTTAATTTAAATGACCTAAACAAAGTGTACGACTTTCTTTTGTTGAGCACTTTATTTTATGACCATTCTTTATTTGATTGATCTCAAGGCCCTGTCACACCATATCGTATGGCCTGAACGTGGCCTGAACGTATGCCGACGTATTAAAAAAATCAGAGTCCAAGAACGTCCAAGAACGTCCAACTTCCCAACGAATTGCGTAGGAAAAGTCGACATTGGTGATGGAATGGACGTATCCATAGCGTATCCATAGCGTATTAAACGTATACATGGCGTATGACTAACGTATTGATAGCGTATCACTAACTTATAATAACAAACTTATCACAGCGTATGCGATCGGCGAGCGTATACCAACGTATGCTTAACGTATTCGAAGCGTATGTCTGCCGTGTTCGACGTATCCTCAGCGTATCTTCGGCGTACAACGAACACGTGACTTATGCCGCTGCAGAAATTGAGTTTCGTACACGGCGGGACAAGTGTTGCCAGTTGAAGTAAACGCAGCCTAGATGATAACTATTAAAATATCTAGAAGGGTAAATATATAGGTACAACCTATAACTTATGACGAGTAACGTACCTCTAACGTATGTCAGCGTATGTCAACGTATGTCTAACGTATGTCAGCGTTTGTAAACGTATGTCTAACGTACCACGAACCTATCGGGAACTTATGCAGAACGTAAGTTAAGCACACGTTGAGTACGTCGAGAAATTTTAAACATGCTCAATAATTTTTCGCGGGCTCGACGTGTTCCAAATTTTCACAACGTATCACAGCGTGCTCTTAACGTAAACGACGTATCCCTAACTTGTATCAGCGTACACCAACGTACGCCAACGTATTTTTAGATATTTCGCATACGTTGTCATACGTTCAGACGATACGCCATGGTGTGACAGGGCTACCGTACAGCTAGCGTATGTACCGTACAGCTAGCGAAACTTACCGGGAACTTATGCAGAACGTATTAAGCACATGTTGAGTACGTCGAGACATTTTGAGCATGTTCAATATTTTTCCGCGGGCTCGACGTATTCCAAATTGTCACAGCGTATCACAGCGTGCTCTTAACGTAAACGACGTATCCCCAACGTACCCCTAACTTATATCAGCGTACACCAACGTACACCAACGTATTTTTCGATATTTCGCATACGTTGGCATACGTTGAGGCGATACGTTATGGTGTGACAGGGCCTTAACGTATGGCCTGAACGTGGCCTGAACATATGCCGACGTATTCAAAAAATAGCTCGAAAATTGTCAGAGTCCAAGATCGTCCAAGAACGTCCAACTTCCCAACGAATTGCGTAGGAAAAGTCGACATCGGTGATGGAATGGACGTATCCATAGCGTATCCATAGCGTATTGAACGTATACATAGCGTATGACTAACGTATTGATAGCGTATCACTAACTTATAACAAACTTATGACATCGTATCACGGCGTATGCGATCGGCGAGCGTATTACTAACGTATGCTTAACGTATTCGTAGCGTATGTCTGCCGTGTTCGACGTATCCTCAGCGTATCCTCGGCGTACAACAAACACGTGACTTATGCCGCTGCAGAATTTGAGTTTCGTACACGGCGGGACAAGTGTTGCCTAGATGATACCTATTAAAATATCTAGAAGGGTAAATCTATAGGTCCAACCTATAACTTACGACGAGTAACGTACCTCTAACGTATGTCAGCGTATGTCAACGTATGTCTAACGTATGTCAGCGTTTGTAAACGTATGTCTAACGTACCACGAACCTATTGGGAACTTATGCAGAACGAAAGTTAAGCACACGTTGAGTACGTCGAGAAATTTTGAACATGCTCAATAATTTTTCGCGGGCTTGACGTGTTCCAAATTTTCACAACGTATCACAGCGTGCTCTTAACGTAAACGACGTATCCGCAACTTACCCCTAACTTGTATCAGCGTACACTAACGTACACCAACCTATTTTTCGATATTTCGCATACGTTGTCATACGTTCAGGCGAAACGCCATGGTGTGACAGGGCCTTAAGTGCCCTGTCACACCATAGCGTATCGCCTGAACGTATGCCGACGTATACACAAAATAGCTCGAAAATTGTCAGAGTCCAAGAATGTCCAACTTCCCAACGAATTGCAATATTTTGGTTTTTATCAATGCTAGATAGCTATATATTTTCAGCCGACGTACATCAACGTATACCAACTTACGAGTAACGTACCTCTAACGTATGTCAGCGTATGTCAACGTATGTCTAACGTACCACGAACGTACAGGGAACTTATGCAGAACGTATTAAGCACACGTTGAGTACGTCGAGAAATTTTGAACATGCTCAATATTTTTTCGCGGGCTCGACGTGTTCCAAATTTTCACAGCGTATCACAGCGTGCTCTTAACGTAAACGACGTATCCCCAACTTACCCCTAACTTATATCAGCGTACACCAACGTACACCAACGTATTTTTAATATTTTCGCATACGTTGGCATACGTTCAGGCGATACGCCATGGTGTGACAGGGCCTTCATGAGTAAACTTGTCGTAGAATTGAACCAATGCAGTATCTGCAATACCAGTTGTTAACTTTGTCATTGATTTCAGTGTCGTTTTAACGTATTATAGGGAACATTTGCTGTGAATACTCTGATTACATATTAAGCACGTTAAACCATTCACCCTTTACATGTGTTACTATAGATACATGACATTTGCCAGTAGTAGTAGTAGTACCGTTATAAATAAAGATATTGTAAATACAATGATGATTCACAAATTAAATACACGTATAGCTAATTGGGCCAAAGGAGGAGAGATGATCACCGTTTGATATCGTATTATAGTACAGTGAATTAGAAATGATTATTATTAGCCAAGTGAAAAATCAACAGTAATGAAAAGAGATTATAGATCTATAAAATAGATTGGTCGCAAAGTCTTGGGTATGTTGAATCTAGTATTTATAATCGGCTGTAACGTAACTGAGATTCTGAGTTGGACAACAATTAGGTGAATTGGGCAAGTCAATCCAAATCTCAAGTGCGGGGCTAGCTGATCAGTGAATTTAATAGTGTGATCATAATTGACGCCAGTCGCACCCGTTTACCAAATCATATACTATAGTCTATCCATCTGAGACCGATCTTCCAACCACGTGACTCAGCCGTTCCATTGACTAGGAGAGGAGGCTATTTTCTGACAAAAATATCGATGGAATCAGTAGAGTGAAAAACGGCCATAATATAAATAATTATGTTATCCACCTACTTTTATCAGCATAACCCAAGTTGTGCCATGAGAGTCAGTTTAATTGACGTTGCAAAGACAGGTAGCTTTCCCTTCCCAATTTCTCCATTTCAAAAAATGCTTTCAATTTGGCAAGCACTGGCTGCATCTCATCTTTAATGGTCTTATTTGGTGCCATTTTAAGCTCTACTATACTACAGGCCTCTATGAACAGGTACATGTAGAGTGATAGACCCCGATGAAGACATGACATTGACAAACTTTTATTTTACAAGTCAGAAAATAAACTTTATTTAGTTTGTCAACGTTCAAATTGTATAATATTTGTTTGAAAATAAAAATCGTACCTTTCAATATTGATACCATATCAGTGTAAGCGTATTTGTTTCTTTCTATACTTAACAAGGAAATCTGATTGATTCGGACATGCAGACAGAGCATATAATAGGGATACGGAGTTTCATATCATTTTACAACCATTTTATCTTACTATAGGCCCGGCCAATCTTAAAAATAAACATTATTTACTGTTGGAAACATTACAAGATAGCATATAAAAATTAAATGTGGCCTCTTACATTATGCTAAATGTTAAAAGTCCATCACTTTCGATCTTTTTCAGCTTTGTGATTCTATTCATATGCCGAAATCACAGGTGACGATTATGCTAAATGTTAAAAGTCCATCACTTTCGATCTTTTCAGCTTTGTGATTCTATTCATAGGCCGAAATCACAGGTGACGATTTCAAAGCCTTTTGATTTCAGATAATGCGCAAATGGTTCGATATTTGTCTCTCTTTGAACATGTTGAATGGTACACTAGACATAGCTGCTATGTGCATGCGTGTGACGAGAATAATATGCATTGGAACAGTGTTGTGTGATTTTGCATAAGGCAGCTTAATTGTTTTAATTCACATTATAGATGAGGTTCGACCGAAGGTTGGAATCAAATGGGATCCTTCGACAACTAGCAAATATACGCCAGAAGACAGCACATCTTATTTTTGCTCATCTCCCCTGCCCATCCGAGCACCAAAGATCGCTCTCAGATGGATAGACTATAATAGTTATCAGCTACGGGACTTTTAATGGACCGAGAGAGGTCAAACATCTGATGGGGTCAGTCTTGTCTGAAATGTTGTGCTGGATCCGAATATCGACACCTTACAAGCCGCAATTGCGGTCTCAGCATTGTAAAATCGATTTTTGTACCAAAAATCACGGTTTTTTTTACCAGAAATACCCCAATATCATATTTTCATCATAAATATGCTTATTTACAGATCACAGACACAGGAAAAACAAAAATTGAGGTATTGCTCATCGGCTACATCGATTTATTAACCTTTACTGAGCACCAAAAATGGCACTCTTATTCATTTTCAACTATGTAGATTCACTACAATTTATACTGGTAATTCTAATTACCTCAATCATTTGTAGAATTAAATTTAACATAGTTTACATTTATTCACGATATGTCACCTGTAGATTCACTACAATTAATACTGGTGATTTTATTACATCATTCATTTGTAGAATTAAATTAAACATAGTTTTAATTTATTCACGATATGTCACTACATATAGTAGTAATACATTGGATAGTAAATTTATCATACATACAATGTATAGTTAGATTGAACTGATCGTCCATTTGACGATGCTTATTTGTATAATAATAATAAGTCATGGAAATATAATTGTATACATTGATAACAAACGTGTTCGTATCATCAACAACCATCAATTTTTTGGAAAAGTAAATTACCTAAACCTAATGTATAAACACCTAAGAGAGATATGTTCATGAGATGACACAATGATGGATGAACTAATGAATTGACTAACGATATGTCACTACATATAGTAGTACCTTAATAATACATTGGATAGTAAATTTATCATACATACAATGTATAGTTAGATTGAACTGATCGTCCATTTGACGATACTTATTTGTTTAATACAATACTGATAAGTCATGGAAATATAATTGTATAAATTGATAACAGACGTGTTCGTATCATCAACAACCACCAATTTTTTGGAAAAGTAAACTACCTAAACCTAATGTATAAACACCTATAGAGAGATATGCTCATGAGATGACACAATGATGGATAAACTAATGAATTGACTAAGGACCATTATTATATTAGATGAGTCATTTATACATTTTTTCAGCACATGATTCCAGGGGTCTGTAGATTACCAACCATACCTATAGAGAATTGCTCGGAAGATAACATCTGCTAATTTCACATTGTATACTGACTTCAAATTTATGGTATTTTAATGTCCTATAGTCTAATCTGCATAATTTATTTAAATAATGCATTCATAATGCCCCAAATATCTAGGCAACCTATTCATAAACATATAGGTTTTTAAAGTCTTTTTTGAAACCATCAAAAATATATGATCAATCCTCATGCATGCTCCAAATGTTGTCTGAAGAAGATAAACCGTCCGTGGATCCATCAAACCTCACCATGTTGGAAGTAGTACTGTGCATGTTCTATTTATACCAAAATGTAACACTAAAGTGGTGGGGAATAGTATTCAGATACCCCTTAGCCAATCGGCTACACCCGTTATCCGTGTACCAGGGATACCATTACAGAAGACCTTTCCTCCCCACGTAACTGCGTCTGTTTTAGACCTGATAGAATCGCCGATAATCCATGTCAACAAATGCCCTGTGTTAAAATTAACAAAAGAAAAAACAAAGCAGAACAGAGGCAAAGCAAAACAACGGCAAGAAATAAAGGCAAATTGCCAAGCAAGCAAATAAAAGGTTAACTATGATAAACGTAAGGTCAGACCAAGGAGTTCTTATAGGTTTAAAGCTGAGAGGATTCCCGATTATTGACCATATCGAAAATCCAAAGTCCCAATGCTTTGATGCCATTCATCAATATAATAGATTTATTAAAATTGGTATCCAGTCAAGTGCATAACAATCAACAACGGGATTAATGGGCAACATGTGCAAATAATTATTATCAAAACATACCAACTGATATAAACAAACGGATGACTGGAGTTAATGCATTTATATATTTATGCATGTAAATGACCCATGTCCTTCTTGTTGACAAGATGACCATGCATGACTGAATATGCAATCAGGACGTGAACAAAAGCCTGTATTGTTGAAATGGTAACAAAATTACCTGTACCTGACCACTTTGTGGCGCTCCATTTGAAGCATGCTGAGCTTCCCTTGTATGTACCCCTTGTGTTGACATTGGTATGAAATCCCCCCGGAGCTTGAGGTAAGAAATTGAATGATGAAGGGACCGCCACGTAAAGTGGTCTAGACTGATTTAAGACAATTTGGCCTGTAGAGTTGACACCAAAACTGACATTATCTGGGGCATTGGAAATACTTGAATTAATGTCGAGCAAACTGCTGAACTCAACAAAATCACCCTTGATTATTTTCTCTTGAATGGTTGGTGAAATATCACAACGAAGGGGATTGCATATGGCAGTAAGAGCCCGTTCGGGTTGCTGATTAAACACTGATGAATAATTTTGATCAGAAACCAATGGGGCAGAATTAATAACAAGATTCTCACCATCTGAATTGATGTTCTGCTGCTGCTGTCCGCGGGATAGATCATTCGTCACCACCCGTCTAAAACTGACTGCCGGGGCACTTCTGCTGGTGGACACCGTGGCTCCCGTAAAATTTCCACTTTGATGTGAAACTGGTTTCCTCCAACTCGCGCGGTTCTTCCGTCGACACGCCATTTTGATCAGAGCTGTTACTGGTTGTTGGTATCGACCAAATTACTCGGTAGATTTCTTTGCATCGGTGTCGGGTTCTGAATGGTTTGTTGTGATCGCCCGGATGACCGAATGCATTTCGAGTTGTTTCATTAATATGTTCGTTGCGTGCATTTGTTGATGATTGTCTCGCCTGCGATCCGGTTTGTCTAACCGCCGTATCGCTTGTTGTAATACCAGGACTTGTATTTGTAAAATTGTACCTGGTGTGGGTGGATTCCTCACCGAATCTGTATTAATATTAGTAGTAGTAGTCGCTTTCCTTTTTGTGCCTTTCTTCGGACGACCCATGTTGATGAAAAGTCAATGTTTTTAGATCGGCGCTTAAATATAATGTACTCACTGTTACTGATCGTAATAAAACTATAAAATCCAAATGAAACCACGTAGATTTCCGAGGTTTGCTGGTCCAAAGACGATATCAGTAAACAAAAGCAGATAGAAATGGTAGCAAATCCAAAACCAAAAACCTTGTAATATACCAAGGAAAATTTTTAGGAAGCGACTAGTCACGACGAAGCCAATGAGAAATATGATCAAAACAATAGACTAGGTAAAAGCACGGAACCTCATCCAGAACCAAAACAAAGGGCGAAAATCGCGGACATGAAAGCAAGGATGCTGATTGGCCCGATGTACGGTAACCAAGACACACAGACGCACACTGCAATAGGGATAGCCCAGAGGGTATCTGCCCCGGTAAATAAATTGGTTGATGCAAGTAGGCCTTCCATAAACCTTATTATTTACAAGCTATAAACACTATTTTGATACCTAATTAAAGGTTACATAATGGTCTACTTGAAAAAGAAAGAAAACAACTAAATTGGTTGTTAACAGGGATTTAAACAACTTGATTTCGCATAATTGTTCATAAATATTGAAATTATTGTTTTTTTATTGTTGTTTTGTTATAATAGATCAACATTTGACCTTTTGACCTCAAAGGGGTCGACAAGTAGAGAAACAATTTTTTTTTGGAATGTGTGCTATTTACAAATATTATTGTTTTAGAATCAAGGATTATATCATTAGTTGCAAAAATTGACTTTTGTACAAAAATACCACAAAATATCGTATCTTCGTCATAGATATGGTAATGTATTAGCTATACACACCATGCTGGTACCAAATCACAGGTTACATGTTTTTCTACCCGAAAAAAACCTAAATTAATTGTTTAAACTTAGTTAAACAACAAAATGTTGCATAATGTTTAATAAAAAATAGAAACGTTATGATTTGTTGTTGTTATAATAATCAATATTTGACCTTTTTACCTGGGAGGGGTCAAAATTGAGGAAGTCTATTGTATTTGTAATTTTGAGCTGAATCCGAATATTACAATTTTAGATCATGATCTTAAATGTCGAATTGATTTTGTTCAAAAAGACATGATCCACGTGTCATTTTTATGCAAATTAGTGCCGCCATTAGGGAAAAATCTATTTTCACTATATCTCGGTCAATATTGCAGATAACTGAACAAATGAGGAGTCTAGGCCCGTGTTTCGAGGGTCAAAGATCACAATAAATCTATTTTTGAAGTGACCACAAGTGTCCGTAGCAAAATTGGTGCGGACGGCGGCACACGGTAAGGACACACGGTGGGCCGTTGAACACGTTCAGGGGACTTTCCCGGCCATCCGCGCCCTGCAGGAATGTTGAGCATTCTCAAAACTCCTGCCGGGTGGGTAAAAGCGGCGGCGAACGAGTGAGAGCCTGGTATAAGGGACAGCGCACCCGTTTTGCTCCCGTTTGAAGAGTGGTGATGGACGGTTGTGGACGTCGACCATCTCAGCAACGAGCATGCTCGAAACCCCTGCTTGGTGAGTAAAAGCGACTGCAATTGGTGAGAGCCAGCGGGTCTAGTCCGCCCTCTAATTTTCAGGCTTGCCTAGAGGACTCATTTTACAAGTTAGAAAGCTATCCTACTTCCAAATGTAAGCTACGTTTCTTAGCTACATACCCCCATAGTTTCACCACTCTAGAACTGTTAGTAAGTGCAGGAGTAAGGAAAATAACCAACAGGGCGGACTTACCCCACACTACTCACGCCGGGGCAGGTTCACCCTCATGATGGGCAAGCTCGTCCGGCTTCATAGGCAAGTTAAATATGTAAAGATTGATTAAAAGTCAACTAGACACAACTATGACAAATTAGGTCATGTGGCCCCAACATATGAAATGGACACATCATGTGTCCATTTATTATGTTGGGGCGAGTCCGCCCCCTTCTTAGCGTGTAATTGGGCATGGGCGGACTCGCCCCGGCGAAATTGGGCGAACTCGCCCCAGGGCTAATGTTTTTGTAAATCTCATGGTATACATACTATTAACACGGATTGGTTTTTTTTACTGCATAATATGTTAGGCAAAGTCCTTACCCTTTGAATGGCTATAAAAGTTAGCACCATCGCTGTGATGTCTCTAGATTAATGCAACATTTTTAATGACAAATAATTTTACTTAAATTATTCAAAAACAATTATTCAATATAAATCCTTATGAGAGATGTATCCGGGTCTGAAGTTTTAATAATAGTTACTTTACTATGACCGGTGCAACCACATTACACCAGTCTGATACTTTTTCAACAGTCACGTGATGAAAGCCCGTGTGGCAAATGAGATTGAATCAAGACTTTTCTTTTCTCATGTCCGAAGGCTGACAGCAAAATTGTTAACTTTATTTGTTGGAAGTGGCTCTTTTTACTACATTCTTTTCTTCCATCTTTTCTAACTTTCATTTCATTCAGTCAGCATGCTTATATAGGCTTTTTAAGCCTGGCCCGAGCATTTTGCTTGAGCCTGGTCCCTTCAGGACTCAAGCGTGTGTCCGTATACGGACCGACCGTTTAAACAAACACGTGGTGGGCGGACTCGCCCCGAGGGCGGACTAGCGCCGCTCTCCCCTACACTGCAAAAAGGTTGCTTAAATATTTACTCAACATTTTACACAACGTTGTTGAAGTATGCAACCGCTTAACAGTTGCGTAAAATTTACCCAACACCGTTGGATAACATGTTTACACCAACAGTTGAACAATTCCAGTTACTCAAGTTACACAATTTTAATTACACAACAGTTGGGTATTATTAATTAACCATTTGTTGGGCATTTTGTGACTGTTGCTTAATTTGTGAATTGTTTTCATTATATATTGAGCATTTTTGTATAGCAACTGTTGCTTAATTGATCAAATATAGCCATATGTTGGGTCTTTTATTTGTGTCAAGTTTTTATTATATATTGAGCATTTTTGTATTAAAAAAATAATGTGAATTCTGGGCGATGCAGCAGAGCTACATACATCACTTCCTCCCGGTAGTAAACCGGTAACTTGTAATGGGAATTCTAGGCGATGCAGCAGAGCTACATACACTATTCCCGTTCGGTAGTGAATCTGTCATTTATTTTAACATGTTATTAAACTATAGGCTTATACAGTACAGCTCGAAATAGAATGGACACTGTCATTGCAATGACATTGCACTGTCATTGCAATGACATTGCACTGACATTGCAATGATATTGCACTGAATGACATTGCAATGACATTGCAATGATGCCTTGAGATGTAACCCGATTAGTGCAGTCTTTGCAATGTCATTGCACTGACATTGCAATTTTGCGTTGACATTGCAATGACATTGCAATGAAGTGCGTTGACATTGTCCATTCTATTTCGAGCTGTACTGTACATGATATCTGACATCTCTTATCAATGGTGTTATTAGTATATTACTGTGAACGTTTACCAAACATAGTCTTGCTATCTGGGTATGAAGGTATAAATAGTCCATATTATATAATACATAAACAACATATTTATGTGATTCTTTTGGTGCAAAATAGATCACATGACATGAACTATTCAGTATATGTCCATGTAGTGTATTTTTTGGCTATAAAAATCGACTATTCAATATTCATCGCTAGCGACGTCGCTATAACACCGTTGAAATGATATTCATAAACAAATTGTGTCAAACAAGGATGGCAATTTTAAACTATTTGTCAGTGTATTCCGTTTTGGATGCCGAGACAGAATAAATCTTATTGTGGTCCTGCGCTGCAAAAAGTTTGCTTAAATATTTACTCAACATTTTACACAACGTTGTTCAAGTATGCAACCGCTCAACTGTTAAGTAAAATTTGCCCAACACCGTTGGATAACATGTTTTCACCAATAGTTGAACAATTCTAGTTACTCAAAAGTTAGGCAATTATATTCACTCAACAGTTGTTCAAGTATGCAACAGCTTACGAAATTGGCTTTTTTGGACAACACTTGCCTAAAATTCACATGTGTGTAACTTGCATCAACTGTTGCGTGATTGTCCTCAATGCTCATGCAACAGTTGCCAAAGTGGAATATTTTAACGCAACATATTTTAGCAACAGAAACAGTTTCCACCAGCATTTTAAGGACATTGTTTTCGACGAATTGCTCAACGCTGGGGATTTTTTACTTTTATACAACGCCTAACTTTCTACATATATTGAATGAATTGTAATCAACACGTCATCCAACGGATGATAAAAGTACTTTTAGCAACGTATTTTAAGCAACCTTTTTGCAGTGTAAGGACCTTATACATGTTATAAGGACGGCGCACCCGTTTCGCGCCCATACGCACAGCGGTGATGGACGGTGGTGGACGTCGACCATCTCAGCGACGGGCTGCTAAAAGATGGACATTTAGTTGTGGTTGCCCGACTATTGTGTGATAATGGATGGGTTTGTCCATATTTGGAGTAATGGATGCCGGCTGAAACGGGCGCATGCCGCCTGGATAACCGTCCGCGGAACGGACACTCACCGGGCGCTCGGAGTGTGACACCGTACGGGTTTGCACGGTACCTGCCACATAACGCTTGTAACATTCTGTTAAAGGGGCGTGTACATCTCAAGTGTTTGTCCTGGACAAAAATCACATGACTCCCTACGTATCTGAGTCTCCGTGTTTCCATGTAATAATACCCATGGTGCAATAGATTTGCCGCGCCGAATTCCAATCGAAAAAACGTAATGGCCAACATTTTATGTACGAACGAAATACTAAGGTGTCTAGAATCGTTTCGAAAAGTAGTGTTATGCATTATAATGAAATCAGAATTACAATCTCCTTCAGCATATAATCAACTTTTGGGCGATAATCCTATGTTAAAAACGCACAACAATCGAAATATAAAGCATTTTAGCCCGCATTTTTGCCCCGATTCATGTGATATTCGTATTTTGAACTTTATGTATTTTATTTTCTAAATATTTATGTATAGTCTTCATTAGCTCAGTCGGCAAAGCGCCGGCTTCATAATCATGAGGTCCGTGGTTCGAATCCTAGGATTATTATACTTTTTTCTGTTTGTTATTTACACTTTATTTTTAGAAATTGACAGGATTGCATATCGTTCGCAATATTTATTGAATGTTGAATGATATTTTTTTCTTCTTTTGCAATTTCACTGCGATAAAGAATACCCTATGAATATATTGTGTTGACTATTCCGTTCAATTGAACTATGGAGACCCTAGCTAGTCTATCAATGAACATGATTTGCAAAGGCCAATTGTTATGTAAATAAGAAGCCAATCGGCTAATATGTCCTTGAATCGATTTTCTTATTTCCTATAGGCCTACGACCGATATTTGTATTTGCTGATTTGCTCCAAACTTTAAAAAAAAGAGAGTGGTACCTTCAAAAATACGTTACGCGGTTCACGGCTTTCACGGCCTGGTGTGAGCGACTGTATTTTGGCGTGGATTTGATACCGTGCTCAGTGGCGAACTCAGGGGTCCAGGGGCCGGTGCCCCCCTGAAATATCCCCGTCGGTAAACTTGAGCTTCCGTCGGTACAGTCAGATGCCAACGTTGAGTGAGTCTATTGTATACGAAGAGAATTTATTTTCCCCTTGAAAAGCGGATGTCGATATCGTGCAATTCAATTTATGCCAAAATGTCAGCCTTATACAATGACAACATTAAGGCATTTAAACTGATGTGGTTCAACGTCATGTGACTAGGGGGATATTTCCCGTGGCGCTGACCCCTGTCTCATTAAAAGCTTTACATTAATAACCTTCCACGATCATCAATTTATTGCTCTTTACATTGAATCCAAACCTAGCTTGCAGCGACACCGTTTTCACATTTAAAATACAATTTAGAAACTGGGTTCAATTTGGCTACATTTCGTCGAATACTCAATAGTTCACCACTAGTTCATTATTATAGAGAACACATAGACATGTCAGTAAGTAGTTATGGCCGAGCGGTTACGAATATGGACTAGTAATCTAATAGATTCTCCCCTCCTCGGTTCGAATCCTGCTGAATACATTTTTTTAGAAAAAACGATTTAGTCTCTGTGTGTTTGGAAAATGGCGTATATTTTTACCGTAGGTGAATAAAATTCGTGGCCCTGACCCCTGTCCAAAAATGTATTACAAATAAATATATTTTTGATCAAGTTTAATACGTTAGGAACATTTCTTGTGCATAAAGTTTTTGCTATGACGTCTAAAAATCATCAAAAATACGATGTTTACGATCGCATTGAAAATGCATCTTTATCGACTCAAAGATAGTAACAAAAATCGTGTTTTTTATTAAATCGGAAATGACATCTTACATAAATAGGACTTCCCCTTCAAAATGAGCCTAAGATGATCAAAAATTGATGGAGGCAATCCTTCACAATCGCGAGTTGTAAATGATACGATTTTTATTTGGGTTTTTTTTTGAAATCTCACTTCACTGGCGGCCTGGGCGAACATAGACGGTATTATCATGCCTTGACTTCTGACTGGGTAGATTTGCGATTTCTACCAGGCGATTTTTTCAGCTATTGTTGACAATGCCATCGCTACCCCCACTTTTCAATATTTCAGCTACTGACAACAAGAAGAAAATTGGGTCATTTTGCGATTTTTTTGTCGGTACATCATGACTTTCGTAACTATCCCCCCCACCCCCAGTTTCCAAAAGCTGGGTACGCCACTGACTGAGTGCTGAACTCATCATGTTCATTGCTGCTGCGAGCATCTTACTATAAATCTGTGTGGGGGTGTGTGTGTTTGTTATCCTTATGTCTCCGTTAGTTTTGATCAAAGTGGCGCATAATTTGCATGCAATATCGAGGAAATAATGGTGTGTTAAAGTTTATTCCAGTGAAATTGGTTAACAATTTGCTCCAAAAACAGCAAATCACCTCTCAGATTTGGCTCATAAATGCCACTAGAATTGAACAACATTTTGCGGTGCGCGTACTGCCGCGTAATCATACCGTGGTATCGCGTTGCGTGTCGCGTTTGCGCAAATGCTAACTGCTAGCTTCACTGTCTATAATCACTGTCATAATGGTATAATGATATATTACTAAATTCAAGCTATTTCACACGAGCATGTTTCGTCGTTGTTCGCGGAGCTGCGTCCAGATGCCTGAAATGTGCTAACTAACGTGCGTGACGATATCACGATTGACGCGCGGTCATTTTTTGAATGTGCCCGGTACGCACCTCTGGGTTTACGCACATACGAATGCACACAAGTTCGCACGCATAGAATGGAGTTGACCATAGCATGACACTGACTATACGTTACTTGTACGCAATCCTATTTCAAAATAAAAACAAGGCTCTCCCCTAGTATCAGCGGGCCCAACCGATATTTTAAACCAGCTAATATGCATAAAAATAATATAATTTATTAATATGCACCGAACGCATTGTCAGCTATAACTTGAATTTCATTTAATTCAAATTGGTCATTTCAAACGGGAGATATGTGCACTTTTCCAAGGTACCTCTATGAATGCAAAAGTTTAACTCACGCATTTTGAAATGTCAATCAATGGCGTGTTGGTATTCACAATGCCTACAATGGACAATGGGGTATATTTGGAACACTTTCATGTATAAATTCAAGTATAAAGAAGTAGCTAGTGTACCCATATATGCAATGAAAACATTGGTTAATTTTTAACAAAAGTATTTGTCGTGATTTTCTAAAAACGGGACCTGAATATTTTGACTCACCCTGTATACAAACCAACATCAGATTTGTATTTAGAGAATAAAATATAGTTCTAATACTATATACGATGGTTTTATAATGTAAAGGCTGTACCATGGAGTCGTATATAGCAAAACAGCTAAGAACTATGTTTGATTCTCATTCATATTTAGATTATTGGTTATTTTGGTCTTTAATCAGTTTGTTAGATTTATTTTAACAACAAAAATAATAATCAAACAACATTATTATATATGAGGTTCAAAAAATTTCACACGGTCAAAAAAAATCGCACAGTACATGTACTATTTTGCCTTTTTTTGACTATTTGGGCTGAATATACCAATATATAACCGCCCGCCATCTCGGTCTTTTATCATTATTTTCCGATTTTTCATTTTTTTCCTCCTTTTTTTATTTTTAGAGGGGCTGGAGGCGGGGGCACAAATGGTTTTTTTTCTGTCAGGGGGTGGGCATTTGCCCCCCCCCCTGAGCTACGCCACTGGCGTCATCGCGTTAGCGTCCCCTACACAAAGTCGCCGCCGTATGCGTTGTGGGTATAACGCAGCGATGACAGGTGCGTGTGTGCTAAATAACGCGATTAATTTGAAGCAGGATGTTGGAAAACAGCTGGATTCGCCGATTTTATAAAGGGGGAAATTTGTTGTTGTTTGTTTAAAATTAATCTAACAAACTGCGTTATTTTATGATAAAAGATCAAAATAACTAATAACTAATAAACTAAATATTAGAATGAGAATAAAACATAGTTCTTAGCTGTTTTGCTATAGACGATGGTCTTATAATGTATAGGCTGTACCATATTTGTGTCGTCGTGTATAGACGCCTGCGGCGACCATACACGACTCCAAATATGGTACAGCCTATACACTATAAGACCATCGTCTATAGCAAAACAGCTAAGAACTATGTTTTATTCTCTAAACGTACAACAACTTTCCCCCTTTATAAAATCGGCGAATCCATCGAGCTGTTTACCAACTTCTTGCTTCGAATTAATTGCGTTCTTTAGCACACGCGCATATGGCAACGCTGGGTTACACGCACAACGCATACGCCGGCGACTTTGTGTAGGGGGCGCTAACGCAATGATCATGCGCACTGAATGTATCATTATTCAAACGAATCAAGCCCCGCCCTAAATGTCTCATAATATAAACTGCTCACAAAAAGTATCGAAACACTTAGAAATGATCCAATATAGCGGCTCGAAAGGGTATGCATTAATCGAAGCAAATAACCAAGTGTATAATATTGTTCTGCGTATTTTGACACCTCGATCGATGAGATACGATGTTGCGGAGCGGAGTTATTGTCATTTCGATGGCCGTGGGTCCAGTTTCAAAAGTGACAATCATCCTATAGAAAGAGGTTTGCATTACTGTTTGGAATGATCAAATTCGTGATTTTCAATAGGGATGAGTGTCACTTTGGAAAGTGGACCCACGATCATTGAAATGACAATAACTCCGCCCCGCAACATCGTATCTCAACGATCGAGGTGTCAAAATACGCAGAACAACATTATGCACTAGGTTATTTGCTTCGATTAATGCAAACCCTTTCGAGCCGTTATGTATTGGATCATTTCTAAGTGTTTCGATACTTTTTGTGAGCAGTTTATATTGCGTATCGGATGAAAATCAGCAATAAAACACCAATCACAGTCCAGTGACATCCAAAACCACACCCACTGTAAACATGGTAAAGAATCTACAATATTGCAATGAAATCAAAGTAAAACAAAGTACACCCTAACACATAAAGAAGTTCGTCACACTTAAGTGATGTGTGACGATCCATTTTTACTCTTCAAATTAAAGGATGTTAATGATTTGAACAACCATAACGAACAACAGTTTATAACAGACGGGAACAATAGCAGACAAGGCATTGAGAGACTATTTATGTTTCTTTCAAACAAGTTTAAAACTTTCCACGCGGCTATTTTAGTTTTACCACACAAAACAGATGTTTCAAAAGCCTTTCCGAAATTTCAAGTAATCTCAAGAATTAGTGAATCAATATAAGGTATATTTGTACTTATTTCAATGTATTTCTTGTGGTGATTCCAAATATGGTGATGGAAATTCAATCATTTTGACATTTTTGAACCATTTTGTTCGGTTCATAGACGCCTGCCGCGTGGAAAGTGTTAACACACACACACCCACCCTTTTGTACTTTGCCAAAGGGGTGAAATAATTCCGATATTCGTGATCGTAACATTTTAATGAAATGGTTATGTCAAAGATGATGAAAAAAACCTGGACCTGAATCTCATTGATTTTAATGATGGGCATCGATGGGTAGGCGCAGCCTACTATATCATTTTGGGACAGCCTGTATATGAATAAATGCACCAAATTGGAAATTGGACAATTTGCGCATTTGACATTGAAATGTTCTCTGAATACGTTTCATTTATTAAGTGTTAGCATACAACTGAAGATTTTGAACACTTTGGAGTACGTCTCATTTGTATTTAGTTAGCATAAAACTGAAGTTTTGTTGACAATTTGTTTTTGCAAAAGCCGCATGAATATAAAAAATGAAATCTGAAAAATTATCAGCACGTGTTTACCATGTTGAATCAATGTGTCTTATTTAAGTTATGCGATCAAACATTTTAGCTCATATGGCCATGGGGCCTCAGATATTTTTTTTATTTTGTTGAATTATTTCACTGAAGTTTAAAAGGGTATCAAAAGAACGTGTTTAGATATATAGATAGATGGATATATTAATGGAACGATATATTGGTTCAAACGGTCTTTGTATAATTATATGAACAAAACAATAAATGAGCATTTTTAGATGGTTTCAGCTTATTTTACAACTTATAGAGCCACTTTTTGGCGCATCCGTTACGTCGGTAGCCTCAATTATGTTGAGATTTGACATAAAACTATAGTCGGCATACCCACTTATTTAGTCCAGGCCCGTAGGAAGGGGGGGGGGGGGGGGGGGCGATGGGGGCGATGGTGGCGATCGCCCCCCCCCCCCCCCCCTTTGAAAATCTTCCCCGGAAAATTTGTACACAGATGAAAAAATTTCGCGCGCATTTGTCTTCCCAAAATGCAATATTCTTTGCTACAAGCTTGTTTAGAGCCAACATGTACCTCGATCGTGCACAAAATAGGTGCAAATTCGAAAATGTTCGCACGCTACACGCGCATAATTGACTCACAAAAATCTTCCGGTGATTTTTTTGTTTTGAAAACGCCCCCCCCCCCCCCCCCCCCCCCCCCCTTTGAAAAAAGTGTCTTACGGCCCTGTAGTCTCATAGTGGCACAATACAAATATTGGGTTATGATGTGCTCAGGACCGGGAGTCAAGACGAGAGAGATTTAGGACAGCAGACAGCATTTTATAATTGCGCTCTTGCAGCGATGAGCATGATGAGTTCAGCACGGTATCAAATCTACGCCAAAATACTGTCGCCCATACCAGGCCGCGTAAGCCGTGAACTGCGTAATGTATTTTTGAAGATACAACTCTCTTTTTTGAAGATTGGAGCAAATTACAAATATCTGTGTTGAAGGAACTAAAAAAAATCGATTCAAGGATATAAGCCGACTGGCTTCTTATTTACATAACAATTGGTCTTTGCAGACCATGTCCATTATAGACGTGCTAGGGACTCCATAGTTCATATGGTTCAATCAACACAATTATATTTACAGAACATTCTTTATCATAGTGAAATTGCAAATGAAATAAGTATTATTCAACATTCAATAAATATAGCGAACGATTATAAGCAATCCTGTTATTAAAAAAAAAGAGTGTAATAACAAAAAGAAAAAGACATTTACAAGATTCGAACCACTGACCTCATGATTGTGAAGCCAGCGCTCTACCATTTGAGCTAATGAAAACTATGCATAAAACAGTTTTAAAATAAAATTAGATAGAGTTTAAAATACAAATATCACTGAAATCGGAGGGTGAAATGCTTTATATTTCGATTGTTGTGCGTTTTTATCAAAGGTTATCGCCCAAAAGTTGATTATATGCTGAAGGAGATTGTAATTCTGATTTCATTATTATGCATTGCACTTCTTTTTGAAACTATTCTAGACACAGTTCGTTCGTACAATAATTTCAACATTATCTTTTGTCGATTAAAATTCGCGGCAAATCTATTGCACCATGGGTATTATTACATGGGAATCCGGAGACTCAGATACGTAGGGAGTCATGTGATTTTTGTCCAGGACAAACACTTGAGATGTACACGCCCCTTTAACGTGTTGACGGTCTCATAACGTCTCGCGTTAACATCCTATTAACATCCTATTACCGTTTCATCGCAATTGTACCGTCTCAAAACTCCTGCCGGGTGCGGACGGACGGCAAAGTCCCCTGAACGTGTTCAACGCACGGATACATGTGTAGGCCCCATTATGGTCATTACATAACCGTCTAGGTTCATTAGATGACTGCTTGTGGCCATTGCACACTCACTTGGCAGGGCCGTCAGAAGGGGGGGTGCGTTGGGTGCGGACGCACCCCCTTGAAAATCTCTTCTTTTTTTAAATTTCTTTTTTTTTAGGGTAGGCCTAACATGTTGTTTTATGAATGGAAAATGGGGTCAACGATGGCAAGATACATTAAATTGTGTCCTAAATTCGCTGTAATGCTCAGAGCTTCCGGGGGCTTCGCCCCCTGGACCCCACCCGTTATTGGCTTCGCGCCAGAGGCGCTCGCATCGTCAGCGTGCTGCAGCACTAACACTCTGACGTCATACTACTACTTCCGGTAAAAAATCGTGAAAACGCACCCCCCTTTCCGGTAAAAAATCGTGAAAACGCACCCCCCTTTCCGGTAAAAAAATCGTGAAAACGCACCCCCCTTGGGCAAAAGTTGCTGACGGCCCTGCTTGGGGTCATTAAATGATCATATGACCCACACAATATAGGTCTAGACACCTTTTTTGTACAGTTATGTGCAATATTGACAGATATATACCATACATTAGGAATTTTCTGTAATGGCAGCACTAGTTGGCATACTCGTATGCTACGGACACATGTAGTTACTTCAAGAATAGTTTTATTATGATCTTTGACCCTCAAAACATAGGTCTAAGACCCCGGAGGGGGGGGGGGTACTCGGATTTGGTTTGGTCGGGGTGTACTGCTGGAGATTCAAAATCTCTACCCATTTCTACGGGTGATTTTGGAAAAACGGTACCGATTTCTAAGGATTTTGCTTCATTATATATCAAATTTTTGCAAATTTACGCAAAAATAGACCGATTTTTCGCAAAAACAAGACCCATTTGTAAAAAGTGACCCCATTATTAGGGAGTTTCCAGCACAAAATCATACACCATGTTTAGGGATTTTAGCGACCCATTAGAGCGGCACATCCCCGTATCCCGTATTAGGCGAGTACCCCAGATCTAGACACCTCATTTGTTCAGTTATCTGCAATATTGGCCGAGATATAGTGAAACATAGATTTTTCGGTAATGGCGGCACCAATTTGTATAAAATGATACGTGGGACATTTTCACATTGTTTAACATAGCTAATCGTTTTTTACGCATTTTTTTCTGATATAGAGACATCGATTAGAAGATGATTTCCCATATCTACCCACTAGACTAATATGTATGACAGAAGTGGGGTAGTTCAGGTAGTTCATTCAAAACTCCGACAAAATCAATTTAGACAACTAAGATCATGATACCGGCTTCTAAAACTTTAACATTCAGACAGCACAAAATTTCAAATACAATAGACTTCCTCAATGTGTTGATCCCTCCGAGGTTTAAAGGTCAAATATTGATTATTATAACACAAACAAATCATAAAATTGTAATTAAATTTAGTTGTTTAACTAAGTTTCAACAATCAATTTAGTTGGGTTTTTTTGTTCGTTTTCGGGTAGAAAAATATTTAATCTATAATTTGGTGCCAGCATGGTGTCTATAATTTGTACATTATCATATCACGAAGATACGATATTGGGCTATTCCCGGTTAAAAAGTGGTATTTTTGTACACAATTCCATTTTTGCAACTAATAATATAATCCGGTAATCTAAAACATTAATATTCGTATTTAGCACAAAATTCTGAAAAAAGGAGTTTCCCTTTTTTTTTTACCCCTTGGAGGTAAAAAGGTAAAATGTTGATCTATTATAAAAAAAAAATCGATAATTTCAATATTTATGAACAATTATGCGAAATCAAGTTGTTTAAATCGCTTTTAACAACCAATTTAGATTGTTTCGTTCTATTTCAGTAAAAGCATTATGTAACCTTTAAAGGTAGATGACCCGATCACATTTTCGTAACACAGAATTATTTCAAACATACGGAGATTTTCATATCATATGAAAGCTCGTATTTTTCCCATCATCATACTGAAATTTGACGGCCTAAATCGGTATAATTACGGAGAAATCGATGAAATAACGTCGAATTACCGCGAATGGTGGTATACCACCGATATAGTTTGTGTACTACTCAATGGGTACAGTTCACAGCATCTTGTGCGTGTAAAATAAGAACCATTAGAGCTATGCAATTCAAACTTTGGAACACGACTTTTTTAAGGATGACCTTTCATGTAGAATAGAAAACTTCAAGTTGAAAATCGGAATGTGATCGGGTCATCTACCTTTAATTCGGTATCAAAATAGTGTTTATTAGCTTGTACATTAGCATATTTATGATGACAATACGATATTGGTGTATTTCTTGTAAAAAACCGTGATTTTTGGTACAAGTCGATTTTACACTGCCGAGACCGCAATTACCATGATTACGGCTTGTAAGGTGTCAATATTCGGGGATCCAGCACAAAATTTCAGACAAGACTGACCCCATCAGATGCTTGACCTCTCTCGGTTGATTAAAAGTCCCGCGGCTGATAGACTGTGACGTATACGTATAGCTAAACAGGTCCAGTTTGCATAAATTACAAATGCAACAGCACCACTTTATAATGATCACCGGAATAAAAGGAATTTATAGACTTACATCAAGTTCGCAGGACACAAAAAATGATGGTATGGTGTAAAGTGAGAGAATAAATTCAAATACATAAAATAAATAATGAAAATGAAGTATCATATATTTCAGGCTTGTAAAACCGTCCAGCATATACGTTTTATTAAAAATTTCAAAACCGGACAATATTTTGGAATTTTCCCAACAAATCCGAGTAAACTTCAATAAAGTCGATACATAAAGCTGACGACACGAACAGCGCCACCAACAATGTGACAATCACCAAAGTTAAACAAAAGTAACTTCATATCGGCAAGTAGAGTCGCACACCCCTGGTTCTACATAAAAGGAAAAAAATTGAACTCGCAATATAATTGATAGGTTGTATACATTTGTAACTTTGAGCAATAAAAGCTTTTGTGTGCAATGTAATGCAGTTATTTTATTAAAACAAATTTGATAAACATAATACTGCATGGTCTTCATTTTGCTTACTTGGCACGTCCGATGACAATTGTTTAACACCAGTAATTATGTTATCATATTTTTAATATCATTTACAAACACCTCTATGACGCAAGATTGATAGGTTGTATACATTTAATAAAAGCTTTTGTGTTCATTGTTATGCATCCAGTGTGTTATTTTATTAAAACAAATTTGATAAACATAATACTGTATGGTCTTCACTTTTGCTTACTTGTGACGTACGATGACAATTGTTCAAAACCAGTAATTAATTTGTCAAATTTTTAACACAATCATTTACAAACACTTCTATGACCCTGGATTGTATACATTTCATTAAGCTTTTGTGTTCATTGTAATGCATCCAGTGTGTTATTTTTATTAAAACAATTTTACTATGAACAAAACTTGATATACCGCAGGGTCTTTAATTTTGCTGACATTATGGACGATGGTATGATAGCTGCATTTTGTGAGATCAATAGTTTTCAAGAGCTGCCAGATAATTACAAAGAGTAATCTATGTACTGAACAATCGATATAAACTCTATATAAATGAAATTCCGTAAAGGTCCTGTCACACCATGGCGTATCGCCTGAACGTATGCCAACGTATGCGAAAATATCAAAAATACGTTGGTGTACGTTGGTGTACGCTGATATAAGTTAGGGGTAAGTTGGGATACGTCGTTTACGTTAAGAGCACGCTGTGATACGTTGTGAAAATTTGGAACACGTCGAGCCCGCGAAAGATTATTGAGCATGTTCAAACTTTCTCGACGTACTCAACGCGTGCTTAACTTACGTTTTGCATAAGTTCCCGATAGGTTCGTGGTACGTTAGACATACGTTTACAAACGCTGACATACGTTAGACATACGATGACATACGCTGACATACGTTAGAGGTACGTTACTCGTCGTAAGTTATAGGTTGGACCTATAGATTTACCCTTCTAGATATTTTAATAGTTATCATCTAGACTACGTTTACTTGAACTGGCAACACTTGTCCCGCCGTGTACGAAACTCAATTTCTGCAGCGGCATAAGTCACGTGTTCGTTGTACGCCGAGAATACGCTGAGGATACGTCGAACACGGCAGACATACGCTACGAATACGTTAAGCATACGTTGGTCATACGCTCGCCGATCGCATACGCTGTGATACGCTGTCATAAGTTTGTTATAAGTTAGTGATACGCTATCAATACGTTAGTCATACGCTATGTATACGTTCAATACGCTATCGATACGCTATGGATACGCCCTTTCCATCACCGATGTCGACTTTTCCTACGCAATTCGTTGGGAAGTTGGACGTTCTTGGACGTTCTTGGACTCTGACAATTTTCGAGCTATTTGTTGAATACATCGGCATACGTTCAGGTCACGTTCATGCCATACGCTATGGTGTGACAGGGCCTTAAACAAGTAAACCACAGGCCAAATCGCATTATTGGCTCTCGTTCATTGGAAATTATTTCAACCTGATTTTGGTTTATGGGTCACTACATGACTTTTTTTGGTAGTGGCAGCACTAATTGGCATACTCGTATGCTACGGACACATGTAGTTACTTCAAGAATAGTTTTATTATGATCTTTGACCCTCAAAACATATGTCTAGACACCTTATTTGTTCAGTTATCTGCAATATTGGCTGAGATAATAATAGTGAAAAATAGTTTTTTGGTAATGGCGGCAATAATTTGCATTAAATGACACGTGGGACATTTTCACATTGTTTAACATAGCTAATCGTTTTTACGCATTTTTTCTGATATAGAGACATCAATAAGAAGTTGATTTCCGGTGGGGGGGGGGGGGGGGTGGGGGGGGGTGGGGGGGGGGTGGGGGGGCACGATACCCATATCTACCCACTATACTAATATTTATGACAGAAGTGGGGTAGTTCAGGTAGTTCATTCAAAACTCCGACAAAATCAATTTAAACAACTGAGATTATAGATTATGATACCGGCTTCTAAAATTTTGAAATTCAGATTAAGCACAAAATTTCAAATACAATGGACTTCCTCAACTTTTTGATCCCTCCGAGGTTAAAATGTCAAATATTGATTATTATAACACTACAAAATCATAAAATTTATAATTTTATTAACCATTATTATACATCATTTAGTTGTTTAACTAAGTTTAAACAATCAATTTAGTTGGTTTGATTTGTTAGTTTTCGGGTAGAAAAATATTTAACCTGTGATTTGATACCAGCATGGTGTCTATAGCTTGTACAGGGTGTCTCAAAGAAAACCGTGCACGTGTTTACCCAACTTATTGACCATGAACTTCTAGAATCTGGTGTAACAATTGTATACATATTGATAGACTAAACGCTTAGCTTTCATATGCCGTTTATTTCATCTGATTTGGTATAGTCAATCTTGAGATATGACCAATTAACTAAAATCGACTTTGTGCCACTTTACAGTTTGCAATGAATAGAAAGGGTTACTCCGGAGAGGAGGTGGTGTGAGGGTGGGTTGTTACCACCCCCTAAAAAATCCAATCCGAAATGCAGAGTATGCTTATTTGGGTACCATGGTATAGCTCAAACATCCCACGCATGACGTCATAATGACCCCAATATTATCTAAAAAAGTTCCAAATATCGGAATTAACATAGGCCTATGCTATAATATTCAGGAACATACAATTCAAATATTTTTCAAAATGGCGATTTAAAAAAATTGTAAGGTGGCAACCACCCCCCCCCCCCCCCCCCCCCTCCCTTACTATCGGACTTTGACGGCTTACCCTAAGGTGGCACCCTCAATTTATTTTCGTCAAAATGAGCGCAGGGGATGTAAAAGCGATTACCTGTACGCCATAGGTCACTGTTCTTTGCGTTTTTGCGCAATCGGCGACCACCCTCCCTTAGGAGGACGAGGGTCTTAAGCATTCTTCTGTAAAAGTGGCACAAAGTCGATTTTAGGTAGCTTTAGTTAATTGATCATATCTCAGGATTGGCAAAACCAAATTAGATGAAATAAACGGCATATGAAAGCTAAGCGTTTAGTCTATCAAAATGTATACAATTGTTACACCAAATTCTAGAAGTTCGTGGTCATTAAGTTGGGTAAATACGTGCACGGGTTTTTTTTGAGACACCCTGTACATTACCTAATTTATGACAAGGATACGATTTGGGCTATTTCCGGTTAAAAGTGAGATTTCTGTACAAAATTCCATTTTTTGCAACTAATAATATAATCCTGGATTCTAAAACAATAATATTCGTATTAAGCACACAATTCTGAAAAAAATGAGTTTCTCTACTTTTTGACCCCTTTGAGGTCAAAAGGTCAAAAAAGGTCTATATTATAACAAAAAACACCAATAATTTCAATATTTATGAACAATTATGCGAAATCAAGTTGTTTGAATCGCTTATTTAAACTACCAATTTAGTTGTTCTCGTTCTCTTTCAGGAAAACTAGTATGTAACCTTTTATTAGGTATCAAAATAGTGTTTATAGCTTGTACATTAGCATATTTATGATAAAAATACGATATTTGGGTATTTCTTGTACACTGCCGAGACCGCGCTTGCGGCTTGTAAGGTGTCGATCTTCGGGTCCAGTACAAAATTTCAGACAAGACTGATCCCATCAGATGCTTGACCTCTCTCGGTCTATTAAAGGTCCCGTAGTTGATAGACTATAATGACATACATTCAAAAGTCATCAAACTAGCAGGGGAATTAACAAATTAATCAACCGAGCATACAAGTATGAACAGATATTACAGTATAATGGACAATAATGATGGCGACTATAAATGTCATGGTTACCATCTGTACAGAGTAATGGAAATTGACAATGGAGACAGTCAATGTAAACGTGTCATGTGCAGTATATATCCAATAATAACTGTATTGTATCATAAGGAATAGAAATTTAAATAGAAGAAATATAAATGCAGAAACATTTTGTTTGTCTACGAAGCATTTTGATTTTCAATTGACACTGCACACATTGTATTTTCACATTTCACTGCATTTTAATATCCCACCAGCAAACCATGGAATAATTTCGTACTTGTATTCAAAATTTAAAACTTTATAAGCAATTCATAGAATGGGTAAGGTAAATTGATTGTGTCACTCCTATACAGGGTGAATCCAAAAAAATTGTGCACGATTTGAAACGGCCATTTGACCTTGATGCGTGCATTGAACCATACATTTTTTGATGTCTGTATAAAGCGTTGTTAATCTCGTTTATTCTCCCACAAAATGAAAGCAATCGACTGATTATTAAGAAAACCGTGGCAAGTTTCGTAAACTGACTGCGTTTTTCGCCATTCCAATAGGATTTAGGCTACACACAGTAAACTTGGTTTTACTAAAATGGTAATTATTATCACATTAATTGTCAAAGTGTGCCTGAAAAATCATTCTTTCACTCTGCGATAAGTAATTAATAGTCTGATACCGAGTTGTCAAATGAAAAGGCAAATCTGAATACAAGCATCACCTGGTTACAGACCAAGAAGGCAAGAAGTCTTCAAGAAGTGGAGATACGTGTCAGAGCCGAAGTGACAGGCTACACAGCAACAGGGGAATGGTTAGACGAACTGTTCGCAACATGTTGGACAGGGCACACACATGTCTTCAGCAAAATGGTGGCCATGTCGAAGGAAGGCTTCATTAAAAAAATATCAGCAAACAACTAAATTATTTATATTTTAAATTGCAAGGAAGCTAACATTTTGTTTTATGTCTTAAAAAAAAGACCTTAGCAGAAGACCGTAACTCATACCGTATAATTTGTGAACCTAAATGCAATGCTAAAGGCAAAATGTGAATGACTTTTCAGTGCAGTTATCAAGAAACAAAGTGTCTTCAGAACATTTTATGTGTGCAATATATTTAGTTTGTGAAGTCTTATTGATTTCTACAATGTTTTACCACCTTTGGATCATTTAATATACCAGGAACCTGGTACAACAAATGCCTTGCTTGTAGACTCGCACTCCATATCATCATGCTGCGGTAATATTCATGTCTTAACTGTGTAAATCCCATTGGAATGGCGAAAATGCGGACAGTTTACAAAACATGTCACCGTTTGCTTATTTTCTAGTCGATTACTTTCATTTTTGGGGGAGGATAATCTAGATTAACAACGCTTTATACAGACATCAAGAATAGTATGCACGCATCAAGGTCAAATGGCCGTTTCGATTCACCCTGTATAAACAAGAAAGGATACATTAAATTCTAATTACATGTACTCCATGCATTTACTATTTCTTTCAAATTGGAATAAGATACACATTTTTCGATCGTATGCATGTTTTGAGTGTTTCGTGGACAAACATGTGATGAAATGGGTGCATCGGTAAAAACGTTTACCAAATGGAAACAGAAAATGATGAGTATTCACACAAAGTTAGTAAACACATACGTTATTCTTAAAATATTTTTAAAAATTCAAACTTCACCTTAGTTTTGAAAACAAGATGGCTTCTTTCCACTATCGCAGTGTTTTTTTGACTCACACTGTATGATTTGCCCCCCCATTATCCCCAAAGAACCGTTGTAAACTATTCCACCTCTAATGAATACTTGCCGGACTATGAATGCTTTTCAAGAAATCTGTGGACACCATATTCGACCAAAATGTTGGCTACAAAGTATCCCAGATTGTGGTAAGGTGCTACACCCTGTCTTAATTAGCGTGGCAAGAAAAAACTTGAGAGGAGACTACACCGCTCTCCCCCTGTCGCTTTCTCTCTGCTCTCACATGTGCCCATTAAAACATGTTGAGCGTTTGGACCTTTTTCAAAATAAGGAGGGGCCCGTTTAAAAAAGAGTTTTTTTAGTGCAAAATCTCCCTATTTAGCGATAATCTTTGCAAACCTTATAAAGAGGAGAAGGAGGAGGACTCTAATTTATTTTATGGTTTTGTGGAGTTGGACACAATAAAATATGTTTAAAGTGGTGTTACAAAAATCTTAAACTCTGAAAAATCTGAACAAACAAGTTATGACTGAAAAGATAAAATAAAATAGAAAAGAAAGCGGATCAGGACATTGTTACTACGAGAGTAACTCGATAACTAAAGGGCTTATAAAACCTTGCGAAGCGATCAGGACATTGTTACTACGAGAGTAACTCGATAACTAAAGGGCTTATAAAACCTTGCGAAGCGATCAGGACATTGTTACTACGAGAGTAACTCGATAACTCTAGGGCTTATAAAACCTTGCGAAGCGATCCAATTAGCCTCAGTTGAATACCCATTTCAAGCTCGTAAATTGTTTGCTATATATACCGTTGAGAATTAAGCAATTAAAAATGAGCACATTTATATTCATTGACAAATTAATGCATTAATTTGTATTGACTTTTATTTTGCTTGAAGCCAAAAACCAATTAATCATACTTGGCTGTAGAAATAGCAACTTCTCCCAGTGCATTGAAAAAGAATAGACAAGACGTCAATTAGAAGTTGTCAATATCGATAAAATGAAAATCGTGATAAAAAAGCGGAATAGAGGCGAAATATTGATTTCATATCTCTGCAATTCAATAGTTAACACTTTCCACGCGGCTATTAGTTTTACCATACACAAAACAGATTTTTCAGAAACCTTTCATAATTTTCAAAGTCTATCTCAAAGATTACTGACCAAACACTAGGCATGTTTGTACTTATTTCAATGCATTTCTCATGGTGATTCCAAATATGGCAATGAAATACAGTAATTTTGACATTTTTGAAACATTTTGTGAAATTTTGGAATGTCGTCTGCAGCCGTCTGCCGCATGGAAAGCGTTAATATCATTTGATGGGATGACATGAAATAATCATTGACCGTAGTCATGTTCATACGGGCCGTTCTTTTCGAAAATAACGCGCACTCGATGATAAACATTTAATCCTCTTTAATCCCATAACTACGATGACAATCCACACAAAGATTTATCTTCGACCAACTTGTATACAGTCAATGTACCATTTTCAAAATAATTTTGACTTAAAAAAATAAATCCGTGAGTTCCTAAGGTACCGTTCAATATGTATGGTATGGCGCCGTTAGGACATCGTACTATCTTCAACTTCGAGTTTGTCCAGACGGCCACTTATTTTAACGCGCTAGCCACAAGACTTGGTAGTAATTTGTAAGTTAACGTTAAATCCGTGCCATGGAACTTTAGCGTTCAGATATGTAGCATTATTATTATATACAGACCACTTCTGTATGTTAAAGTTTTTAAAAGTACCGCGTAAAGACAAATTCGGCTTTAGAAAGAAAAAACAGTCACATGTATCAATAATGGACGTCGCCATATTGAGCAAAGCTATGACTAAACAGTTACGAGATGTCCGAATCTCTGTTTAATGTATTTATATAATCGATGTATGCATTGAACTCCTGCGTGATACTGTTCAGCGACCTGTTGCTGATGAGGCGGTTTTAGTGACAATGACATCACAACATATCATCGTCACTAAAATCCCAACAGCACTTTCGACACAGACAACCGGGCGCGAATTTCAAATAATCACAGGTTGGGGATGTGCAGTTTAAATTCGTTTACTTGAACAAATAGTTCTGTGTTCAATAAAAATGGTCAATATACATTAGATAATTATTTGCCTACCATATAATGCATGGTTTAATGAATAGAACGGTATTCCTTTAAAGGTATATTATGTGATCTTTTCCAGGGGACGCCCTCAATCCTCGAAAAAAATTGGAAGCAGATTTTCTTGCAGATTTACTTTTCTGATCATAAATCATAAATATATTCCAAGTTACAGAGCGATACGATTCCTAATAATTTATGGTAGTATCCGTCAAGCAGCCAGGGTCGGCTGTTTAGCTGTTGATACCATTGTTGAATGTGTCAAAGAAGATATCTTGTGTAGGCCAGCATGCTTAGCATAGCTACAGAACCAACAGAAATTTCCCCAAAACAAACAGTGCAAAACATGTGTTAAAGTAATTAACAGCTGGAGATTGTCTGACTTCCACCTTTATAGTACATGGTACAGATAGGCATCTTGGCCACATATATGAAAAGAAGTTGAATCTCAACTAAAATATGTTATTAAAAAAAAAAGGGTCTTCAAGAAAAACAAGAGAGGACTGAATTAAAGACCCTAATTTAACAACATTATAAGACTTTAATTGCAATGTAATGTCAATGGGAACCAGTAAACACTGGCGACAGAAATCAGTGGTCATGTGATGAAAGTAATGAAGCATGCTGTTGTTGCTCAAGAAATCTTCTTTTTGATGCTATGTGTTGTTGGAGACGTCACCAAGATGTTATCTTTATGCAGGTCTTCATGGTGGTAACAAGCATCGTCATAGCAAACATCTTTCTACATTTTAAATGGTCTTTAAACTTTCATCATCATCATTGGTCGTCCGTGGACGAAATGGAGGAAGCAATCGCAACATATTGGGCCCAGACTTTCCTGTCATTCATGGGTTGGCGGATCTCAGGAGGATCTAAACCCATATCATTCTTGACGGTATCAGGATACTGAAGGTGTCTTATGCCTCTGTTAGCTTTCCCACCAGGAGGGGTCCAGAAAATTAGACGGGAGATAGGCTGGTTGGTTGTTCGCATGCAGTGGCCAGCGAAACATAAACGGCGCTGCCTGATTATTGATGTTATAGGGTGGATATCGCCATATACCACGCTGTTTGGGATGTGATCTCTCCAATTGATGTCAAATATTCTACGTAACAGTTGAGTATAACATCCGTTGATTCTGTCTTCAATTTTCCTGCTGATGGTCCATGTTTCAGAGCCGTACAACAAAATTAACCTTTAACCCTTTGAATATTTCATGCTTTATTGAAGGATAGCAATTTCAATTTCATACTTTTTTCTTAATATCAAACTGCATGACATGACAGGAATCGAATATCTTTTTCATTACAGTATCTTCATCAAAACGTCAAAACATAAACTGATTGTAATCGCATGGAATCAATGAGTGAAATGTCTTCCGACAACCTTTTTTAGAACTAATAAAAAGATAACACACAAATCTGTACTGCCTTTTAATATAAATAGGCCTACAAACTACGTTTATTTTTGGACGTTAAACATAATATGGAGAGAAACAAATGTCACATTAAATCTGAGAGTAATTTGATATTACAAAAATCTTGTCAAACATATTCATATACGATTATCAACGAGCAGTGGCGTAACAGCAGGGGGGCAGGGGGGGGGGGCACAGTGCCCCCCCCCCCCCCCTGAAGGTGCTCAGCAGGAAATTCAAACCTACCCACCAGGAAAAATGGGGGGAAGGGAAAAGAGGAAAAGAAGGGGGAAAGTGAAAGAAAAGAGAGAAAGAAAGGAAAAAGGGAGGAAAAAGAAAAAGGAAAAAGGAGAAAAAAAGGGGAAAGAAAGAAAAGAAGAAAGGGAAAGAAAGAAAGAAAGAAAATTTCGCAGTACAGAAAGCACAAGTTTTTTGTACTGCGAAATTTTGTGACCGTGCACAATTTTGTGACCGTGCGAAATTTTGTGCCAGTGCGAAATTTGTGACCTTGCGTAATTTTGTGACCGTGAGAATTTTTTTGACCGTGCGAAATTTTTTGACCGTGCGAATTTTTTTGACCCTATACCTACCTACCTACCTACCCCCCAGGAACAAGCCCATAGCACTATCACCTAAAGTGACAACACCTAGTTTTAAAAGGAAATGGGCCTTGCTTACCGAAAGAATATGTACATGTTTATCTAAAAATAATAAAACAGCAAATTGGGCTGGTATGTAGAGCATTCTCAATCAACTTATATACAACTTTCCCTCGAGTCATAAAGACATTAGAACCGTTGTCATGTTTGAAAATTGTCTACTCTGACAGTACAACTTAGCAACTACAATTAAGTAATTGGTTATGTCAAACCATAACCAATTATATTACTACACGTACAACCTAGCAACTACAATTAGGTAATTGGTTATGTCAAACCATAACCAGTTATATTACTACACGTACTGTGATTTTATCCGAACACACAGTCACATAGAACAAAATGATAACTATCTTTAACATGACTGACACCTCAGTTGCCAGCGTCATTAAATGCTCAACAAAAGAAAGTCATATACTTTGTTTATGTCCTATAGAGTGACTTCCAATTATGGTTTGACCTAACAGGCTAGATATACATTTGCATGAATCTTTTAGGCACAAGTTGGTACCAAACTAGCCACAAAACAACAGTAATAAGCCATGATTAGCCGCAGATAAAGAAAATCCGTGACGTTTTCGCCTTTTCAACATACTACGCGGAGAGTAAATGTTGTGTATACATTACATGGCCTGGATGACCACTGGGGATAGCGATCTCACACATGCTACCCCGCATGCTTCACTACCTATGCATGAGAGTTTGAATTTGAATCAGCCCGCGTAGAGGAAATGTGCAGTGATCAATACGGGATAAATACGGGATATGTGCTTGGTAATCTTCGGTCTTTTCTCCTCCCGCGAATATGTGCATTTAGAAATGTCACGGATTTGCATTACCTGGTGCTAATCGTGGCTAATCTTTGTTGTTTTGTGGAAAATTTTGTACCAAATCATCCAAATGTCTATCTAGCCTGTTTGGTCAACCAATATGTCACTGTATAGGATATAAACAAAGTGTATGACTTTCTTTGATGAGCACTTGACATAAGGCCTATAATATAACAAGCGATCCCTCCGAAAAGAGTAAAATGTATAGGCTTCTAGAAATTGTATTACAAAATAATAATATATGGTTAAATACACATTGACCCTGTATTAAAATGAAATATACAGTCTGTCCCAAAATGCTTACTACCCATCGTTTTATTCTCAGCATTTTGGTACATTATATAACTCAAATTGTCTCTGATAAATATCTCGAGTGAAACAAAGAAAAATACAACTTTGCGATAACCACAGTTTATATAACTGAATTATAAAATGAGCTACTTTGTACACACTAAAACAGGAGAGGGCGCCCTATTTGTTAAAAGGTAACATCGTCTCACAGCATCTATACATTTAACCTGCCTCTTCCGGATGAGGGCCGATGTCCAGAGAAAATGTCATCCCGGCATTATTCATGCGGTTCGACTGAATATTTGCTTTATACCCATACCAAGTTTATTTACAATACAAACCTACGTCATAAACCATTTCAACTATTTGTACCTAATTTTCTGTGTAATATGTTACAAATGTGTGGCATTACCTGTGATATGGTTTTCGCATGACTACAAATCATGTTATATTCATATTCTTGTAAGCCAAACAAGATTTGTCTTTCGAAACATTTGGTCAAAAACGGTGAAGAGTGAAGACAATATCTTTTATTAAATTTCTTTAAAAAACACCACATTTTCGACCTTTAGAGTCTATAATCCAAATGTGTTCATAATATTTCACCGAAAACGACTACAGGTTCACTTTGCATAGCGTGATTAGAATAATGTTCGTAAGGTTCGGTGTTGAAATCATGCAGTTAACTCCCATGTCACCTGCAGCAAAGGAAATAATAATACAAACAATAGAAATAAGATGACCTTGTGCAATACGGAGTGTGCAAGGGAACGTTATAGGCCTAATTATATTATGATAGGCTTGATTTCAACCATGTGATAGTTTTAACTTTCATTATGGCTGGAAAAGAATAATGCGATATCATGGTATGAAAAAAAAAATATGGAATGCCGTTTGCTTGTGTAATAGTAAAACTATATCACTCGGTCCAATTTGGATTATTCCATTACAATCGGCTTCGCCTCGTGCAATCGAAATATCCAAATTTGACCTAGTGATATAGTTTCTATTATATCCTTCATTAATTGGTTAATAGTGTGTCACATGATCAAAAATAGTCTCACCATTAGGCAAGAAGATCAAAAATGCTATTGACGAGGGAGAGAGGTACTATTTGGAGAATGAAACAGTCTACTATTACCCTATGACCTCGATTTACGTGTCAAAGTTCTCTTTATGTTAATATTATGACAGTTGACTTTAGGATTGACAAGCTTTTCAAAAGCAAAACGTAAACATGGTAAACAGACGACAACAGTTTCAACAATGGCGGCTGCTGGTGAAACTCCACGGTTTCGGCGTGTAAATGAGGATCAATTGACTCAATTTATTGACAGCGCAGACAGCGAGAACACTAACAAACAAATAAAATATGGGGTGTCAGTTTTTCGCGAATTTTGCAAGGAAACCAACGCACGGCTGTTTGACTGTCCGCTTTATAATTAAAATTATGGAGAAAAAAAAGATTACATAGTGGCCCAGTTATGGTTTGACCTGATTTAGTTAGCGCTAATGAATACGAGTATACGGTGAAAATGTCACGAAAATTGTTCGAGCCCTTTTTAAATTATCGGCATTTTCTACTTTACACACATTTTACATGTAACTCTATGGAAATGTGGCCGATGAGGGCGCTATTATAGTAAATGATAATATTCAAAGCTCTATTTCTCAGAAATGGCACCAACAAATGTTCTGACATTTTGACAAATGATGGCAGTATATTCAGGTACTTAAATAAGTTAAAACCAGAACCGGGCGAGCAAGTTACGGTGTTCTCAGAATAAAACGGACAAATTATGTGGGATCAAACAGCCGTGAACGCCGATTATACTTTAACAGAAAACGCCGCACTCGACAATTGCTTTCCAAGTTTTATGCCGGTGCCCGTAACCGAATGAAATTTGAACTGAACAGTTCGTGAGTTGGAACTTTTTGAAACCTTTGAACAGTTAGCTTTTGACTTTGAAACAAATTGCAGCTACTCACCAGGTGGTGAGTAAGGGCGTGTTCATATGGGCGGCCAAAGGGGTCAAAATGGTCTAAAATGGAGAAAGGTCTCAGTAATTTAGAGAAAGGTGACTAGAAAATGGAGAAAGGTCTCAGTAATTTAGAGAAAGGTGACTAGAAAATGGAGAAAGGTCTCAGTAATTCAGAGAAAGGTGTCTAGAATGTAAAAAGGTCTCTGTAATTTAGAGAAAGGTGTCTAGAATCGAGAAAGGTCTCTGTAATTTAGAGAAAGGTGTCTAGAATCGAGAAAGGTCTCTGTAATTTAGAGAACGGTGTCTAGAATGGAGAAAGGTCTCAGTAATTTTGAGGAAGTTGTCTAGAATCGAGAAAGGTCTCAGTAATCTAGAGAAAGGTGTCTAGAATGTAGAAAGGTCTGTGTAATAGTCTTGAAAAGGTCAAATGTTGAGAACGGTCTGGGTGTAAAGCAGAGAACGGTCTGTAAAGCAGAGAACGAAACAGAGTACAGAAAGGTGTGTATCTTCTATTTCTCTCTCACTCTCTCTTTCTCTCCCCGGTAGTCGGTCAGCGCTACGGGAGACGGTGGGGGAGTTAAGATGGGAGGAGTTAAGATGGTGTTAATGTGGGTTGGGGTTAAATGTGGGGGTTAAGGAGGGGGTTAAGGTGGGGGATTAATGAAGGTGGGGTTAAGGGGTTGGTTAAGGAGGGGGGTTAAGGTGGGGATTAATGTCAGGGTTGTGGGTTAAGGTGGTGGTAAGTTGGGGGGGTGTAAGGTTGGGGGTTAAGGTGGGGGAGTTAAGATGGGAGCAGTTAAGATGGGAGCAGTTAAGGTGGTGTTAAGGTGGGTTGGGGTTAAGGTGGGGTTAAGTGGGTTGGTTAAGGAGGGGGTTAAGGTGGGGTATAATGTCAGGGTGGGGGTTAAGGTGGGGGTAAGTTGGGGTGTTAAGGTGGGGGAGTTAAGATGGGAGGAGTTAAGGTGGTGTTAATGTGGGTTGGGGGTTAATGTGGCGGTTAAGGAGGGGGTTAAGATGGTGGATTAATGAAGGTGGGGTTAAGGGGGTTGATTAAGGAGGGGGTTAAGGTGGGGATTAATGTCATGGTTGTGGGTTAAGGTGGTGGTAAGTTGGGGTGTTAAGGTGGGGGTAAGGTGGGGAGTTAACATGGGAGGACGATGAGATAGTGCCAGGGGTTCTTAATGTGAGCGGACACGGTAGCGATTGCGGCCATGTTGCTGGAGCACTATCAGGGAGGAACTATATTAATTTTGGGACAGGAAACTCCTATACTGCTATACTGCGCACAGGTGGTCGCGTTTTGAATGCACCACAGCGCCACCAACTGTATCGGTCCATTCCCCGTAAGCACGTAAGCTATGCGTACACAGCACCATCCACAGTGTCGGTCAGCTTAGTTAATGTGCACCGTTCGGCAAGCGAAGTGCCAACCCCTGGCACTATGGGAGCACTGCACCAAATCAAAACGCAATTAGTGTAATCCTGTAGTAGTTCCGGAAAAGCACGAAGACTAGGCTTGTAAATGT
>CM069446.1:15962662-16090110 GCA_035610835.1 Ophiura sarsii
GAAGAATGTTGAGCTTGTCATTCGATCATTTTGCTGCTGAGCAATTATCGATCTTTAATGTCATTTTTAGAAGACGATTGATAATGACAACGAAACGATTAGGGCCTACATCTATGCAACTGATTGTGTCACAACACAAATAAACGCCCCCGTGTAAAATAGGAACTATTTGGGTTGTAAATGAGCTCTAAACACTTTCCATGCGGTTGTTGCTTTTATTGTACATGTATATAAACAGCTTGCAAGGTCTATAACAACTCTCTGGTCCAATTAATCCAAAGGATAACTGAAAAAAATACTAGGCATGTATACTTGTTTCAATTTTTGAAATATTCTGTGAAATTTTGGAATGTCGTCTGTAGACGCCTGCCGCGTGAAGAGTGTTTATTTAAGTGTAGCACCTTAATATTTCAAACTGATATGAAAATAAAGGAGTAGGTCTAATATAAATAGAAAACATATTTGAATAAAAATCTTGCATTATTTTACATTCCAATAAATGTGTTAAAACACATTTATTGGAATGTAATTTTTTTAAAGGTTATAGGGTTCCCGACATTAAGATGTGAAAAATCTTGGTAATAATGCATTTAAGATACTCTGGTGTGTGTCTGGAGGTAGGCAATTACATCCATGAATGAAAATGTGTGGAGTAAAAATATACATCATTTCATTTCCCAATACACAGAGACTAAATCGCTTTTTGTAACAAAAGGTATTCAGAAGGATTCGAACCGACGCGGGGAGAATCCAATAGATTTATAGTCTAAAGCCTAAACCGCTCGGCCATACTACTCATTGAAGCAACCGTCGTGTTCAATGAATAATGAACTAGTGGTAGTCTATCGAGTTACTCGACCAAAAATCAGTAATTTTAGGGGAAAATTTTTATTGGGGGGGGGGGCCGGGGGGGCGTATATTTTATTTGAAATATATATACATAACGTGATAACACACACACTGAAAACTAACAATCAAATGTATATCGTCAGAACTGTTGGAACTCTTGCCGCCCCATATACAGTAAGATGGACTATAGAGGTAGACAACTTTTAGGTCAAGCGTTCTGGGTTCTATAATTTCGATCATAATTCATAACGTTAACACACTTACAAATTTCGATCTCCGAATGATCGAGCATCTAATAATGCAACATAATTAACTAGGATGAATCTACGGGATCTTCATAACAGAAAGAGCTTATCTCTCTAGTTAGTGATCGCGCTAATGACTGACTGAACTGACTATATACTACGAACATTAGGCCTACGTACGTCATTTTCAGCGCCGCCGAAATTATTTTGTTAGAATGATCTTTTTAAAAGCCGGCTTTAATCGCGAGAGGGCGCCATCTCTTTCAGAGTTTCAAAGTTGGCAGAAAGTTGTCTAGATATCGAATATCTACGGTATTATGTGTACTTGTCTGGTTCTACCCAGAGTAAATGTGTCTGAAACTTACTTTGACATGAATCTCCAGACCAGCCTTCCAGGCACTGATTCCCGACTCCTTCACATGCTCCAGTGTATATATTGCATTGACCTAATGAGCAATGGCAACTTTGTGTACAACTTGCTCCGAAAGTACCAGGTGAACACACTGAGAAAAATAAATTGAATTCTTTTTGTCGTAATACAATATTACATTCAGTTTGTCGTAATACAGAAAGTGTTTATAATTCTAAATCAATCTTAAGTGGCGCGGATATGTGAAAAAGATGTTCACTTCTGGCAGAAACCAATACAATTTCATGCACTGATTTCATAAGCCAAGAGCCTACATTTTTTGAACAATGATGCGGCAGCCATCTTGAATTTCAAAATGGCCGCCATTCAATATTATTGAAGATTTAGTAAAATTGCTCTAAGTTAACTTTTTAACAAGTAAAAATGAGTACAACTGGTACAACAAATCCATTTAATATTAGAATATATTGGTGAAAATGGGGGTACAAATCTCAAAAATAGTTGATTTAGAGCAATTTTACTAAATCTCCTATATTTATATGGCGACCATTTTGAAATACAAGATGGCCGCCGCACCATTGCTTGAAAAAATGTGGGCTCTAGCTTTTTGAAATAAGCACATCAAAGCACCCTTACTTGCCATTGTCCATTCTTTCTGTCAGAAGTGAACATCTAGGCCATTTCATATCCCCTCCTAGTTCACACTGGATAAACATTCACACAGATTATATACATAAGTGTAAAGAGCTCAAAAAGTAAATAACCAGGTAATAAATATGCTCATTAAACTCACTTTAGCTCCTGTGTAAAATATCAAATCGTAAATTTGAATATATATTTCTTCTCTTTAATTCGTTTTTGTAGTATTTTTGGTTCTTCTACAAACATCCTCGATTTGGAAGATTATTGACCAACTGGTAACGACAACTCATCGGTCAATATATGGGTAATATGAGGATCAGGGATGCTTCAGCTGATCAATGCTGCCCGCACGCATACCTGTCACACAATCATGTGTGTTCAAAACCCGAGTCCGTAACGATTATACAGACGCGGTCTCATATAGGTCGTTCGCGATCAGGAAAGGAAACATAGCCTGAGAACAATTGTACATGACCTAATTAGCATATGAAGGTGTTCATGTTGTAGCTATGAATCAAGTTCCAATTGGTGTTCGTATTTTAGGTTGCTTTCAGTTTATCTTAAACTTGACCTCAACTGCCATTTGACCTTAATATGTGACCTTTGACCTCATTGACATAGGAAGGTTCCCATGTTGCATCTTTGTGAAGTTAGTCACTGTGGGACTTTGTATGAAAAGGATAAGGAGAAAACCAAATGCCAACTTTAGTGCTCAACAAAAGAAAGTCATACACTTTGTTTAGGTCGTTTCGAGTGACTTCTGAATCTTTTTTGACCAAACATGCTATAGATAGACCATTTGAATGAATCTTTTGGCACAATTTGATACCAAATATGCCACCTAACAACAAAGATAAACCATGATTTGCACCATTTAAAGAAAATTCACATTTTCAATACACTCAATACATGTCTCTGACATGTCTGATTGTTGCGAGTTATCGATCAGCTACCATGAATCGCGTCTACAAGACGTTTTCCCAGCGGCATTTTCCCCCGCATTTTCCCCTAAATATCAAACATTTATACATCTTTTCATTCGTATCCATTGGATAAACTATTGCCCTTTAGTGAAATCTGAAAAATAGAACGTTGATGTAATGCCAGGACAGGAGTTTTACCAATAGACACTTTCACACTTATGATGTCCGTATTTACTTAAAACTTACAATTAACACGCCATTTGCACGTTAATCCCCAGTGTCCTGAGCTACATTTACACCCGTATGGGTCAGGTAAACAGAATTGGAAATCACCGCATCCATCAAGGGGATAACTGCCTCTACAATAACCACTGCAAGTTATACCATGGCTGCCGCCGCCACAGGCTAAAAATAAATCCAAACTGATTATTAATATATTTGAATGTACACATAATCTCTTTTATCCCGTTATCATTAGAAAACTGGGTTCTTTAAGCAGTATTAAATGATATTTTGAAAAAGGTGTACAGTAGGTCCAAAGTTTTGGACTGTACTAGTATCGCCCGACATTGGAACACCAGACCCAGTACCGTTCGATACTAGTACAAAATGTATGAGTTTTATTTTTTTTATTTTATAATTTGTTTCCATTTTCATCATTAAACATTCTCTACTATATGGTGTTCACTTCACTTGTGTTACCTTACAGTAGAGACCGCAACCGAAAACACTGTATCAAACTATGAAATTATGTTTACGAACGATATCCGACAATTTATTGTCACAAAATGTGATTCCGATTAATTACGAAAGCTATCGCTCTGTAACCTTATAATATGCCTTTAATTTCAAGTCAATAATTAAAGTGTGTCCCACTATATAGTGTAGGATGTTATGTAATTTTGCATTTTTTTTTGTTGCTAAGGATGGTTTTTTTGGTTTTATTGGCTAAAGTAGACCCTCAGGTATCAGAAATCCATTGGTAGCATTTTTTTCCATCTGCCGATTGGCCGCCATCTTGGATTTCAAAATGGCCGCCATTTCCAATATAATTTACCCTATAACTTTTGTTCTGAGCAACGTATGAAGTCAAACTTGGTGGCAAACCACATGTTTACAATACAAGGGAGTTCACAAGTGCTCTAGCTATGTTCCTATGTCTAACATACATGCATGGCCGCCATCTTGGATTTCAAAATGGCCGCCATTTACAAAAAAAGAATTGCCATATAACTTTTGTTCTAAGCAACATATAAAGTTGATTTTGGTGGCAAAATCCATGTTTTCAAGAGTTGTTTACCAAGACAAGAGAGTGTATAATAGCTGATCCGTTGTTATATATTAATTGGCTGATAGTAGTAATTATTAGGGTAATTATTAGGGTGGTTTAAACTGGCTGTAAGTAGCGCAACTCCAACCTTCTGCTCTACCACAAATTCTTCCTTTCCTCTATCTCCCATCTTGCTCCTTACTCTGATGCCTCTCCTATGCACCTTTTTCCATGCTTTGCTTTACTATAGGTTGTAGATACAGGAGGCAATTCCATCAGCCCTCCTGTCCCTAATCGCTTCTCTTGCAGTTACCCATCTCCACGTCCTCGAAGACTAAGATGCATTGCAATGTAGTGCATGTTAGTCTTGTGCCACCTGGATGGCCAAACCTTGCGGTTAGTGCTAACTGACGGAGCTCTGGGGGGCAATGGTTGGTAGTTCTAGGACTATTGGAAGACTATTGATCATTGCTTTTTAGGTTTCACTTTAAATCACTGAGACCTGGGTAGAATATACTCATTAGCCTTGGCTGGCAAGTATTCTAGAAGGACAACTTTGATCACAAACCATGCTGCAGGAGTTGCGACCGCAGTGATTACAGCAATTGAAAAACCATGATGGCAAACCAAATCAACACTAGGGTTAAAGTCCCTAAAATAACGTCTCCTGGAGCAAACTCGGATTTTTCTAAATCAACTGATGACGGCATGCCCCCAAACCCGAAAGGAAGGAGTAAGCTTGACGGCAGAGCGCGCAATAGGAGACCACTTGCAACATGCAAGACCAATATTACTATATCTACCATGAATGTGAGAACTATCAGAGAGAGTCGATGCAGGGAGGAGCTTGTAACCAATCTAATTAAATGTAGAATTGACATGATCGGGATACAGGAACACCGCATTGTCCATGATGACCCAGTGAAGTATGAGAACATTATGGGTGGAACTCTGATCACTACCTCAGCAACAAGAAATAAAGCAGGTGCAGCTGTAGGTGGAGTCGGGATACTACTCAATAACAGAGCACTCAGATCATTAGCAAGTATCAAGCCACATTCTGATCGTACACTCATAGTCAACTTCCATGGTAACCCAGCAACAACTGTAGTGGTGACCTTCTGTCCTACAAATGTGGCGGATGAAGACATCGTATAGGAGATCATTACAACAGTCTAAGGGGGGGGGGGGGGGGGGGGGGGGGTGGGGGGGGGGGGCAATAGACTCCATTCCAGCACACATCTTGCTTGTTGTTGGCGACTTCAATGGTAGGCTTGGAAATGATGACGCCAAATTCACTGACACAAATAGAAATGGAGAGTACCTAGCAGACTTGGCTAAAGAGAAAGATCTTATAATCGCAAATACTTACTTCCGCAAGACAAAAGGCAAGTTGTGGACATATGTCAGCCCAAGCGGCAACAAACAGCTGGACTACATCCTTGTCAGGCGGAAATGGCAAAACAGTGTTCTAAATTCTGAAGCATATAACACCTTTGCTAGTGTGGGATCTGACCATAGAATCGTCTCTGCTCGTATCCGATTAAGCCTCAGAAAGAGTAAAATCATCAAACGGAAAAAGCAATACGACTGGAAGCTACTTACAACTGATAATGATCTACAAGCCAAATATAGCATAGAGGTGCATAATAGGTTTCAACCCCTCCAGGATGAAGTAGAAACTGCATCTGAGAAATATTCCAGATTCATTAAAGCCACTCAAGATGCTGCAGAGGAAGTGATTCTGTGAGGAAAAAAGAGAAAATAACCTACTTCTCAAATGATGCCCAGGTATCAAGGGCGAGATCACAAATTGAAGAAGCGTATGCAAAATATGAACTAGACACTAACAATGACTAATGATGAGGAAAATTGGAGAAATTATAAGGAGGCTAAGAAGAGCCTAGGGGAGGCTTATGATATAAGCTTAGAGAGGTAGAAAATGCCCACATAAACTGCAAGCATGGTAAGAGTTGGAAACTGATCAACAAAATATCAGGAAGATTGACTACAAGAAAAGGACAAATCAAAGGACCCACGCAAAAGGAGAGACTAGATAATTGGTATACTCATTTCAAAAATCTACTTGGGAGCCCACCGCACATAAGTAATGAAGATGAGGAAATTGCCCCAGTACTATCAAATCTCAGCATAAAAGAAGGACCCTTTGACTTGGAGGAATATGTGAGGGCTAAGAAGGCACTTGTAGAGGGGAAAAGCAGTGGGGAAGATGGTATCACACCTGAAATGCTCAAAAGATGTGATTTGGATAATATAATACGGGACTTCTGCAACGATGCCTTGATGAACGGTAAAAAGCCAGACCAATGGTCTATTCTCAACATAATACCAATACTAAAATCAGGTGATCTCAGTTTGGGAGGCAACTACCGTGGAATAAGTCTGAGCTCAATTGTTGCCGAGCTATACAACAAGATGATACTCAACCGAATCAGACCGGAGCTTGACATCCACTTGAGAGCTAATTAAAATGGCTTTCGAGTTGGACGTACCACGGTTGGTCACATTCTTGCCCTCCGAAGAATTATTGAGGGAATTAGATCAAACAACCTGCCAGCCATCATAACCTTTATAGATTTCAAGAAGGCGTTTGGCACAATACATAGGGGACGAATGCTGCAAATTCTGAAGGCCTATGGTATATACCTGAGCAGCTTACAAATGCGATTGCAGAAATATACAAGGACACCAAGGCAAAGGTTATATCACCTGATGGGGAAACTGAGGAATTTGAAATACTGGCTGGAGTACTACAAGGTGACACCTTGGCTCCATATCTCTTTTTCATTGTTCTCGACTACGCCCTAAGAGAGGCCATAGATGGCAAAGAAGAGCTAGGATTCCGCTTAACAAAAAGAAGCAGCAGACGATAGGACCAACCACAGTTACTGACTTTGACTTTGCTGACGACATTGCACTGTTGTCTGAAGAAGTGTCTCAAGCGCAATCACTACTTAACAGAGTGGAGACTTCGGTGGGTAAAGTTGGGCTCAAAATGAACGCTGCAAAGACAAAGTACATGTCCTTCAACCAGAAGCAAGTACCTGTAATCACCACAAACGAAGGTATGCCCCTTGATAAAGCGGAGGCCTTCAAGTACCTTGGAGCCTGGATGAACAGTACTGAAAAGGACATCAAAACACGCAAAGCAGTTGCATCGAGAGCTTGTGGCAAACTCAGTCAGTTATGGAAGGCCAAATCACAAATCACTATCCAGAAAGCTCAAAGAAAGACTGTTCATAGCTACTGTAAAATCAGTCCTCCTCTATGGATGTGAGTCATGGACAGTCACCCCATAGCTTAGTAAACGGCTGGACGGATGTTTCACTAGAATGCTTAGAACTGTGTTCAACATCAACTGGAGTCAGCATGTGACAAATTAGGACCTGTACGCGGATATGCCCAAAGTCTCGGACAAGATCAGGGAGCGTAGATCAAGATTTGCAGGACATTGCTTCAGAGGGTCAAATGAGCTGGTCTCCAAAATCATACATTGGGTACCAAAGTATGGAGTTAGAAAGCGTGGTAGACCAGCCCTAACTTACATTGACTTACTAAAGCGTGACACAGGATTGCAGGTAGAAGAAATCAAGACAGCTATGTTGGATAGGAAGATTTGGAGAGGCATCGTGGTTTGGGAATATCACCCGCCATAAGTCAAAGTAAGTAAGTCAAGTAATTATGCACATAGGCTAATTTATAGGCCAAATAGGCCTCTAATATTATTAACCATTTTTCTTTCCTTTCCTAGTTTTTGTTTCGTTTTGTTTGTTTGTTTGTTTAGTTTTGCCTTTGATACATGCAATTGAACAAAACAGCAATTACCCCCTATTATAATACAATAATACCCCTCTACAATATATAGAGGGGGTAGCTGCTGTGGATACAAAAGCATACATTTGATTGCTCCTGGTGTGTCTTCTTGTAATAAGTCCAATGCAATGTGATCAAACTAATGTATCACCAGTGGGGAACTACCGGACAATAAATATTAAGTATATGTTACTGCTAACAATTGAAATTTGTATTGAATTTACAGCTTAATTTATATATAGCAACCATTCATGTCAAATTAATGGATAACAGATAGAACTGTACACTTAATTGTCAGTAAATAACTCTTGAAAACATGAGCTTTGCCACAAAAATCAACTTAATATGTTGCTCAGAACAAAAGTGATAGGGTAAAATCTTTTTTGTTGTAAATGACGGCCATTTTGAAACCCAAGATGGCGGCCATGCATGTATGTAAGACATCAGAACATAGATACAGTATTTTTGAACTCTCAGGTATTGAAAACATGATTTGCCACCAATTTTGACTTCATAGGTTGCTCAGAACAAAAGTTATATGACAAATTCCATTGGAAATGGCGGCCATTTTGAAATCCAAGATGGCGGCCATTCCGTGGATGGAAAAAAATGCTACCAATGGATTTCTGATAGCTGAGGGTATACTCTATCCAATGACACCAACCATACACTAGTTTGAAATCCTACATAACAGCCTACACTAATATCTTCTCTAATGTTTAGCGATCACATAACTGATGGAATAGTGGCAGTCGCTTGCATAAGTTTCGCCGCCTAAATCCGGTCAATTTACTCCTACTTTTAGCAGTCCAGTAGACAGGAGTAGCGAGCTTCGCGTAGCTCCACCGTGGAGAAACTGGCACTGTGAACAACACTTACGCGATTCATCTAGGGCATATCGTAAGTGTGACCCTGATTACATTCGAAAACTTGATGAATCCATTTAGATATACAGTGGCACAATGTTGTAGACATCGGGATCGGGGTTGATCATGTTGATTGTCTGAGGCGTAAGGACCAATCGCGCTTGCTACCACAGAAGGAAGGGTGTCTGAGGGCGGATGTTGCCCTCCTACGCTGGAAGCTTTTGTATTAATAAAATTCTACTCATCATGTTCATGTAATTAATACTTTTAGTCAAAATTTAGATAAAATCCTTTTGGTTTCCCGTTGACAATTTTTATTTTAAAATACATGTCTTGCTAGACGTCCCGTAACTGATGTGCGCATTCTCATAACAACTAAGTAATGCGTTGTAGTAGTACACGGTTTATTCCGTACGGGACGCCTAGCAAGATATAGCCAAAATCCCTACATAGGTCATCAGACTATACCTACCGGTAAGGCAATTAGTTCCCATAAAACCAGTAGCACAGATACATCTTCCAGACTTGTCATCACATATTCCTCCGTTATAACAATTGTCACATATGCTATAACAGGTAGGAGGTCCCCATCTTCCTTCTTTACATGCTATATAGTAGTAATAGTAACAAACAAACAAATAGCTTGATGAGATTTCAATTACAAAGTTCATTATTGACGTAAATATAAATAGAATGCTTTCAGCTCTTTGACATTTCAATATCTATACTAATCCCTCATTATTTCAAATGGAGTAATGCTAACATTTGTGTTTCGGCGAACCACGAGGGCCATCTACATCGTGAGCATTCTAGTATAGAGAAATCCGACAATGTCCACTTACACGCCACAAAACAACAAGATTATTTTCATTACATATTGACCCATCCTTGAGCCTGCCCTTGAGCTGTAGCGTACACCTACCTCGAACTATAAGTCTTATAATAGCGTGTTGCAAAGTTTCCCTCTGGCCATCGAAATAGGCTTCATAAACACCGCCATCTGTTGTTGACACAATGCCAGGGATGATATGTGTGAACGAACCAGCAGAAACGATACTGGATGAGGTATCGTTAGTAAGTCGCCACAGTACATTGACCTCATCAGTGGTATCTCCATTAGCACGGTCAACGGCAAGAGTCACACCATTATCTCCCACATTAACTGTCTTCGTAAACAATTTCTCTTTAGGATGAAGTTTTGCTATCAAAATGGATTAAGACTATTGTAATTTCATAAATATATAGTAATATGTTATAATGAATTATGGATTTTGTACTATAAATGAAACATGTTCATGATTTTGCACACCTATATGTAGCTTCACCACGCAGATAAATAAGTCAAAGTGTCTGTGTTTTTCATCTTCAATTTGTTTTTAAAGATCATGATGTATTTGATCCTTCAAAAAACAAATAGATAGGTTATCCCCCCAGGGTAAACCCTGAAAGATTCTACAAATAAGCCTCTGAAATTGGGCAGTTGGTGTTATACCCTCCTTACTGAGTGTATACCATTGAATCTGGTCAAATGAACTGAACATATTTATTTCTTGCACTTTGGAATTAGATTATGTTCCAAAATTCAGGCTCTGGATGCAATACGTACATTTCCTGACTAATCTAATTATGATACTAACCATATAGAAGCGTCAAATACCGTCAACAGAAATTATTTATTGATGTGGAATCTAGAATCGTACCAAAGAGGATTCATTGTGCTGCATGCTTGTCGTCGCTACAGCATTATAGGCATTACTTTGCCATATGAAAAAGAATGCTAAATCCCAACTATACAAAAACAATAGAGAACTGAATTGAGGTCACATCAACTGTGTTACTTGCAACAGAATTTTCTTGAGGATCCTATATTAACCACGTGCACCTAAACATTTAAAAGCCTTTCATTGCAATGCAATGCCAAGGCGAAACAGTAACCGGTGGTTACAGAAACCGGTGGTCATGTGATGAAAGTGAAGCATGTTGAGTCTTACCATCATTCCTCAACAAGGTCGTCGTAACAGTTACGCTGTGCGCCTCTGGTGGGTCAGTGCCCCTTACGTAAAAAATCCCAAAACCATTGCCGTCGGTTAAATCAGGTAAGGCTTTGTAAGATCCAATCACGGGTTCTATGTTCTTTGAAGCATCATCACGTGTGTTAGCATAGCGCCCCCATGTAACGGGTCCCCAACATTGGTAAAACGGAGAAGTGTTGGCACCGAGAGGAAACTTATTTAGTATTTGGATAGAAGAAGTTGCCTTGCCTGCAAGATTGGAATTTGTTCTCAATATAACTATACCGTATTAATGATGATAAATATTGTGTACGACGTAAATAAGATCCATTGGTTAACGGTCCACTGAGACATTTTATTTTAATGCTTTATAACATTTTGTTAAATTCTAGATTTATTTTTACGAGATTTCTAAAATGTTCTAAAGACATTTTTTGATATATAAAATTAAGTAAAAAAATAATCTTGAATTATGATTGGGGAGGTATAAAAATATTATTGAGCTTTAATCGAAATATAAAGAAAAAAAATCAATATTTTTTTAACATTCTTAATCACAACAAGTTACCATTAGGTCTTATCTAAATTCCCATAGCATATTTGGCTTCCTTGTGAGATTATCATTCAGAAAATTTATACTTTTTATGGGGTAGAACAAGTAGTTATTGCGATATGCTAATTCGAATCCCAGATGGTGTAAAATGTAAAAATCTGGACATGCAACGGGAAGGGTGGCGAGTTCAAAACACAATGGCCATATAGTTTATTTTAACAAGTTACCCTTGACAACCATTATGTTTCTGATGGGAAAATTACATGAGGAACTAATATGATAGAAATTAGAGGGCGCTTTTCACCAATGTTTACAAACAATAATGTATTGATATCAACATGAGTGCACTTTGTGATAAAATGAACATTATGCCATATCGGGTTTTTTTAAAATTATTAATGAGACCAAACAGGACCAATCTTAACGAATGACCGATAACAATCTGATCATCCCGGTCACTTTCAAAAGGATACCTACCGTCAGTTTGACATTTTCCCCCGGCAAACCCTGACTGACATTCGCACTCAATAAATGTACCGTTGCTGTTGTAATGACATGTACCACCATTCTGACAAGGGTTTGGCAGACACTGATTAACATCTGTACAAAAGCGATATAATATAATTGTTAACAGTAACAACTTTGACAGTCCACGATTTATAAGCTTCGAGGATCATTCAATAAGTTCCACCTCCTGCTTTGTTAGTATATAATCCAGTCTTATGAAATATTACACAATTGTAGCTTGGAACCTCAGCTACAACTTCATTGTAAATTGATCTGAGAAATGGATGTACTTTTCTGGAGATGCAGTGAAAACCAAACTTCCATTTACTGTGACGGAAACGGATAAGAAACAGCAAATTATCATCGAAGTGCTTTTCATTTTGGCCTATTTTAACACTTTCCCCCCGGTTATTGGTTTTACCAAATACAAAATAGATTTTTCAGAAACCTTTCCCAACTTTCACTAGGTCTATCTCAAGGATTACTGAACCAATACTAGGCATGTTTGTTCTTATTTCAATGCATTACTTATGGTGATTCCAAATGTTGTAATGAAATTGAATAATTTTGACATTTTTGAAAGATTTTATGAAATTTTAGAATGTCGTCTGCAGCCGCCTGCCGCATGGAAAAAAGTGTTTTAAGAGACAGAACGTACCTGATCGGTCAATTATAACCATTCTAAATGTCAGATATATGTCTTTAACAGACTATTAACAATAAAGGTGATTGATTTCTTAAGGACAATAATATCCTCTGATTAGCCATAACCAGATCAGGACAACCATTAACTTTACCCCTCCCCAGAGAAACCTGCAAAATTCCTATTGCATTTCCATAAGAACTAAGAGATCTTCAAATACATGACTAAATTTAGTGATTACAAGTTTCTCGAAGATATTTTTTTAATATTTTTTTTAAGGTTGCACATAAGGAAAGCTCATAAAAATGACTAGTAGGCCTATGTAAATATTTAACAAACGAGGCATCACTGTGGCTTAACTTATAATAACAAAAAAATTGATTGATTAGCAGTATTCTAGTATGCCAAAGGCATTGCAATACATTCGAGTGGATATTATACTGTTTACAAGTCTACATGATTTAATATTGCTTATAATCTTACTTATACATGATGATACTGTATATTCAGATATCATTCATGGATTTTCAATTTCTGTAATTAAATCATGCTCTTATATCTAACCATATAAACGGAAAAAACACTGATAAACATATATTTATTTTTAAAGGCAATTTTCCGTTTACGTTGTCCAAAATCTCTCCCTGGCTTTTACCGCATCGTAACAAAAGTATCACTTACTATCAATGTGTATCCATTATTCAGAGTTATAATTGTGACAAATGTCATAAGGCTGAAATTCCCATTAGCGATGTTATGAAGGAGGAGGTAGAACTTATTGAATGACCCTCGTATCTAACTTACAAAGACTCACGTGGAAAGGCCACGACCTTATTTAACAAACTGCTGATGCGTGGACGTGCCTTATAAAACACGCACAGTAAGGATAGGTCAAGACTCTCAAGTAATAGGACTCACTAATTCATGACACCGGTATATCATGATAAGGCCTAAAAAAAAAAAAAGTTTGTTTGCCCAAAAACGACCGACCCATAAAATCTCAAAAGCCCATGCCTTTTTTTTTGTTTTTTTTTGTTTTGAGATTTCATTTTTTTTTAAATAATGTTTTATGTTGAAAAATATATGTATTAAATGATATTTTCATCTTAATTTGCCGAACTAATCAACTAAACTGCCCTGTAATTTAGTTATTCCCACATATCCACCCTTTAAAACACACTAAGGAGATGCAAATCCAAGATCCTACCAATATCTAGTGAAAAACAGAAAATGTCAGACCATCCAGCATGGTCTGAAGGTTTGTACAGGCTGCCAGCTGCACTATGTATTAAAAACAAAATACATGTATTAGCCCTAACCAGCCAGGCTATGTTCGGACGGTGTGGAAACTGGGGGAGGGGGACAAAGTATGATTTTTTAAACAAATAATCGCCGTGAAACCCCTTGGAATTGACTCCCAGAACCTCTGATCACCGCGCCGCGTCCCTAACCACTCGCCTAACCTGCCAACGCTCACCTGGGCAGCTATTTTGTACACACATATCAGCTTGGATGATGACGTCATCGAATCATATGCTATAGAATGCGCATGGACATTGTTTTTTTGCTGAATCGTAGTGTAGGAAGGTTAGGGTTTTAAAGAACATTTAAGTGTATTAACATCAAATTGTTTAGTCTTTTTCTTCTCTAAAAGTGTCCATAGCCAAAAAAAAAGAAGAAAAAAAAGGTAATCGAACTACCGACCCACTTTTTTCAACTCTTGTTTGGGCAAACAAACCTTTTTTTTTCAGGCCTAATCATAGTACCACGATACCCGACCGGTCCGTATCTCTCCGCTACTGACCCACTCACGAAACCTACTGGCCTGAAAATCGTATGTCGTTTCTTTATTTTTTCGACTATTTTTGCGTTTTAGAGTATCAAATGAGTAGGACCTTCAATCAAGGAAAATAATAGTTGGCACACCTGATACAATTTAATACAACTATCACTGTGCTCTCAATAGAGAACCGACTTGGGACATAGCACTCTTTCACAGCACGCAGAGGTCCCCCCTCTCTCTCATCCTTCCCCACCCCCCATCAATCAATGTTGAGAGAGCTGCCAAAGCTTCTGATGACATGTGGCTCGGATCAACATTGCCTCGGGGGGAGGGGCACTTTTTTCCTTAATTGGGACAAAGTGTGCCAACCTTTTTTTCCTTGATTGTCTGAGCGAAATGCTAAATTCACCATCTGAAATCAGTCTTTTGGCTATATCTTTCAAACGAAATGTCGGATTATGATCAGATTTCGCCCAATTATTCACAGGAATATTGTTAGTATTTCCTGAAATTGACACATATGCATCAAGTCATTTAGGGATTGGTCACTCAATACTAACGTAGCATATACGTACAAACATGTTATTTCAGAGTTGACAAAATGTATAAAAAATTGAACCTAATAAAGTGCCTAAATATATGTGTCTAATTCAGTCTTTTTGTACTTGTAAAGGTATCACAAAAGTGTTGCATGTTTTGTTTTGACAATAAACCAAAGTTGTCAAGCCATGCGTACACCGTAATAATACGCCTATATCTTTTTAAAAAACGAGTAAATCAGCAATGATTGTTAAATAACATGATTAATATACTTTCCACGCGGCAGGCAGCTGCAGACGACATTCCAAAATGTCACCAATTGTTTCAAAAATGTCAAGATTATTGAATTTCATCACCATGTTTGGAATCACCTTGACAAATGCATTAAAATAAGTACAAACATTCCTAGTATTGGTTCAGTAACCCTTGTGATAGACTTTGAAAGTTGGGAAAGGTTTCTGAAAAATCTGTTTTGTGTATGGTAAAAATAATAGCCGCGTGGAAAGTGTTAAATACAGCAAAACATTAACAAAATCAAGAACGTTATTATCATTTAACAAATATATAGATGACATAATGATAGTGGCGATCAAAAACAATAATGGATATTATGATCGTTAGACATATTAAGAAAATGAAATAAATGAAGATCGTTTATCAAACAGAAGTTTGGACATGGAATCGAACCCAGGACAAATGCGTGCAAGTCTCACGGCAGAACCATTACACCAAACGGTTTGTATGCATGCTGTAACTGACTTTTACTTGATCAATGCGCGTGTATTGTCATTGCGCAATGGTGATTCATTGCCAACGGTTCACCATGAAAAATGATCAAATGTGTCATTATTACGACATGCCGAACTGTTTTTTCCATGGATAGTTGATAAGTGGACCAAAACCCGTCTTATAGACCGTTTTAAAGAAAATAGGAATCATTGCATACCTACTTCCGAACGGTTCACCACCGATGAAATATAATAAATCTATAGTGTCATATGTTTATTATTTCAACACGGTGAACCGTTGAAACATACATATGATGCGACTCATTTCTTCCCATAAATAGCCTTTAAGTTTAAAATAAGTTCAATATACACTAATCCATTGAAAAACAATTCTGCATTTCATAATAATGACAAAATCAGATGATTTGTGACGGTGATCCGTTGAGAATGAATCACCATTCCTATACATGGCTTTTATAAGTAGTATATAATTGACACGCAATAACAGATCAAGCCCGTCTAGTGTAGCGGTTAGCTATTGGGCTTTGAGTTCTGGTGGCCCGGGTTCGAATCTCGGGAAGGTATTTTATTTTGGTTAATTTGCTTTTAATGGTTGATTGATTGATTTTTTTAAATTTAATTGATTGATAATTTAGACCCACATTTTACGCTGTTTCTTAAATCATGGTCACGGTATCTTACATAATTAAGGGCCTACATTATGGTACCAAAAGGATGCACACGATGTTCACAGTTTTCCAAGAATTTATGTAAATGAATTAATTATTTTTCATATGTGACTAACAGGGAGTAGTTTGTTAATTTGTTATACTGATGTTTTTATCAAATGCATTGAATTCAGGACGTACTTATATCTTAATAATAATGTTAACCGAATAAAACACTTTAAAAATAAAAACATGACTTTTCTAATCCTTATACTCATGTAGTAAAATGCGTGTGAACAGTCATTTCAACATGATTTTTCGTTCTTCTATCCTATATAGATAGGGCTTCTTCTTCATGTTGCATTCTTTTGTATGTGACTTTATTTATTTCCCATAATGGCATTTTGTAATGCCACGAAAACATAACATGTCATTGTCTCCCTAATTGCTATCTTCTGAAGAAAGTAATATTTACACGACCCATACTAATTGCCTATTATTATAGACCTATAGCCCCACACAGTTATCATACATAGGGCTTAGTATTTAATGAGCAGTCCTTAATACACTGTTGTGTGAACTTATATGCCGTTTGTCAAATGTTGATTATAAATAAATTATTGAATACACCAAATATAATTGTGCTTCAACATTTTGTTTTAAATCCATTAGGATAAATTGTAAACAAATAACATGTTTTTACGTATATGCAACCATAGTACTGAGTGATCAATCCTTAAATGACTTGACTCATACGCGTCAATTTCAGGAAATATGAACACTACTCCTGTGAATAATTTGGCGAAATCTGATCACAATCCGACATTCCGTTTGGAAGTTATAGGCAAAAGACTGATATCAGATGGTGAATTTAGAATTTCGCTCAGACATGTCTGAGCGAAATGCTAAATTCACCATCTGAAATCAGTCTTTTGGCTATATCTTTCAAACGAAATGTCGGATTATGATCAGATTTCGCCCAATTATTCACAGGAATATTGTTAGTATTTCCTGAAATTGACACATATGCATCAAGTCATTTAGGGATTGGTCACTCAATACTAACGTAGCATATACGTAAAAACATGTTATTTCAGAGTTGACAAAATGTATAAAAAATTGAACCTAATAAAGTGCCTAAATATATGTGTCTAATTCAGTCTTTTTGTACTTGTAAAGGTATCACAAAAGTGTTGCATGTTTTGTTTTGACAATAAACCAAAGTTGTCAAGCCATGCGTACACCGTAATAATACGCCTATATCTTTTTAAAAAACGAGTAAATCAGCAATGAGTGTTAAATAACATGATTAATATACTTTCCACGCGGCAGGCAGCTGCAGACGACATTCCAAAATGTCACCAATTGTTTCAAAAATGTCAAGATTATTGAATTTCATCACCATGTTTGGAATCACCTTGACAAATGCATTAAAATAAGTACAAACATTCCTAGTATTGGTTCAGTAACCCTTGTGATAGACTTTGAAAGTTGGGAAAGGTTTCTGAAAAATCTGTTTTGTGTATGGTAAAAATAATAGCCGCGTGGAAAGTGTTAAATACAGCAAAACATTAACAAAATCAAGAACGTTATTATCATTCAACAAATATATAGATGACATAATGATAGTGGCGATCAAAAACAATAATGGATATTATGATCGTTAGACACATTAAGAAAATGAAATAAATGAAGATCGTTTATCAAACAGAAGTTTGGACATGGAATCGAACCCAGGACAAATGCGTGCAAGTCTCACGGCAGAACCATTACACCAAACGGTTTGTATGCATGCTGTAACTGACTTTTACTTGATCAATGCACGTGTAGTGTCATTGCACAATGTTGATTCATTGCCAACGGTTCACCATGAAAAATGATCAAATGTGTCATTATTACGACATGCCGAACTGTTTTTTCCATGGATAGTTGATAAGTGGACCAAAACCCGTCTTATAGACCGTTTTAAAGAAAATAGGAATCACTGCATACCTACTTCCGAACGGTTCACCACCGATGAAATATAATAAATCTATAGTGTCATATGTTTATTATTTCAACACGGTGAACCGTTGAAACATACATATGATGCGACTCATTTCTTCCCATAAATAGCCTTTAAGTTTAAAATAAGTTCAATATACACTAATCCATTGAAAAATAATTCTGCATTTCATAATAATGACAAAATCAGATGATTTGTGACGGTGATCCGTTGGGAATGAATCACCATTCCTATACATGGCTTTTATAAGTAGTATATAATTGACACGCAATAACAGATCAAGCCCGTCTAGTGTAGCGGTTAGCTATTGGGCTTTGAGTTCTGGTGGCCCGGGTTCGAATCTCGGGAAGGTATTTTATTTTGGTTAATTTGCTGTTAATGGTTGATTGATTCATTTTTTTAAATTTAATTGATTGATAATTTAGACCCACATTTTACGCTGTTTCTTAAATCATGGTCACGGTATCTTACATAATTAAGGGCCTACATTATAGTACCAAAAGGATGCACATGATGTTCACAGTTTTCCAAGAATTTATGTAAATGAATTAATTATTTTTCATATGTGACTAACAGGGAGTAGTTTGTTAATTTGTTATACTGATGTTTTTATAAAATGCATTGAATTCAGGACGTACTTATATCTTAATAATAATGTTAACCGAATAAAACACTTTAAAAATAAAAATATGACTTTTCTAATCCTTATACACATGTAGTAAATGTGTGAACAGTCATTTCAACATGATTTTTCGTTCTTCTATCCTATATAGATTTCAGGAAATATTAACACTACTCCTGTGAATAATTTGGCGAAATCTGATCACAATCCGACATTCCGTTTGGAAGTTATAGGCAAAAGACTGATATCAGATGGTGAATTTAGAATTTCTCTCAGACAATCAAGGAAAATAATAGTTGGCAGACTTGATACAATTTAATACAACTATCACTGTGCTCTCAATAGAGAACCGACTTGGGACATATCACTCTTTAACAGCACGCAGAGGTCTCCCCCTCTCTCTCATCCTTCCCCACCCCCCATCAATCAATGTTGAGAGAGCTGCCAAAGCTTCTGATGACATGTGGCTCGGATCAACATTGCCTCGGGGGGAGGGGCACTTTTTTCCTTAATTGGGACAAAGTGTGCCAACCTTTTTTTCCTTGATTGTCTGAGCGAAATGCTAAATTCACCATCTGAAATCAGTCTTTTGGCTATATCTTTCAAACGAAATGTCGGATTATGATCAGATTTCGCCCAATTATTCACAGGAATATTGTTAGTATTTCCTGAAATTGACACATATGCATCAAGTCATTTAGGGATTGGTCACTCAATACTAACGTAGCATATACGTAAAAACATGTTATTTCAGAGTTGACAAAATGTATAAAAAATTGAACCTAATAAAGTGCCTAAATATATGTGTCTAATTCAGTCTTTTTGTACTTGTAAAGGTATCACAAAAGTGTTGCATGTTTTGTTTTGACAATAAACCAAAGTTGTCAAGCCATGCGTACACCGTAATAATACGCCTATATCTTTTTAAAAAACGAGTAAATCAGCAATGATTGTTAAATAACATGATTAATATACTTTCCACGCGGCAGGCAGCTGCAGACGACATTCCAAAATGTCACCAATTGTTTCAAAAATGTCAAGATTATTGAATTTCATCACCATGTTTGGAATCACCTTGACAAATGCATTAAAATAAGTACAAACATTCCTAGTATTGGTTCAGTAACCCTTGTGATAGACTTTGAAAGTTGGGAAAGGTTTCTGAAAAATCTGTTTTGTGTATGGTAAAAATAATAGCCGCGTGGAAAGTGTTAAATACAGCAAAACATTAACAAAATCAAGAACGTTATTATCATTCAACAAATATATAGATGACATAATGATAGTGGCGATCAAAAACAATAATGGATATTATGATCGTTAGACACATTAAGAAAATGAAATAAATGAAGATCGTTTATCAAACAGAAGTTTGGACATGGAATCGAACCCAGGACAAATGCGTGCAAGTCTCACGGCAGAACCATTACACCAAACGGTTTGTATGCATGCTGTAACTGACTTTTACTTGATCAATGCGCGTGTATTGTCATTGCGCAATGGTGATTCATTGCCAACGGTTCACCATGAAAAATGATCAAATGTGTCATTATTACGACATGCCGAACTGTTTTTTCCATGGATAGTTGATAAGTGGACCAAAACCCGTCTTATAGACCGTTTTAAAGAAAATAGGAATCACTGCATACCTACTTCCGAACGGTTCACCACCGAAGAAATATAATAAATCTATAGTGTCATATGTTTATTATTTCAACACGGTGAACCGTTGAAACATACATATGATGCGACTCATTTCTTCCCATAAATAGCCTTTAAGTTTAAAATAAGTTCAATATACACTAATCCATTGAAAAATAATTCTGCATTTCATAATAATGACAAAATCAGATGATTTGTGACGGTGATCCGTTGAGAATGAATCACCATTCCTATACATGGCTTTTATAAGTAGTATATAATTGACACGCAATAACAGATCAAGCCCGTCTAGTGTAGCGGTTAGCTATTGGGCTTTGAGTTCTGGTGGCCCGGGTTCGAATCTCGGGAAGGTATTTTATTTTGGTTAATTTGCTTTTAATGGTTGATTGATTGATTTTTTTAAATTTAATTGATTGATAATTTAGACCCACATTTTACGCTGTTTCTTAAATCATGGTCACGGTATCTTACATAATTAAGGGCCTACATTATGGTACCAAAAGGATGCACACGATGTTCACAGTTTTCCAAGAATTGTATTTCCTATCATTAGCAGGAGTACTCTGAATGCGGTATTGTTATGTTAATGAAGAGGTCAGCGGGAAGTATGAAGGAAGGTGAACAGTGCGTGACGCCTCCACTGATGGCTTTGGATGCGGCACTGCAAGACATGCTTTATCGGTATAATCCGGACCTGTTCACTTAAGAAGAGGGGATCGAGGTATGTTGATTTAATGAGAGGTATGTTTTAGAAACATGTTTGAGTAAACTTTACTTGGAACTAATTATTTAATACTAGCCATGTCGTTTCAGAGAAGATAAGACGTCTGGCATAGGATGATGCTACACAAGACGGAGTCTGATAACCTAGTTGGAAGGATGAGGAGGATCTATTTGCAGAGAGATGCAGAAGAGACTTATAGAACTGAGAAGATTCCCTTGGCAATGAAGAATAGTTAGCGCAGGATTTTGATCCAGGAGAGATACAGAGAAAAGGTGAAGGGAATGAAGGTCGGGAGGAGAGTGGGTAAGTTACGAATTATATTTTGTTGTCTATCCACGTCTGCTATGTGCCCGTCGTCTAAGAGCCGTGCTTTGGATGCGGCACTGCAAGACATGCTTTATCGGTATACTCGTATTGCGTATGTTTTGTGTATGCTTTACGACGTTTTGTGAATCAGCTATAGGCCTTTAACATGTTTAATGGTGTTGGCTGTGGATTATGTTTTCCTTTGATATAATTATTATGTCTTCTGAAGAACAGTCTTCATCGATAGAGCCTCAGGTTCAGGCAAGTACTATTTAGTATCATATCTGTTTTTTTCGAGTATGGCTAAACAAGTCATAGGCAGTGTTCTATCTTACTTTTATAAAAAGTGGGACGATGACTATTCAATGGCGTAAGTTTTCCAGATAAAGATGGCTGCCTATATCTTATTCAAGTTTAAATACATTGGTATTCGGAATATATATGAGTTTGACCTGAGATGTATATCGTCTTAATAGGGCAGAAGGTCATAGCATGGACTTTATAAGTCCATGGTTTTAGTATGATGAATAATTTTCTGAGGAATTTGCGTCTGATGACAGTGATTATCATTAAGATGAGAACTTTATTCACAATTGTGTAAGCCAGAGCTGTTAGAGAAAGATAGGGAGGTGAGACTGGTAAACAGTTTACAGTTTAAGCTTTGAGCTTATTTAGTGGGTTTTATTTCTGACAACCTTTTTCGAGGCTTTATCCCACAGAATAAGTACCAGTTTAGCCACATAGGTTTTCGGTACCAGGCTCCACAGACACTTGGGATGCCGTAAATCTGGGGTTGGAGATGAGATTGTATACTACCGACTAAACAAGTGGGTTTGCCTGGGAGGCATAAAATATCCAGACAATACAGGTATGTGATACTTTACAGATTTTATTCTCAATGTGTGTTTATTTTCGTGAAGTGAAAAATTTTTACACTACATCTCTTGACATTTAATAAGTGTTATTATACTGTCTCTAGTATTTTATGCTATCACAAATCAATATGTATTGTGAGTGGAGTATTATAGTTAATTTTAATCTTGGTATATACCAATCGATGTAACATGATATGTTATTTATTCTGCTGATACAGATTAAAACGTGTATTACGACACAGGTGTCTCTACCTGCCTAGTTCTATTGTAACGGTGTACATGACTCGGCAGATTATCACTGGGCTTGAATGCCAGATCACTCAGAGGACACAGTACACGATTTATACGTTAACGATTTTTATCTGTGTATTGTTTATGAATGAACAGGGGTATTTAGCTCCTATGATTGAAATCAGTGTACGACTTTTGAGTCTCCACAGGCGCAGGCACTAACCGGAGGTGCTATTTGTTATCGAATGGGTACAATTTACCTTTTGTTCCTACCACCTGTGTTTGAAGAACTTTAGATCTTCATTTTAATCATAATTGATTTTGTTTCAGAGATAATTGAGTGTATTCTCAGAATTATCCACAGCATGCACCTTTGTCGGTTTCCTTTCAAGATTCAGGAACCCGGGTTCAGGTATATATTTTATGAGTTCTTATGGAATAAATTTGTTTTTCCTTTGACGATTAGTGTGTAGGTAGGCTTATAGAGCTTTTCCACGAAGGGATTCTTGTGTTCCTTCGACCAAGTCCATGCTTCGACTTATATCAGCATATCATCATATTGATATCACACGTACTGCATACTTATGAGTTGAGTTGGATTTTTTAAGATGGTATTTGATATGTTTGTATAGTTTTGCCCTGTATATTTTTATTCAGTGTATGCGATCATGGATCAAGACTGGTGATACAAAGGTACCGTATTATTATACAAAGGGTCCTACACTCAAACGATGGGTAGATAAGAAACAACACGAGGAGTGTAATCTGAATCTGCAGTATTTAGCAGACCCGATAGCTGCTGGAGTAGAGCCAACAGAATATCTGTTTGTTTGGTAATAGATTGGTTTGGGATATACATGGGATGCAGGTTACTTGGTAGTTACAGGATGAAAGTCATGTTTTAATTTGTATTGTTTCTATTCTAGATCGGATGCATACCTCCAATCATGGTCATAGCAGGCTAGATGTCTATTGTTTACAGGCTATTTTTAACATGTATAATGCCTCTGTAGGTTTATCCCATTATTGCCAACTGATTATATATTTATCCATCATGAGAGTGGCACTGGGATAAGGTATTTAGATTACTGCAGACAGTGGTATTATTGATAATAATTATATTCTTTTGAGAAGAGATTATCGTATATTTGAATAACCGAATGGTATTTGTATACCACATTTCTTATGCATTCAAATGCAAGTGGAGTTATGTTCAATGTGATGTATTGAATTTAACCAGTCACGTGAGTCGTAGGAAACAGGTAAAAGCTCCACATAAAGAGAGTTGAAAGAGTGTTCCTAGCTTTAGAAGCATTTCTGCCAGAGTTTTTTAAGGAAATGTGAACTGTTCACAGATAATAAAGGCATAGTCTCAATCGTGAGTAAGGGTAGTATGATACATTTCTATTGTGCATGTCATGTCTCACTGGAGTCTTAATAATATAGACTTTGATTCTTACAGTCAGAATTGTATCCACTGAGCTTGATAGTTCAGTAGCCACGGGGCTCTATTTTATCGTAGCTATACTGGACTTGACGATTTGGAATAATCTGCCATCGCTCATGGTTTTGATTATTTGGTGCAGATATTTATATGGTTTGATAATTGCCATAGCCACTGGGTTTATAGACTGTTTTTAGTCTTCAGTGGATCCACGAGATGATAATACTTAAGTATATTGATTTTTGACGATTGGGGTGTATCTTGACAATTCTTTCAATTTGTCGTATTTTGGGGTTCTATGATTCAGTTCGAAGATTTCTTTTATACCAACTAGCCAAATAAATGTTGGTGCGCATGTTCAGATCATGCGGATGCATTTACGATTAGCCAGGCTGGGGCCATAGTTGAGTTGTTCCCCCATATGTTTCTAGTTCCTAGACATATTTATCTTTTAAGCACGTCAAACTGTATAATGGTCTTATGAGTTCTCAGATTTCTGATCCTCCTTGTTTTTCGTGCATGGGAGAAATCACACATCTATCTTTGGATCTTAGATGATAAGTGATTAGGACATGTATGTGTCAGGATATAATAATGCTTGTCTGTGAGCACTATTATAAGTTCGTGTTCTAGCGGCAGAACTTTTCTTGGAGTTGTAAATCCACTGGGTGTACTCCAAGTGTATAAGTCATGTCTCACTGGAGACTTAGACTTCAATTCTGACAGTCAGAATTTTAGCCACTGGGTTTGATAATTTTGAAGTAGCCGCGGGGCTAGATAAATTGTCGTATCCACTGGGCTTGACGATGGTATAGCCACAGGGCTAGATGATCTGCCATTATAGCCGATGTGCTTGATTATCTGGTGCAGCCACATGGCCAGATTATTTGCCGTAGCTACTGAGTTTTTAGACTGTATATACATGATATATGTCTTATGATATAAATTTCATTATTTTAGGTATCTTTATTGTACAGGGATGTAGAGTATTTTCCTACCATGTGGGAAACTAGCCACGATGTTCAAGCAAGGTACTTTATTCATCTATATTATAATAACGATGTTTTTGACTCCTATCTGTCTATCGATTCAGCATTTTTGCTATCAAGTTGCACTTTGACTGTTGCCCACCTGTGGCAGACAACCCGTGCGACACCGGGAAATTACTCATCGGTGGTTTGCTATAAGAAGTACTAGCTAAATCGGTAAGGTAGAAAGAATCTTACAGCCGATATGCTTCACATAGTAGTGGAGAAGTTTGTGATTTTCGTATGCATAGTATAATGTGTGCATATATTTGCTACTAATTTCTTACGCCGGTTTTTCATCCGTTAAGAATAATATGAGGATTTTTCTTACAGTAGATGTGTGGTGTTCAGCTGTATTCATATCATGCTTATTATTGTTAGACAAGTATAACAGTTCAGTGTTTAGAAGGGGCATGGATGATAGTAGCTGCCTCTGGTTATACCACTTGTCCAGTTTTTATAATACCAATGGAATATTTATCCCTTGCTAAACTAGATTTGAGTTCTGATGATTGTCTCCAGGCAGGTCACGTTTTGTTGTTGTTGTTTAAATAATAAAAAAATGTGTACCCGGCTATATGTACCCAGGAGTCGTAAGCTCTCATACCATGCATACAGTAGATGCCGTGAAAATTTTACATTTTCCCCTAGAATTATTGGATTGTTTCCTAAACATTTTTGGACTTTATAGTTTGAGTTCTGGTGGAGCATCAGCAGAAGCTGCTGTAGTAGTTCCATACGGTTTGCTTAAGAAGCATGGTATATGGCAAACATATATCCGAGGATAGGTATGTTAATGAGGAACTTATTCATCAACTTATAGGTGATTCATGGACTCTCAGTATCATGTTAGTGTCCTGCATGAAACATGATATATGTATATAATTGTTATTCTCTTCACATCATAGGTGTGAATGATTGGTATGCCAATGGTTAACATTTTGATGTTTCCTTACATGTACATGTAAAAGTAATATTTAGTGATCTGCTGTCACTTTTTTGTTTACAGAAATACATCAGTATTGATAATGCATAATTCTCAAACGATACTTGTATTGCCCGTTCTTTGATATCTGATTAGGGGTTAGCGGAGGCTATGTGCCCGTCGTCTAAGAGCCGTGCGCCCCAAATAGTGTATTTGATTAATGTGTTTCTTTCAGGAGGACGAATAGCGGGATAGGAAAATTCTTATTTGCGGTTGAGCTAGCGAATTAGAAAATAATTTATGTAAATGAATTAATTATTTTTCATATGTGACTAACAGGGAGTAGTTTGTTAATTTGTTATACTGATGTTTTTATAAAATGCATTGAATTCAGGACGTACTTATATCTTAATAATAATGTTAACCGAATAAAACACTTTAAAAATAAAAACATGACTTTTCTAATCCTTATACTCATGTAGTAAAATGCGTGTGAACAGTCATTTCAACATGATTTTTCGTTCTTCTATCCTATATAGATAGGGCTTCTTCTTCATGTTGCATTCTTTTGTATGTGACTTTATTTATTTCCCATAATGGCATTTTGTAATGCCACGAAAACATAACATGTCATTGTCTCCCTAATTGCTATCTTCTGAAGAAAGTAATATTTACACGACCCATACTAATTGCCTATTATTATAGACCTATAGCCCCACACAGTTATCATACATAGGGCTTAGTATTTAATGAGCAGTCCTTAATACACTGTTGTGTGAACTTATATGCCGTTTGTTAAATGTTGATTATAAATAAATTATTGAATACACCAAATATAATTGTGCTTCAACATTTTGTTTTAAATCCATTAGGATAAATTGTAAACAAATAACATGATTTTACGTATATGCAACCATAGTACTGAGTGACCAATCCTTAAATGACTTGACTCATACGCGTCAATTTCAGGAAATATTAACACTACTCCTGTGAATAATTTGGCGAAATCTGATCACAATCCGACATTCCGTTTGGAAGTTATAGGCAAAAGACTGATATCAGATGGTGAATTTAGAATTTCGCTCAGACAGTCTGAGCGAAATGCTAAATTCACCATCTGAAATCAGTCTTTTGGCTATATCTTTCAAACGAAATGTCGGATTATGATCAGATTTCGCTCAATTATTCACAGGAATATTGTTAATATTTTCTGAAATTGACACATATGCATCAAGTCATTTAGGGATTGGTCACTCAATACTAACGTAGCATATACGTAAAAACATGTTATTTCAGAGTTGACAAAATGTATAAAAAATTGAACCTAATAAAGTGCCTAAATATATGTGTCTAATTCAGACTTTTTGTACTTGTAAAGGTATCACAAAAGTGTTGCATGTTGTGTTTTGACAATAAACCAAAGTTGTCAAGCCATGCGTACACCGTAATAATACGCCTATATCTTTTTTAAAAAACGAGTAAATCAGCAATGATTGTTAAATAACATGATTAATATACTTTCCACGCGGCAGGCAGCTGCAGACGACATTCCAAAATGTCACCAATTGTTTCAAAAATGTCAAGATTATTGAATTTCATCACCATGTTTGGAATCACCTTGACAAATGCATTAAAATAAGTACAAACATTCCTAGTATTGGTTCAGTAACCCTTGTGATAGACTTTGAACGTTGGGAAAGGTTTCTGAAAAATCTGTTTTGTGTATGGTAAAAATAATAGCCGCGTGGAAAGTGTTAAATACAGCAAAACATTAACAAAATCAAGAACGTTATTATCATTCAACAAATATATAGATGACATAATGATAGTGGCGATCAAAAACAATAATGGATATTATGATCGTTAGACACATTAAGAAAATGAAATAAATGAAGATCGTTTATCAAACAGAAGTTTGGACATGGAATCGAACCCAGGACAAATGCGTGCAAGTCTCACGGCAGAACCATTACACCAAACGGTTTGTATGCATGCTGTAACTGACTTTTACTTGATCAATGCACGTGTAGTGTCATTGCACAATGTTGATTCATTGCCAACGGTTCACCATGAAAAATGATCAAATGTGTCATTATTACGACATGCCGAACTGTTTTTTCCATGGATAGTTGATAAGTGGACCAAAACCCGTCTTATAGACCGTTTTAAAGAAAATAGGAATCACTGCATACCTACTTCCGAACGGTTCACCACCGATGAAATATAATAAATCTATAGTGTCATATGTTTATTATTTCAACACGGTGAACCGTTGAAACATACATATGATGCGACTCATTTCTTCCCATAAATAGCCTTTAAGTTTAAAATAAGTTCAATATACACTAATCCATTGAAAAATAATTCTGCATTTCATAATATTAATGACAAAATCAGATGATTTGTGACGGTGATCCGTTGAGAATGAATCACCATTCCTATACATGGCTTTTATAAGTAGTATATAATTGACACGCAATAACAGATCAAGCCCGTCTAGTGTAGCGGTTAGCTATTGGGCTTTGAGTTCTGGTGGCCCGGGTTCGAATCTCGGGAAGGTATTTTATTTTGGTTAATTTGCTGTTAATGGTTGATTGATTGATTTTTTTAAATTTAATTGATTGATAATTTAGACCCACATTTTACGCTGTTTCTTAAATCATGGTCACGGTATCTTACATAATTAAGGGCCTACATTATAGTACCAAAAGGATGCACATGATGTTCACAGTTTTCCAAGAATTTATGTAAATGAATTAATTATTTTTCATATGTGACTAACAGGGAGTAGTTTGTTAATTTGTTATACTGATGTTTTTATAAAATGCATTGAATTCAGGACGTACTTATATCTTAATAATAATGTTAACCGAATAAAACACTTTAAAAATAAAAACATGACTTTTCTAATCCTTATACACATGTAGTAAATGTGTGAACAGTCATTTCAACATGATTTTTCGTTCTTCTATCCTATATAGATTTCAGGAAATATTAACACTACTCCTGTGAATAATTTGGCGAAATCTGATCACAATCCGACATTCCGTTTGGAAGTTATAGGCAAAAGACTGATATCAGATGGTGAATTTAGAATTTCTCTCAGACAATCAAGGAAAATAATAGTTGGCAGACTTGATACAATTTAATACAACTATCACTGTGCTCTCAATAGAGAACCGACTTGGGACATAGCACTCTTTAACAGCACGCAGAGGTCTCCCCTCTCTCTCATCCTTCCCCACCCCCCATCAATCAATGTTGAGAGAGCTGCCAAAGCTTCTGATGACATGTGGCTCGGATCAACATTGCCTCGGGGGGAGGGGCACTTTTTTCCTTAATTGGGACAAAGTGTGCCAACCTTTTTTTCCTTGATTGTCTGAGCGAAATGCTAAATTCACCATCTGAAATCAGTCTTTTGGCTATATCTTTCAAACGAAATGTCGGATTATGATCAGATTTCGCCCAATTATTCACAGGAATATTGTTAGTATTTCCTGAAATTGACACATATGCATCAAGTCATTTAGGGATTGGTCACTCAATACTAACGTAGCATATACGTAAAAACATGTTATTTCAGAGTTGACAAAATGTATAAAAAATTGAACCTAATAAAGTGCCTAAATATATGTGTCTAATTCAGTCTTTTTGTACTTGTAAAGGTATCACAAAAGTGTTGCATGTTTTGTTTTGACAATAAACCAAAGTTGTCAAGCCATGCGTACACCGTAATAATACGCCTATATCTTTTTAAAAAACGAGTAAATCAGCAATGATTGTTAAATAACATGATTAATATACTTTCCACGCGGCAGGCAGCTGCAGACGACATTCCAAAATGTCACCAATTGTTTCAAAAATGTCAAGATTATTGAATTTCATCACCATGTTTGGAATCACCTTGACAAATGCATTAAAATAAGTACAAACATTCCTAGTATTGGTTCAGTAACCCTTGTGATAGACTTTGAAAGTTGGGAAAGGTTTCTGAAAAATCTGTTTTGTGTATGGTAAAAATAATAGCCGCGTGGAAAGTGTTAAATACAGCAAAACATTAACAAAATCAAGAACGTTATTATCATTCAACAAATATATAGATGACATAATGATAGTGGCGATCAAAAACAATAATGGATATTATGATCGTTAGACACATTAAGAAAATGAAATAAATGAAGATCGTTTATCAAACAGAAGTTTGGACATGGAATCGAACCCAGGACAAATGCGTGCAAGTCTCACGGCAGAACCATTACACCAAACGGTTTGTATGCATGCTGTAACTGACTTTTACTTGATCAATGCGCGTGTATTGTCATTGCGCAATGGTGATTCATTGCCAACGGTTCACCATGAAAAATGATCAAATGTGTCATTATTACGACATGCCGAACTGTTTTTTCCATGGATAGTTGATAAGTGGACCAAAACCCGTCTTATAGACCGTTTTAAAGAAAATAGGAATCACTGCATACCTACTTCCGAACGGTTCACCACCGAAGAAATATAATAAATCTATAGTGTCATATGTTTATTATTTCAACACGGTGAACCGTTGAAACATACATATGATGCGACTCATTTCTTCCCATAAATAGCCTTTAAGTTTAAAATAAGTTCAATATACACTAATCCATTGAAAAATAATTCTGCATTTCATAATAATGACAAAATCAGATGATTTGTGACGGTGATCCGTTGAGAATGAATCACCATTCCTATACATGGCTTTTATAAGTAGTATATAATTGACACGCAATAACAGATCAAGCCCGTCTAGTGTAGCGGTTAGCTATTGGGCTTTGAGTTCTGGTGGCCCGGGTTCGAATCTCGGGAAGGTATTTTATTTTGGTTAATTTGCTTTTAATGGTTGATTGATTGATTTTTTTAAATTTAATTGATTGATAATTTAGACCCACATTTTACGCTGTTTCTTAAATCATGGTCACGGTATCTTACATAATTAAGGGCCTACATTATGGTACCAAAAGGATGCACACGATGTTCACAGTTTTCCAAGAATTTATGTAAATGAATTAATTATTTTTCATATGTGACTAACAGGGAGTAGTTTGTTAATTTGTTATACTGATGTTTTTATAAAATGCATTGAATTCAGGACGTACTTATATCTTAATAATAATGTTAACCGAATAAAACACTTTAAAAATAAAAACATGACTTTTCTAATCCTTATACTCATGTAGTAAAATGCGTGTGAACAGTCATTTCAACATGATTTTTCGTTCTTCTATCCTATATAGATAGGGCTTCTTCTTCATGTTGCATTCTTTTGTATGTGACTTTATTTATTTCCCATAATGGCATTTTGTAATGCCACGAAAACATAACATGTCATTGTCTCCCTAATTGCTATCTTCTGAAGAAAGTAATATTTACACGACCCATACTAATTGCCTATTATTATAGACCTATAGCCCCACACAGTTATCATACATAGGGCTTAGTATTTAATGAGCAGTCCTTAATACACTGTTGTGTGAACTTATATGCCGTTTGTTAAATGTTGATTATAAATAAATTATTGAATACACCAAATATAATTGTGCTTCAACATTTTGTTTTAAATCCATTAGGATAAATTGTAAATAAATAACATGATTTTACGTATATGCAACCATAGTACTGAGTGACCAATCCTTAAATGACTTGACTCATACGCGTCAATTTCAGGAAATATTAACACTACTCCTGTGAATAATTTGGCGAAATCTGATCACAATCCGACATTCCGTTTGGAAGTTATAGGCAAAAGACTGATATCAGATGGTGAATTTAGAATTTCGCTCAGACAGTCTGAGCGAAATGCTAAATTCACCATCTGAAATCAGTCTTTTGGCTATATCTTTCAAACGAAATGTCGGATTATGATCAGATTTCGCTCAATTATTCACAGGAATATTGTTAATATTTTCTGAAATTGACACATATGCATCAAGTCATTTAGGGATTGGTCACTCAATACTAACGTAGCATATACGTAAAAACATGTTATTTCAGAGTTGACAAAATGTATAAAAAATTGAACCTAATAAAGTGCCTAAATATATGTGTCTAATTCAGACTTTTTGTACTTGTAAAGGTATCACAAAAGTGTTGCATGTTGTGTTTTGACAATAAACCAAAGTTGTCAAGCCATGCGTACACCGTAATAATACGCCTATATCTTTTTTAAAAAACGAGTAAATCAGCAATGATTGTTAAATAACATGATTAATATACTTTCCACGCGGCAGGCAGCTGCAGACGACATTCCAAAATGTCACCAATTGTTTCAAAAATGTCAAGATTATTGAATTTCATCACCATGTTTGGAATCACCTTGACAAATGCATTAAAATAAGTACAAACATTCCTAGTATTGGTTCAGTAACCCTTGTGATAGACTTTGAACGTTGGGAAAGGTTTCTGAAAAATCTGTTTTGTGTATGGTAAAAATAATAGCCGCGTGGAAAGTGTTAAATACAGCAAAACATTAACAAAATCAAGAACGTTATTATCATTCAACAAATATATAGATGACATAATGATAGTGGCGATCAAAAACAATAATGGATATTATGATCGTTAGACACATTAAGAAAATGAAATAAATGAAGATCGTTTATCAAACAGAAGTTTGGACATGGAATCGAACCCAGGACAAATGCGTGCAAGTCTCACGGCAGAACCATTACACCAAACGGTTTGTATGCATGCTGTAACTGACTTTTACTTGATCAATGCACGTGTAGTGTCATTGCACAATGTTGATTCATTGCCAACGGTTCACCATGAAAAATGATCAAATGTGTCATTATTACGACATGCCGAACTGTTTTTTCCATGGATAGTTGATAAGTGGACCAAAACCCGTCTTATAGACCGTTTTAAAGAAAATAGGAATCACTGCATACCTACTTCCGAACGGTTCACCACCGATGAAATATAATAAATCTATAGTGTCATATGTTTATTATTTCAACACGGTGAACCGTTGAAACATACATATGATGCGACTCATTTCTTCCCATAAATAGCCTTTAAGTTTAAAATAAGTTCAATATACACTAATCCATTGAAAAATAATTCTGCATTTCATAATATTAATGACAAAATCAGATGATTTGTGACGGTGATCCGTTGAGAATGAATCACCATTCCTATACATGGCTTTTATAAGTAGTATATAATTGACACGCAATAACAGATCAAGCCCGTCTAGTGTAGCGGTTAGCTATTGGGCTTTGAGTTCTGGTGGCCCGGGTTCGAATCTCGGGAAGGTATTTTATTTTGGTTAATTTGCTGTTAATGGTTGATTGATTGATTTTTTTAAATTTAATTGATTGATAATTTAGACCCACATTTTACGCTGTTTCTTAAATCATGGTCACGGTATCTTACATAATTAAGGGCCTACATTATAGTACCAAAAGGATGCACATGATGTTCACAGTTTTCCAAGAATTTATGTAAATGAATTAATTATTTTTCATATGTGACTAACAGGGAGTAGTTTGTTAATTTGTTATACTGATGTTTTTATAAAATGCATTGAATTCAGGACGTACTTATATCTTAATAATAATGTTAACCGAATAAAACACTTTAAAAATAAAAACATGACTTTTCTAATCCTTATACACATGTAGTAAATGTGTGAACAGTCATTTCAACATGATTTTTCGTTCTTCTATCCTATATAGATTTCAGGAAATATTAACACTACTCCTGTGAATAATTTGGCGAAATCTGATCACAATCCGACATTCCGTTTGGAAGTTATAGGCAAAAGACTGATATCAGATGGTGAATTTAGAATTTCTCTCAGACAATCAAGGAAAATAATAGTTGGCAGACTTGATACAATTTAATACAACTATCACTGTGCTCTCAATAGAGAACCGACTTGGGACATAGCACTCTTTAACAGCACGCAGAGGTCTCCCCTCTCTCTCATCCTTCCCCACCCCCCATCAATCAATGTTGAGAGAGCTGCCAAAGCTTCTGATGACATGTGGCTCGGATCAACATTGCCTCGGGGGGAGGGGCACTTTTTTCCTTAATTGGGACAAAGTGTGCCAACCTTTTTTTCCTTGATTGTCTGAGCGAAATGCTAAATTCACCATCTGAAATCAGTCTTTTGGCTATATCTTTCAAACGAAATGTCGGATTATGATCAGATTTCGCCCAATTATTCACAGGAATATTGTTAGTATTTCCTGAAATTGACACATATGCATCAAGTCATTTAGGGATTGGTCACTCAATACTAACGTAGCATATACGTAAAAACATGTTATTTCAGAGTTGACAAAATGTATAAAAAATTGAACCTAATAAAGTGCCTAAATATATGTGTCTAATTCAGTCTTTTTGTACTTGTAAAGGTATCACAAAAGTGTTGCATGTTTTGTTTTGACAATAAACCAAAGTTGTCAAGCCATGCGTACACCGTAATAATACGCCTATATCTTTTTAAAAAACGAGTAAATCAGCAATGATTGTTAAATAACATGATTAATATACTTTCCACGCGGCAGGCAGCTGCAGACGACATTCCAAAATGTCACCAATTGTTTCAAAAATGTCAAGATTATTGAATTTCATCACCATGTTTGGAATCACCTTGACAAATGCATTAAAATAAGTACAAACATTCCTAGTATTGGTTCAGTAACCCTTGTGATAGACTTTGAAAGTTGGGAAAGGTTTCTGAAAAATCTGTTTTGTGTATGGTAAAAATAATAGCCGCGTGGAAAGTGTTAAATACAGCAAAACATTAACAAAATCAAGAACGTTATTATCATTCAACAAATATATAGATGACATAATGATAGTGGCGATCAAAAACAATAATGGATATTATGATCGTTAGACACATTAAGAAAATGAAATAAATGAAGATCGTTTATCAAACAGAAGTTTGGACATGGAATCGAACCCAGGACAAATGCGTGCAAGTCTCACGGCAGAACCATTACACCAAACGGTTTGTATGCATGCTGTAACTGACTTTTACTTGATCAATGCGCGTGTATTGTCATTGCGCAATGGTGATTCATTGCCAACGGTTCACCATGAAAAATGATCAAATGTGTCATTATTACGACATGCCGAACTGTTTTTTCCATGGATAGTTGATAAGTGGACCAAAACCCGTCTTATAGACCGTTTTAAAGAAAATAGGAATCACTGCATACCTACTTCCGAACGGTTCACCACCGAAGAAATATAATAAATCTATAGTGTCATATGTTTATTATTTCAACACGGTGAACCGTTGAAACATACATATGATGCGACTCATTTCTTCCCATAAATAGCCTTTAAGTTTAAAATAAGTTCAATATACACTAATCCATTGAAAAATAATTCTGCATTTCATAATAATGACAAAATCAGATGATTTGTGACGGTGATCCGTTGAGAATGAATCACCATTCCTATACATGGCTTTTATAAGTAGTATATAATTGACACGCAATAACAGATCAAGCCCGTCTAGTGTAGCGGTTAGCTATTGGGCTTTGAGTTCTGGTGGCCCGGGTTCGAATCTCGGGAAGGTATTTTATTTTGGTTAATTTGCTTTTAATGGTTGATTGATTGATTTTTTTAAATTTAATTGATTGATAATTTAGACCCACATTTTACGCTGTTTCTTAAATCATGGTCACGGTATCTTACATAATTAAGGGCCTACATTATGGTACCAAAAGGATGCACACGATGTTCACAGTTTTCCAAGAATTTATGTAAATGAATTAATTATTTTTCATATGTGACTAACAGGGAGTAGTTTGTTAATTTGTTATACTGATGTTTTTATAAAATGCATTGAATTCAGGACGTACTTATATCTTAATAATAATGTTAACCGAATAAAACACTTTAAAAATAAAAACATGACTTTTCTAATCCTTATACTCATGTAGTAAAATGCGTGTGAACAGTCATTTCAACATGATTTTTCGTTCTTCTATCCTATATAGATAGGGCTTCTTCTTCATGTTGCATTCTTTTGTATGTGACTTTATTTATTTCCCATAATGGCATTTTGTAATGCCACGAAAACATAACATGTCATTGTCTCCCTAATTGCTATCTTCTGAAGAAAGTAATATTTACACGACCCATACTAATTGCCTATTATTATAGACCTATAGCCCCACACAGTTATCATACATAGGGCTTAGTATTTAATGAGCAGTCCTTAATACACTGTTGTGTGAACTTATATGCCGTTTGTTAAATGTTGATTATAAATAAATTATTGAATACACCAAATATAATTGTGCTTCAACATTTTGTTTTAAATCCATTAGGATAAATTGTAAACAAATAACATGATTTTACGTATATGCAACCATAGTACTGAGTGACCAATCCTTAAATGACTTGACTCATACGCGTCAATTTCAGGAAATATTAACACTACTCCTGTGAATAATTTGGCGAAATCTGATCACAATCCGACATTCCGTTTGGAAGTTATAGGCAAAAGACTGATATCAGATGGTGAATTTAGAATTTCGCTCAGACAGTCTGAGCGAAATGCTAAATTCACCATCTGAAATCAGTCTTTTGGCTATATCTTTCAAACGAAATGTCGGATTATGATCAGATTTCGCTCAATTATTCACAGGAATATTGTTAATATTTTCTGAAATTGACACATATGCATCAAGTCATTTAGGGATTGGTCACTCAATACTAACGTAGCATATACGTAAAAACATGTTATTTCAGAGTTGACAAAATGTATAAAAAATTGAACCTAATAAAGTGCCTAAATATATGTGTCTAATTCAGACTTTTTGTACTTGTAAAGGTATCACAAAAGTGTTGCATGTTGTGTTTTGACAATAAACCAAAGTTGTCAAGCCATGCGTACACCGTAATAATACGCCTATATCTTTTTTAAAAAACGAGTAAATCAGCAATGATTGTTAAATAACATGATTAATATACTTTCCACGCGGCAGGCAGCTGCAGACGACATTCCAAAATGTCACCAATTGTTTCAAAAATGTCAAGATTATTGAATTTCATCACCATGTTTGGAATCACCTTGACAAATGCATTAAAATAAGTACAAACATTCCTAGTATTGGTTCAGTAACCCTTGTGATAGACTTTGAACGTTGGGAAAGGTTTCTGAAAAATCTGTTTTGTGTATGGTAAAAATAATAGCCGCGTGGAAAGTGTTAAATACAGCAAAACATTAACAAAATCAAGAACGTTATTATCATTCAACAAATATATAGATGACATAATGATAGTGGCGATCAAAAACAATAATGGATATTATGATCGTTAGACACATTAAGAAAATGAAATAAATGAAGATCGTTTATCAAACAGAAGTTTGGACATGGAATCGAACCCAGGACAAATGCGTGCAAGTCTCACGGCAGAACCATTACACCAAACGGTTTGTATGCATGCTGTAACTGACTTTTACTTGATCAATGCACGTGTAGTGTCATTGCACAATGTTGATTCATTGCCAACGGTTCACCATGAAAAATGATCAAATGTGTCATTATTACGACATGCCGAACTGTTTTTTCCATGGATAGTTGATAAGTGGACCAAAACCCGTCTTATAGACCGTTTTAAAGAAAATAGGAATCACTGCATACCTACTTCCGAACGGTTCACCACCGATGAAATATAATAAATCTATAGTGTCATATGTTTATTATTTCAACACGGTGAACCGTTGAAACATACATATGATGCGACTCATTTCTTCCCATAAATAGCCTTTAAGTTTAAAATAAGTTCAATATACACTAATCCATTGAAAAATAATTCTGCATTTCATAATATTAATGACAAAATCAGATGATTTGTGACGGTGATCCGTTGAGAATGAATCACCATTCCTATACATGGCTTTTATAAGTAGTATATAATTGACACGCAATAACAGATCAAGCCCGTCTAGTGTAGCGGTTAGCTATTGGGCTTTGAGTTCTGGTGGCCCGGGTTCGAATCTCGGGAAGGTATTTTATTTTGGTTAATTTGCTGTTAATGGTTGATTGATTGATTTTTTTAAATTTAATTGATTGATAATTTAGACCCACATTTTACGCTGTTTCTTAAATCATGGTCACGGTATCTTACATAATTAAGGGCCTACATTATAGTACCAAAAGGATGCACATGATGTTCACAGTTTTCCAAGAATTTATGTAAATGAATTAATTATTTTTCATATGTGACTAACAGGGAGTAGTTTGTTAATTTGTTATACTGATGTTTTTATAAAATGCATTGAATTCAGGACGTACTTATATCTTAATAATAATGTTAACCGAATAAAACACTTTAAAAATAAAAACATGACTTTTCTAATCCTTATACACATGTAGTAAATGTGTGAACAGTCATTTCAACATGATTTTTCGTTCTTCTATCCTATATAGATTTCAGGAAATATTAACACTACTCCTGTGAATAATTTGGCGAAATCTGATCACAATCCGACATTCCGTTTGGAAGTTATAGGCAAAAGACTGATATCAGATGGTGAATTTAGAATTTCTCTCAGACAATCAAGGAAAATAATAGTTGGCAGACTTGATACAATTTAATACAACTATCACTGTGCTCTCAATAGAGAACCGACTTGGGACATAGCACTCTTTAACAGCACGCAGAGGTCTCCCCTCTCTCTCATCCTTCCCCACCCCCCATCAATCAATGTTGAGAGAGCTGCCAAAGCTTCTGATGACATGTGGCTCGGATCAACATTGCCTCGGGGGGAGGGGCACTTTTTTCCTTAATTAGGACAAAGTGTGCCAACCTTTTTTTCCTTGATTGTTGGTTACACTATCAACAGTGAGCTGAGTTTGGTTTAGTCGGGAGTTGCGGCTGGAGATACCAAAAAACACCCATTTTTAAGGGTGATTGCGGGAAAAAACGGTACCCATTTCTAAGGGTTTTGCTTCATTATAGACCCAATTTTCGCAAATTATCGGGAAAATATACAACATTTTCGCGAAAATAGACCCATTTGTAAAAAGTGACCCCACCCCATGTTTAGGATTTTTTTGCAAAAAAAGCTACTTATTAGAACGGCACATCCTCGTATACCGTATTAGGTGAGTACCCCATCCCCCCTGTGATTGGCGAGCCTCCTTAAAACAGCCAATATAAGGGCCCTGTCACGTTGTTGCGAATAGAGCTATTTTGTGCACGACGTTTTGGAAATATACGTTCGTATAAGTTGTCATTCGTTCGTGACATATTTGGCACAAACATACACGAACGTACACCCAAGTTTCCAAAACGTCGGGCACGTATATTAGCTCTATTCGCAACAGTGTGACAGGCCCTGTTACAAGGCCTTTCGAGTTACTGTGTGGGTGCAAGCATATACAAAGGTGGCACACCCCAACGAGTACGTGGCGGTTATGTACGTAACCGGAATCAAATGTGTGCGTTGGGATTACATTTAGAACTGACATACTAAATATGGACTTACGTTGACATCTATCACCGAAATTTCCATACGGACATATGCAGGTAAAACCATCGATGTCATCTTCGCATGTCGCACCATTTTCACATGGGTTAGAATCACACTCGTTGATTTCTGCAAAGAAAGGATCGTTTTAGTGGTATTATGCTTTAATTGTATTAATTTATTTATTAGTATATTTATTTATTTATCATTTATCATTTATCATTTATCATTTATCATTTATCATTTATCATTTATCATTTATCATTTATCATTTATCATTTATCATTTATCATTTATCATTCATCATTCATCATTCATCATTCATCATTCATCATTCATCATTCATCATTCATCATTCATCATTCATCATTCATCATTCATCATTCATCATTCATCATTCATCATTCATCATTCATCATTCATCATTCATCATTCATCATTCATCATTCATCATTCATCATTCATCATTCATCATTCATCATTCATCATTAATCATTAATCATTAATCATTAATCATTAATCATCTATCATCTATCATCTATCTTCTATCATCTATCATCTATAATCAATCATTAATCATTAATCATTAATCATCTATCATCTATCATTTATCATTTATCATTGATCATTGATCATTTATCATTTATCATTCATCATCTATTATCTATTACTTATTATTCATCATTCATCATTCATCATTCATCATTCATCATTCATCATTCATCATTCATCATTCATCATTCATCATTCATCATTCATCATTCATCATTCATCATTTATCATTTATCATTTACTATTTATGATTTATTTTTTGTTATTTATTATTTATTATTTATTATTTATTATTTATTATTTATTATTTATTATTTATTATTTATTATTTATTATTTATATTTTATTATTTATTATTTATTATTTATTATTTATCATTTATCATTATTTATTATTTACTATTGACTATTTATTATTCACACAAAAGATCGGCCCAAAACAATGCCCGATCATTGGTATACGTTCTGAATCACTGTACAGAGGTAAATGAATAAAGAATAGCAGCAAAACAGTTAGTAGTATGGAAGCCAAACTGTATGGGTTAAGTGTACTCTATCAACTATAGTGATTATGAACGGGTTTTTACTGCTTACCATATTGACACATCTCTCCTTCATATCCATTGAGACAGGTACCATTGATCGGAGTTCGTATTTCTATAGAAAAAAAGAAAGTTTATTAATAGTTTAACATAGCTTTAACTAATTCACGTAAGTACGATACCACTAGTAAATGTCCATGTTTCCATGTCGAATCACTACTTAAAAGGACATGCGGATTTTCTTTTAGCAGCACAGCACATTTCAGGTGTGTATATTGAATATCAATAATACATAGGAAGATAGATTTTAGGGTTATACTTGGTGTAAGACATCATGGAATTAACCTAACATAAAATCCCCTATTGACGGATTAAAGGATTATACAGCTTTTATACGTAATGGGGTCTTGATACTAGACTAACCTATGAATGTATTACACCAAGGATATATTAGTCTTTAGTTCTAATTCAGAAAATATTGTTAGATTCAACCAAATCGTTAATCGTTATAATGTTACCAGTTGATTCAGAATACCATTTACACTAATCTGTCATTGATATTGGTTTAACACGTAAACATGGTAAACATGGTTTAATATAAAGTATATAAAGTATAAGTGGCCTTTTCGTAAGACCTTTACGTAAATATTTCTATAATCATTATGGATATATTTGCATTAATTTCAATTTTCATAGATGCTTGTGGGCTGAGACTAGTATATTTTGGTATACTAGTCTCAGCTTGTGGGTATATGATGCAGATAATACTTTGGTGATCATCGAAAAAGTCTTACGTAAAGGTCACTCCTACGTATGGGCCTTAACGCTTTCCATGCGGCTATTGCTTGCACCAGCTCCAACACAAATGTCTCAGAAACCTTTGCCAACTTTCAAAGTCTATCTCAAGAATTACTGAACTAATACTAGGCATGTGTGTGCTTATTTTAATGCATTTCTCTTGGTAATTCAAAATACAGGGTGTCTCAAAAAAAATTAGGACTCTGTTTCATGACGGTGTAATTATAATTATAATTATTGGACCATGACCTATTTAGTCTCAATGTAAAGACCAATTAATTATTATGATATCCTGAAAATATGAGATCAATCAGATGAAAAATAAGAAAACTAGCGTACTTTATGTAAACCATGTCATTTATTGGTTTGTACAATGGGAATTCACACAGTAATAGTCGAGTAACATGAAAGTGCTCGACTTGTAACTCAATGAACCATCCACAGTGGGTTCGAGAACTGTTTAACAAAACTTTTTTAATTTGCACAGAATATGCATGCATCTGTTTTGCGGATTTTTTTAGCAAGTATTGATTTGCGCCAGAATTAAATGGATTACCAATATTGACTGATAGATTATTTACTATGTTGACAATTATTATAACGTATTGAAACGTAAACCATGTTATTTACTGGTATGTAGGCCTACATGTATATCCCATTGTACAAACCAGTAAATGACATGATTTACGCAAAGTACGCTCGTTTTCTTATTTTGCATCGGATTGATCTTATATTTTCGGGATATCATAATAATTAATTGGGCTTTACATTGAGACTAAATTGGTCACGGTCCAATGATTATAATAAGAATTACACCGTCATGAAACAGAGTCCTAATTTTTTTGAGACACCCTGTATGGTGATGAAATTCAATAATTTCGACATTTTTGAAACATTTTGTGAAATGGTGGAACTGTCATCTGCAGACAACTGCCACATGGAAGGTGTTAAGTATTGGTTTTGAAGTGCGGCCTCAGAAAGATTACCTTGACAGTTGAGCGCATCATCATATCGTATAAATCCACCTTTACACTCAATGGTTGGGCATTCTCCAGTTAACTTGTCACATGGCTCGTTATCATCACAATGACATTTTTCCGTACAATTTACGCCGTAGTAGGAATCCTCACACACATCTGGAACTGTAATGTCAATGATAGATATGTAAAGGAATATGAACATGTGGATAGAAGTACATAGTTTATATATGCTTGAATTTTAAGTCGTCACTACCATCAAACTAACACCTTGAAAATTCTTTGTTAGCTATCTATCAGTGCCGTAGTAAGGAACGTTCTTCATATGGGGGGGGGGCAACAAATGAAAGTGAATCGACGGCATTCAATTACCGACAGTACCAAACTCAACAGACATTTCCTATCTAAACCGACAGAGTGCCAATCTCAACCGACAGTGGCAATTTTGACCTGCACGGCTCAAATATCATTACCCCCCCCCCCCCCCCCCCCCCCCCCTCTGGCTATGCCACTGCTATATATATATACATCTATAGTAGAAGAGGTTCAAGTAAAAATCCCCCCCCCCCCCTCGATTGTCCTAACACAGGGTCAGTGGGCTCAGCCACATCTGGTGCTGGCAGAATGTTCCACAGGCAAATGGCGCTGGGAAAGAAAGAGTGTTGATACGTCGAAGGTTGCTGGTTAGAATCCGGTCAGGTATAATTTCTGTTATCATGGTTATGTGTACTTGTCTGGTTCTACCCAGAGTAAATGTGTCTGAAACTTACTTTGACATGAATTTCCAGACCAGCCTTCCAGGCACTGATTCCCGACTCCTTCACATGCTCCAGTGTATATATTGCATTGACCTAATGAGCAATGGCAACTTTGTGTACAACTTGCTCCGAAAGTACCAGGTGAACACACTGAGAAAAAGATATTGCATTCTTTTTGTCGTAATACAATATTACATTCAGTTTTCGTAATACAAAAAGTGTTTATAATTCTAAATCAATCTTTAGTGGAGCGGATATGTGAAAAAGATGTTCACTTCTGGCAGAAAGCATGAAAATTGGCACATATGGGTGTACATATTTGATGCACTGATTTCATAAGCCAAGAACCCACATTTTTTGAGCTTTGGTGCGGCAGCCATCTTGGATTTCAAAATGCCCGCCATTCAATATTATGGAAGATTTAGAAAAATTGCTCTAAGTTAACTTTTTAGCAAGTAAAAATGAGTACAACTGGTACAACAAATTCATTTAAAATTATGCAGGCCCATGTTGTAATAGAGAACATATTGGTGAAATCTTGGGGTACAAATCTCAAAAATAGTTGATTTAGAGCAATTTTACTAAATCTCCTATACTTAAATGGCGACCATTTTGAAATACAAGATGGCCGCCGCACCATTGCTCTTGGCTTTTTGAAATAAGCGCATCAAAGCACCCCTACTTGCCAATGTCCATGCTTCCTGTCAGAAGTGAACATCTAGGCCATTTCATATCCCCTCCACTATTAGTTCACATTGGATAAACATTAATATACAGTGTAAAGTGCTCAAAAAGTAAATAACCAGGTAATAAATATGCTCATTAAACTCCAACACTTTAGCTCCTGTGTAAAATATCAAATCGTAAATTTGAATATATATTTCTTCTCTTTAATTCGTTTTTGTAGTATTTTTGGTTCTTCTTCAAACACCCTCGATTTGGCAGATTATTGACCAACTGGTAACGACAACTCACCGGTCAATATATGGTAATATGAGGATCAGGGATGTTTCAGCTGATCAATGCTGCCCCCATGCATACCTGTCACACAATCATGTGTGTTCAAAACCCGAGTCCGTAACGATTTTACAGACGCGGTCTCATATAGGTCGTTCGCGATCAGGAAAGGAAACATAGCCTGAGAACAATTGTACATGACCTAATTAGCATATGAAGGTGTTCATGTTGTAGCTATGAATCAAGTTTGTTTGCAATTAGACTTGGTTCCAATTGGTCTTCGTATTTTAGGATGCTTTCAGTTGGTCTTAAACTTGACCTCAACTGACATTTGACCTTCATATGTGACCTTTGACCTCATTGACATAGGAAGGTTACCATGTTGCATCCAAATGCCAACTTAAGTGCTCAACAATAGAAAGTCATACAATTTGTTCAGGTCGTTTACGGTGACTTCTGATTCCTTTTTGACCAAACATGCTATAGATAGACATTTGGATGAATCTTTTGGCACAATTTGATACCAAATATGCCACCTAACAACAAAGATAAACCATGATTAGCCCTATTTAAAGAAAATGTGTCATTTTTCAAAATGCTTTTTTTTCCCCTGAATATAAAAAATTCATACGGCTTTTCATTCGTATCCATTGGATAAACTATTGCCCTTTAGTGAAATCGGAAAAATAGTACGTTGATGTAATGTCAGGACAGTAGTTTTACCAATAGACACTCAAGATGTCCGTATTTATTAAAAACTTACAATTAACACGCCATTTGCACGTTAATCCCCAGTGTCCTGAGCTACATTTACACCCGTATGGGTCAGGTAAACAGAATTGGAAATCACCGCATCCATCAAGGGGATAACTGCCTCTACAATAACCACTGCAAGTTATACCATGGCTGCCGCCGCCACAGGCTAAAAATAAATCCAAACTGATTATTAATATTGAATGTACACATAATCTCTTTTATCCCGTTATCATTAGAAAACTGGGTTCTTTAAGCAGTATTAAATGATATTTTGAAAAAGGTGTACAGTAGGTCCAAGGTTTTGGACTGTACTAGTATCGCCCGACATTGGAACACCAGACCCAGTACCGTTCGATACTAGTACAAAATGTATGAGTTTTATTATTTTTATTTTATAATTTGTTTCCATTTTCATCATTAAACATTCTCTACTATAATATGGTGTTCACTTCACTTGTGTTACCTTACAGTAGAGACCGCAACCGAAAACACTGTATCAAACTATGAAATTATGTTTACGAACGATATCCGACAATTTATTGTCACAAAATGTGATTCCGATTAATTACGAAAGCTATCGCTCTCAAGGGGGCAGATCCAATCTTGAAAGTGGGGGGGACATTGCCATTTTTTCACTAGACAATCTTGAAAGTGGGGGGGACATTGCCATTTTTTCACTAGATCGCCACAAAAAGTGGGGGGGACATTTGATATTGTGTCAGGAAGTGGGGGGGACGTGTCCCCCCCGTCCCCCCCGGGATCTGCGCCCTTGATCGCTCTGTAACCTTATAATATGCCTTTAATTTCAAGTCAATAATTAAAGTGTGTCCCACTATATCTTCTCTAATGTTTAGCGATCACATAACTGATGGAATAGTGGCAGTCGCTTGCATAAGTTTCGCCGCCTAAATCCGGTCGATTTACTCTTACTTTTAGCAGTCTAGTAGACAGGAGTAGCGAGCTTCGCGTAGCTCCACCGTGGAGAAACTGGCACTGTGAACAACACTTACGCGATTCATCTAGGGAATATCGTAAGTGTGACCCTGATTACATTCGAAAACTTGATGAATCCATTTAGATATAGTACAGTGGCATAATGTTGTAGACTTCGGGGTCGGTTGATCATGTTGATTGTCTGAGGCGTAAGGACCAATCGCGCTTGCTACCACAGAAGGAAGGGTGTCTGAGGGCGGATGTTGCCCTCTTACGCTGGAAGCTTTTGTATTTTTAAAATTCTACTCATCATGTTCATGTAATTAATACTTTTAGTCAAAATTTAGATAAAATCCTTTTGGTTTCCCGTTGACAATTTTTATTTTAAAATACATGTCTTGCTAGACGTCCCGTAACTGATGTGCGCATTCTCATAACAACTAAGTAATGCGTTGTAGTAGTACACGGTTTATTCCGTACGGGACGCCTAGCAAGATATAGCCTAAATCCCTACATAGGTCATCAGACTATACCTACCGGTAAGGCAATTAGTTCCCATAAAACCAGTAGCACAGATACATCTTCCAGACTTGTCATCACATATTCCTCCGTTATAACAATTGTCACATATGCTATAACAGGTAGGAGGTCCCCATCTTCCTTCTTTACATGCTATATAGTAGTAATAGTAACAAACAAACAAATAGCTTGATGAGATTTCAATTACAAAGTTCATTATTGACGTAAATATAAATAGAATGCTTTCAGCTCTTTGACATTTCAATATCTATACTAATCCCTCTTTATTTCAAATGGAGTAATGCTAACATTTGTGTTTCGGCGAACCACGAGGGCCATCTACATCGTGAGCATTCTAGTAAACATGGTAAAGAGAAATCCGACAATGTCCACTTACACGCCACAAAACAACAAGATTATTTTCATTACATATTAACCCATCCTTGAGCCTGCCCTTGAGCTGTAGCGTACACCTACCTCGAACTATAAGTCTTACGATAGCGTGTTGCAAAGCTTCCCTCTGGCCATCGAAATAGGCTTCATAAACACCGCCATCTGTTGTTGACACAAGGCCAGGGATGTTATGTGTGAATGAACCAGCAGAAACGACACTGGATGAGGTATCGTTAGTAAACCGCCACAGTACACTGACCTCATCAGTGGTATCTCCATTTGCACGGTCAACGGCAAGGGTAACATCACTATCTCCGACACTAACTGTCTTTGTGAATCCCCCTATAGGATGAAGTTTTGCTATGAAAATGGATTAAAGACTATTGTTATTTTATAAATATATAGTAATATGTTTTAATGAATTATGCATTTTATACCATAAATGTAACATGTTCATGATGTTGAACACCTATAAGTAGCTTCACTGTGCAGATAAATACGTCATTACCAAAGTGTCTGGCTTTTTCATCTTCAATTTGTTTTTCAAGATCCTGATGTATTTTAGCCTTCAAAAACCAAATGAGATATAGGTAATCCCTGAAATATCCTACAAATAAGCCTCTAAAATTGGGCAGCTGGTGTTATACCCTCCTTGCAGAATGTATACCATTTAATCTGGTCAAATGAACTGAACATATTTATTTGCTGCACTTTGGAATTAGATTATGTTCCCAAATTCAGGCTCCGGTTGCAATACGTACATTTCATGACTATTCTAATTATGATACTAATACTGATATAGAAGCGACAATTACCGGCAACTGAAATTAGTTATCGAGGTGGAATCTAGAATCGTACCAAAGAAGATTCTTAGTGCTGCAGTCTAGCATACTTGTCGTCGCAACAGAATTATAGGCATTACTTTGCCATATGAAAAAGAATGCTAAATCCCAACTATACAAAAACAATAGAGAACTGAATTGAGGTCACATCAACTGTGTTACTTGCAACAGAATTTTCTTGAGGATCCTATATTAACCACGTGCACCACAACATTTAAAAGCCTTTCATTGCAATGCAATGCCAAGGCGAAACAGTAACCGGTGGTTACAGAAACCGGTGGTCATGTGATGAAAGTGAAGCATGTTGAGTCTTACCATCATTCCTCAACAAGGTCGTCGTAACAGTTACGCTGTGCGCCTCTGGTGGGTCAGTGCCCCTTACGTAAAAAATCCCAAAACCATTGCCGTCGGTTAAATCAGGTAAGGCTTTGTAAGATCCAATCACGGGTTCTATGTTCTTTGAAGCATCATCACGTGTGTTAGCATAGCGCCCCCATGTAACGGGTCCCCAACATTGGTAAAACGGAGAAGTGTTGGCACCGAGAGGAAACTTATTTAGTATTTGGATAGAAGAAGTTGCCTTGCCTGCAAGATTGGAATTGTTTTCTCAATATAACTATACCGTATTAATGATTTTTTTATTTTTTTATTTTTTTATTTATTTTTTTCCCATTCATTTTATTTTTCTCTCATCTATATTCTATACATAGTTATATAACATAATAATAATATATCAAACATACTGGTATCAATAAGTTACAAATATGAAGAAGAAAAAACATGACTCTACCAGCGAACAGCATGTACCAACAATGACCATTTGCATGAAGATAGATGGCTAATGATCATCAATGGCACATGACCTTCGCAGTTGAGTTGACAAACAAAGCAATATATAATATGGGCTGTTATGTACATGTGTTTTACAAGAAGAATATCAGAACCTACTATTTACTCTGTGCTATGTAGGCTTTTGCCAATCTTATGCCACACATTTTCACTGTGTCTCAAGATTCTAATTCTCCATTTTAATTCGTATAGAAACCATCTAAATGCATCAACGTTTTTATTATCAGTGATCTTGATATGTCTGGATCTATATAGAGTGAACGACGCCAGACTAAGCATTCTATTTAGCATTACATTCAATACATTTTGATTATCTGGTTTATAACCAAGCACAATGATTTTTAACGATATCTCTGGACATGGAATATTGTTAGAAATAATAAATCTTTTAAAATGAACCCAAAAGCTTTTTGACAAAGGACAGGCAATAAATGAATGTAGATAATCATCTGATGTGTTGCACTCAAAACAATTAGGTGAGTTCGCCTGCAAGATTGGAATTGTTTTCTCAATATAACATACCGTATTAATGATGATAAATATTGTGTACGACGTAATAAGATTAGTCCATTGGTTAACGGTCCACTGAGATGGGGCCGGTTGATCAGACATTTTATTTTAATGCTTTATAACATTTTGTTAAATTCTAGATTTATTTTTACGAGATTTCTAAAATGTTCTAAAGACATTTTTTGATATATAAAATTAAGTAAAAAAATAATCTTGAATTATGATTGGGAGAGGTATAAAAATATTATTGAGCTTTAATCGAATTATGAAGAAAAAAAATCAATATTTTTTTAACATTCTTAATCACAACAGGTTACCATCTAAATTCCAAGAGCATATTTGGCTTCCTTGTGAGATTATCGTTCAGAAAATTTATACTTTTTATGGGGTAGAACAAGTAGTTATTGCGATATGCTAATTCAAATCCCAGATGGTGTAAAATGTAAAAATCTGGACATGCAACGGGAAGGGTGGCGAGTTCAAAACACAATGGCCATATAGTATATTTTAACAAGTTACCCTTGACAACCATTATGTTCTGATGGGTAAATTACATGAGGAACTAATATGATAGAAATTAGAGGGCGCTTTTCACCAATGTTTACAAACAATAATGTATTGATATCAACATGAGTGCACTTTGTGATAAAATGAACATTATGCCATATCGGGGAGTTTTTAAAAATTATTAATGAGACCAAACAGGACCAATCTTAACGAATGACCGATAACTATCTGATCATCCCGGTCACTTTCAAAAGGATACCTACCGTCAATTTGACATTTTCCCCCGGCAAATCCTGACTGACATTCGCACTCAATAAATGAACCATTGCTGTTGTAATGACATGTACCACCATTCTGACAAGGGCTTGGCCAACAATGATTGATATCTGTACAAAAGCGATATAGTGTAATTGTTAACAACTTTGACAGTCCACGATTTATAAGCTTCGATAAGTTCCACCTCCTACTTTGTTAGTATATAAGCCAGTCTTATTACACAATTGTAGCTTGGAACTCAGCTACAACTTCATTGTAACTTAATCTGAGGTCCATTTGTTTTGTTTTCATGTTCTTTACTATCCTGTGTATATTCTCCATGCAATTTTTATTGTTCTAACATCTTTAGTGCTGTGATCTTTATGTATAGATGTATGTGTAGGTGTATGTATGTATGTATGGAGATGCAGTGAAAACAAACTTTCATTCAGTATGAGGGAAACGGATAAGAAACAGCAAATTATCATCGAAGCGCTTTCATTTTCCCCTATATTAAGAGACAAAACGTACCTATCGGGCAATTATAACCATTCTAAATGTCAGATATATATCTTTATATAACTATAAACAATAAAGATGACTGATTTCTTAAGGACAATATATCCTCTGATTAGCCATAACCAGATCAGGACAACCATTAACTTTACCCCTCCCCAGAGAAACCTGCAAAATTCCTATTGCATTTTCATAAGAACTAAGAGATCTTCAAATACATTACTAAATTTAGGGATTCCAAATATCTCGAAGAGATAAGTTTTTATCATTGACTACCTGATTGCTTATTCTGAAGGTTGCACATAAGGAAAACTCATAAAATGACTAGTATGTAAATATTTAACGAACGCGGCATCACTGTGGTTTAACTTATAACAACGAAAATTTGATTGATTAGCAGTATTCTAGTATGCCAAAGGCATAGCAATACATTCAAGTGGATATTATACTATTTACAAGCCTACATGATTTAATATTGCTTATAATCTCATTTATACATGATGATCTGATTATTCAGATATCATTCATTGATTTTCAATTCTGTACTTAAATCGTGCCCTTATATCTAACCATATAGTACGAAAAAACACACTGAAAAACATGTATTTATTTTAAAGGTAATTTTCCGTTTACGTTGTCCAAAATGTGTCTCTGGCTTTTACCGCATCGTAACAGAAGTGAAACAGATATCATTTATCACTTACTATCAATGTGTAGCCAGAGTTATGATTGAGACAAATGTCATAAGGCTGAATTGCTCATTAGTGATGTTATGAAGGAGGAGGTAGAACTTATTGAATGACCCTCGTATGTAGCTTCCACAGACTCACGTGGAAAGGCCATGACCTATTAACCAACTGCTATTAAGGATAGGAGGACTCTCAAGTAATAGGACTCACTAATTCATGACACTGGTATATCATGATAATCATATTACCACGATACCCGACCGGTCCGCGTCTCTCCGCGACTGCACCACTCACGAAACCCACAGGCCTGAAAATCGTATGTCGTGACTTTATTTTTCGACTATTTTAGCGTTTTAGAGTAATCAGTAGGACCTTGGTTACACTACGTATCACACTTCTGATAACTATCAACAGTTAGATTTCGTGAGCTGAGGATAAAAATAATTAAGGATATAGCGACTGTTGTATCGGTATTTAAAAAGGAAGCCTACATGGGGGAGTTAAAAAAATGCAAAAGTGGAGAGAGTCCTTCTCATTTTCAAAACCGTGATAACATTTCGCTTTAAAAAACCTTATAGAATGACAGATGTGTTAGTAAATCTCAACAAAAATTGAAATCAATCGCATCTACCCTTTTTGAATCATTTTACTGGTGTAAAAATCTTTGTCCACGAAGCATAGTAAATTTTAAGTGACAAATTCACTCATTCACTCATCTTCACATTTGCAATATCGTCATATTGTTATTCAAGTTATGGAACAAAATACACAATTCATGACATCGGTAATGAATATTTCTCCCATCTAAATAAGTAATATATTTTGCACCAGAAATTAACCTCTGGTTTTCGAAATTGAATGAATGACATCATCTTTTACTCTGATGCCTCGTGGACAAACATGGAAACTGGGTGCCTTGATATCAAAGGTTCACCCAGAACAACTGCGATTGACATTTTTCATACTAAGTTACAATTGTATAATGCGTATGTTTGAAAAGCTTCCGAAATTAAAAAGGGTTTTGAATTGCAGCTTTTTAAAACCTTTTAGAACAGTCCAGTGGGTTAATTTGCGTTGTACTAAAAACTGTGATTGGCGAGCCTCCTTAATACTTTCCACGCGGCTATTGGTTTTACCATTTACAAACCAGATTTATTCAGAAACCTTTCCCAAATTTCAAGGGTTATCTCAAGGGTTACTGAACCAATACTAGTCATGTTTGTACTTATTGTAATACATTTTTCATGGTGATTCCAAATACGGTAATGAGATTTAACAATTTTGAAATTTTTGAAACTTTTTTTGTGAACTTTTAGAATGTCGTCTGCAGCCGCCTGCCGCGTGGAAAGTGTTAAAACAGCCAATATAAGGGCACTGTCACGCTGTTGCGAATAGAGCTAATGTGTGCCCGACGTTTTGGAAATTTAAGTGTACGTTCGTGTAAGTTGTCATTCGTTCGTGACATATTTGGCCTACAAACATACTCGAACGTACACCTAAGTTTCCAAAACGTCGGGCACGTATATTAGCTCTATTCGCAACAGTGTGACAGGCCATGTCACAGGGCCTTTCGAGTTACTGTGTGGGTGCAAAGCATATACAAAGGTGGCACACCCCAACGAGTACGTGGCGGTTATGTACGTAAGGCCTAAAAAAAGGTTTGTTTGCCCAAACAAGAGTTGAAAAAAGTGGGTCGGTAGGTCGATTACCTTTTTTTTTCTTTTTCTTTTTTGTTGTTGCTATAGACACTTTTAGAGAAAAAAAGGACTACACAATTTGATGTTAATACACTAATGTTCTTTAAAACCGTAACCTTCCTACACTACGATTCACTACGGCAAAAACTATGTCCACGCGCATGCTATAGCATTTCATTCGATGACGTCATCAACCAAGCTGATGTGTGTACAAAATCGCTGCCCGGGTGAGCGTTGTCAGTTAGCGTTGTCAGGTTAGCCGAGTGGTTAGGGACGCGGATCGGGGGATCCAGGGGTCGAATCCAAGGGGTTTCGCGGCGATTATTTGGTTAAAAAATCCCCCGGTTTACACACTGTAAAACGTAGCCTTGGGCTAATACATGTATTTTGTTTTAATAGTGCAGCTGGTATCCGTAGTACAAACCTTCAGACCATGCTGGATAGTCTGACATGTTCTGTTTTTCACTAGATAGTGGTAGGATCTTGGATTTGTATCTCCTTAATAGTGTTTCAAAGGGTGGATATGTGGGAATAAGTCAATTACAGGGCAGTTTTGTTGATTAGTTTGGCAAATTAAGATGAAAATATCATTTAAGGGCAGTGTCAACCCGGCACTTGTTTCAAAAATTGAATGTCACATTTCTCTATTATTTTATACTTTTATATGTATTCTATCATTACCATCATAAGTTACTAATCGGAAGCGATTATTTCCCGTTCTTTTGGGTGATTTAAAATTGTTGTTTTGGTAAGTTTGAGTCAGGAAAAGGTGCATGGGTATTTGGCGGGAATGTAAGCGGAGTTCCGCGCTTTTCAAATGCTGCGACAGCTGTTCGATCATTGCGTCGCGCGCTGAATCGTCCCGTGCGTAATACTAGACGCGCTGCTTAATATCCGCGACGTAGACGCGAAAAACAAAAGAGCGCAAAAACAATGTCTAAAAATGTAAACAAAGGCCAATCTTACGATCATTTAAATTTCAGTTTTCTTCCAATTTCTTCACATTGTGACAATATAAATTGAATCTGATAGTTTATTTTGATTGTTCGTAATAGTATACTCGCCTTTTAGGTCATACGCCCTTGTATTCCATGAACATTTAGCTTTAAATGGTGGAAAATGTAAATAATTTTACTAAAGCGATGTTTTCTAGAAGTTCAAATTTGAAGGAATTTTACGATTTTTCAGACAACATAAGTAAAAAAATATCAAATTATCAGGTAAGCTTTTACTACCATTGTGTAGAAGACTTTCAGCGCTAGGAGGCAAATTTTTTATTTTTTCAATTATGGATTTTAAACTCAAGATATGCATCCATTTCTAGCGAAATTTATGCAAAAAAACACGACTTTTACACTTTTCCGATGTTTTTAGCAATATTTCCAAAACTAAGCCTTATTTTGGAAAAAGTAAAAATTGCCTCCTAGACAAAATTGTCTTGTTTACAAAAATGTATATTAGAACAAATTACCATTTTTTGGTTCATTTCGATTTTTGGTTCATTTCTCAAAATTGTGTTTATTTGGTATCACATTGATATCACCATCGGATTCTTTATCAAATTTCTTTTCTATAAATGTATACTTTTATGTACTTTATTCAATATTCTCAAACTTAGAAGCAAAAGTTGATCATCAAAATAATAGGGTTGACACTTCCCTTAATACATATATTTTTCAACATAAAACATTATTTTAAAAAAACCTGAAATCTCAACAACAACAAAAAAGGCATGGAGTTTTGAGATTTTATGGGTCGGTCGTGTTTGGGCAAACAAACCTCTTTTTTTAGGGTGTGCGTTGGGGTTACATTTAGAACTGACATAAATATGGACTTACGTTGACATCTATCACCGATATTTTCATACGGACATATGCAGGTAAAACCATCGATGTCATCTTCGCATGTCGCACCATTTTCACATGGGTTAGAATCACACTCGTTGATTTCTAGTGCAAAGAAAGGATCGTTTTAGTGGTATTAAGATTTAATTGTTTTAATTTATTTATTAGTATATTTATCTATTTATTTATTTATCTATTTATCTATTTATCTATTTATCTATTTATCTATTTATCTATTTATCTATTTATCTATTTATCTATTTATCTATTTATCAATTTATTATTTATTATTTATTATTTATTATTTATTATCTATTATTTATTATTTATTATTTATTATTTATTATTTATTTTGTATTATTTATTATTTATTATTTATTATTCACTATTTATTATTTATTATCTATTATCTATTATCTATTATCTATTATTTATTACTTATTATTTGTTATTTGTTATTTATTACTTATGATTTATGATTTATGATTTATGATTAATGATTAATGATTAATGATTAATGATTAATGATTAATGATTAATGATTAATGATTAATGATTAATGATTAATGATTAATGATTAATGATTTATGATTTATGATTTATGATTTATGATTCATGATTTATGATTTATGATTTATTATTTATTATTTTTTATTTATTATTTATTATTTATTATTTATCATTTATCATTATTTATTATTTACTATTGACTATTTATTATTCACACAAAAGATCGGCCCAAAACAATGCCCGATCATTGGTATACGTTCTGAATCACTGTACAGAGGTAAATGAATAAAGTATAGCAGCAAAACAGTTAGTAGTATGGAAGCCAAACTGTATGGGTTAAGTGTACTCTATCAACTATAGTGATTATGAACGGATTTTTACTGCTTACCATATTGACACATCTCTCCTTCATATCCATTGAGACAGGTACAATTGAACATCGCGATGCCATCTACGCATGTCCCACCATTCTTACATGGATCAGAAATACACTCATTGATTTCTGAAGAAAAAAAACAATTATGACAACATGCATGTACGTATATATAAATATCTCCGTTCATAATATATTTGTGTGTTGGGGGTGTTTGTTGGTTTGTTTTATTTGCTCATTCCTTTCCTTGCTTATCCTATCCTATCCTATCCTATCCTATCCTATCCTATCCTATCCTATCCTATCCTATCCTATCCTATCCTATCCTATCCTATCCTATCCTATCCTATCCTATCCTATCCTATCCTATCCTATCATATCCTGCTCTATCCTATCCTATCATATCCTATCCTATCCTATCCTATCCTATGCTTGATTATGTGTAGTTTTTAAGACTTATTTTATGAAGTGTATTGATATATAGTTTTTTTTAATGTATTTTATATTTTTGATGGGGCCTTTTGCTTGTAAAGCGCCCATGAACCCATATTTTGGGCGCTATATAAATACATTATTATTCTTATTCTTATTATTCTTATTATTATGATCCTATACTATACTATCCCATCCCATCCCATTCCATCTTATCCCATCCCATCCCATCCCATCCCACCCCATCCCATCCCATCCCATCCCATCCCACCCCATCCCACCCCATCCCATCCCATCCCATCCCATCCCATCCTATCCTATCCTATCCTATCCTATCCTATCCCATCCCATCCCATCCCATCCCATCCCATCCCATCCCATCCCATCCCATCCCATCCCATCCCATCCCATCCCATCCCACCCCATCCCATCCCATCCCATCCCATCCCATCCCATCCCATCCCATCCCATCCCATCCCATCCCATCCCATCCCATCCTATCCTATCCTATCCTATCCTATCTATGTATTTATTTATTTTTATATTGGCTATGTTTACCGTGTTCACATATGTTCCCCAAGTAGCCAATAGGACAGCTGCATGTAAATGATCCGATATGGTCAAAACATGTTCCTCCATTCAAACAGGGGATGCTATCACATTCATTAAGGTCTGAAACAACAAATATAAACGCAATGATTAAAGTATGATAATGGAAGCCATTTCTTAGGCAGGTCAGGAGGTTAATGAATGCATCTAGGTGGTAATCTCTGATTCTCTGCTCCTAATGATCGCTATTAACTATTGTGGTATTCTATTCTCCATAAATGTACGCGTGCACATTTAGCATGTTTAGTATGACGTCAGTCATCAATATATAAATTCGGTCACAAGCATTGAAACGCAGTCTGTGTATGTAATTATTTATCAGACTAAACGTAGAATCTTTTTGGAATGCAGCAGGCTACTGTGTTATGAAACGTTTACGTTATGAACATAAAGGGATAATCATTTTTATCTGTATTTTTTCTGTTTCATTACATGCATATTATATATTATGATGGTTATTTTACAAAACTTAACTTGACTTACGTGAACATGCATGAACAGGTAATATCAGTACATGTTGCAAAATGTGTTGATGCTCATACGGAACAAAATCATTGACTTCATTTTAAAACTTGAGTTAAACCATGGATATATTGGTTTGACTTGACTTGACTTTACTGAAGAAAAACTGAGATTTTGCGTGATCGAATCACATCTGTATGTGACTTGACTTGATTTGAACTTTGACTTGAGGTTTAGCTTTGACTTGAGGTTTAGTGATTGGTCACAACTCACAACACTGTAATGACACTTGCGGTTAAGGCGACGATCTCTCTATGTTTTGTTTAATATAATAATAATTTGGTCCTGAAGAAGTCAGAGCTAATCCTGACGAAAGCTTGACAGATTAAAACTTGTCCGACGGCGAACCCGTTAAACGTTTAACTTAGATCTCTCAGTTATTAATAATAAAAATGAAAACAATTGCAAAATCTTCACAAATTCCATCTCAAAGAAAAGAATGGGTCTGTCGGGTCTCTTAGGCAGGGTTTTTTCTTCGTCTTACAATGTATAAATAATAACTTACAGCAGTAATCAGTCCTATTCAGTAATACATCCAATCGTCCCGATGCCCAATTGTTACGTAATGTAACTGCTTCCGGGTCATCCATAAACCACCATTTAGGTTCTGGTATTCTCGTTAACTTCCAATTAGAACAGTATATTTCAGGTTTATCCATAGGGGTGTTACGCTTAATCACTGCCATCACCAATGTGCAGAGGCACCTCTCATTGAATGGTATCGACCATTTCAATGTGCCGCCATTGCCTGGATCTGGTCTCTTTTGTAATAAACACACATGACCACCACTGTAACCTATCAGCAACACTGGTGTAACAAAATATAACATTTCACGATATGGGCATGATAATAATGAGCTGCGTATTCTGGTACGATAATTTCTTGATCTTTTGCATGATTGCAGAGCCCTGGAGCACCACAGGGCGAGGGCGGTTGCACGTTCTGCACTGCTAGTGAATCAAATATCTGCCATACACTTCAAGAAATGTATCTAAACATATCATAAAATCATAGCAATAAAATCTATGTAACAAACAATTGCTTGATATTGCACAGCCAGAATACCCTTTGCAACCAAACTAATTATTTTTGTTAATTTAAGCACATTTACAAGCGGCAGAACTGCTGAATTGTTTTATCAAAGTCTAAAAAGTAACAACAAAACAAAAGAACGAACAATCAAACACTCCAACAAACACCAAAACAAACAAACACGTTTAATGTCGTTGTTTTTGTTATATAGTACCATTCTAAACCTGATCAAAACTAACAAAATACGAGGGTCATTCAATACGTTCTACCTCCTACCTCATAATTCTGTAATTATATAAGCCATTCTTATGAAATATTACACACTTATAGCCTAGACCCTCCGCTACAAAGGCATTGTAAATTGATATGAGTAATGGTTGACATTTTCTGAAGATGCTGTGAAAACCAAACTTCCATTTAGTGTGACGGTAACGGCCAATTCTAACCGTTCTAAATGTCAGATATCTCTCTAACAGACTATAAACAATAAAGGTGACATGATAAATGTAAACGTGAACTATCATCATGAAGACACCAAATATATGTAAACCCGTAAATGATGTGGAATGTAATTGTTTAATTTAATAATTTGTTTACTCAAACTTAGTTTAAAACGCAAAACTGATATGAGGTCGGATGATTTAATTAATTATATTTGAAATGCAAGTAAGAAGAATGTCAGTTTTATACAATGATATGGCTAATTGTAGAATACGTTAGTTTTAAATAAAATAATTATGTTTTATAAGTATATGATGTTGATTAAACTTGACATGTACAATCATATAGTACCAAAGCATGTATTCTTGATGTGATATGTGATTGTTTGATTACGATTAAGTTCGAAAGCAAAGAAAACATAGAAAAACATATTGAGCTTCGATAAATTATCTACTTTTACTTGCAATATTACTACAAGTGAGAAATACACAAGTATCAAATGCAAATTTTAAGCTCTGAAACATTAGATTTTGATATATGAATTTAAAAGAATTGAACACAAGAAATGGTTTTGAAAAAGAAATATGTTTTACAAAATAGGAGAAATTGAATTATAGGTGATACGCCTGTTTTGAATATAAGGCGATCATAACAATTATAGATGTTTTGAATGTACCAATCTTTATAAATCGATTTGTTATACTGAATGATTTGGTCATGGATTCTTTTCTGAATTTGTGAATATATGTAATGTGATCATACTATGCAAAATGTGTGAATGATGAATGAAAATAAATTTGAAAGAAAATAAATAAATAAAGGTGACTGATTCCATAGGATAAAATGCCCTAATTAGCCAGAACCAGATCAAGACTACCATTAAGTTTACCTCTCCCCTCGAGAACCCTTCAAAGGTAATATTTGATTTTCCTAAGAACTAAGAGGTCTTAAATATACAAGGCTAAATGGAGGGATTACAAGTCTCTCAAAGAGATAATTTGCTATCATTGACTACCTGATTGACTATTCTGAGGGTTGCACATAAGGAGATCTCACTAAGTGACTAGTATGTAAAAGATTTAACATACGGTATACGAGGGGGTATCAAAAAGTTCTTGACATCACCAAAAAGTAAAGGAGCCAGAAACTTTTTTTGATATGTGACCCTTCAGATATCTTTAAAAAGTCTCTGTGCAAAGTCACACATTTCTCCCACTTTTTATTACCTGTCCACAGACCGCCATTGTAGAGATCCTCAGAGTGACTGCCATTGATTGATCCACAGATTGCATTATTCACAAACACAGCAATAAATAGTTTAAAGTTTTGACAGAACGGGGTCAAAGGTCATTACAAACCAGCTTGGTGACAATAATCTTATGGGTAACATGGGTTTTACACAGATTGACCTCTAATGACCCTACATGACCTTTAACCTCTTTCTGTCAACACTTTAAACCATTTATTGCTGTTTTGGGAATAACGCAATCTGAGGCAATCTGAGGATCAATCAATGGCGGTCAATCTGAAGATCTCTACAATGTCAGTCTGTGGACAGGTAATAAAAAGTGGGAGAAATGTGTGACTTTGCACAGTGACTTTTTAAAGATGTCTGAAGGTTACATATCAAAAAAGGTTTCTGGCTCCTTCACATCTTGGTGATGTCAAGAACTTTTTGATACCCCCTCGTATACGAGGTAGCACTGTGGCTTGACTTGTGACAACGAAAATTTGACTGATTAGAAGTATTCCAGTATGCCAAAGGCATAGCAATACATTCGAGTTGATATTACACTATTTGCACGCCTACAAGAGTTAATATTGCTTACAATCTTAATTAGGCCTAAACATAATAATTCTGTAATATATTCAGATGTAATAGGCCTAATAATAATAATAATAATAATAATAATAATAATAATGCATTTATAATGCGCCATCTATCTAGACACCCTATTCCAAGCGGAAACATCAAAACAAATATAAACAAACAGTAACATTATAAAAACAGTTAGTCCCCAGTTACATAGAATTTTTTAAGTCAATCAGTCAAATCATAAGCAATCTTAAACAGATGAGTTTTTAAAGTCTTTTTGAAACCATCAAGTGAATCACAAAATCGAAGATCTGAAGGACGTGAGATCCACAGTTTAGGTGTACAAGCATAGAAGGCCCGGTCGCCATGAAGATAATGTCAAATATCATCATTTGATTTCCATTTTCAGTATTTAAATCGTGCTCTTATATCTAAACATATACGACGTACAATGCAGAAAATCCCCTGAAAAACATGTACATTTATTTATTTTTAGAGTGATTTTCCGTTTGTGTTGTCCAAAATCTCTCTCTGGCTTTGACCGCACCGCATCATAACATAAGTGAAACAGATATCAATTATAATTTACTATACACGTGTAGCTATGATTCAGAGCTATAATCATGACAAATGTCATGAGGTCGACATTATTATTAGCGATGTTATGAGTGAGGAGGTAGAACTTATTGAATGACCCTCGTAGATAAATAAACATAAATTAAACGAAACAACAACAACAAAACAAAAACAAAACAATATTTTTATAAAAACATCCCCATTTTAGAATGATCCTTCAAACATTCACCTTGAATGAGCTATAAGTGATATTTTTGAAATATAGTTGATGCTTGGAATCTATTATACACTTTATTCCTATATTTTACCAATATTTCTAATTAATCAATTTCTAACAGTTGTCAACATCATAAAATAGACGCCCTATAAGACTTTTATTTTATCTGACGGCTGTCTGGGTGAGCGCGATATTGTTAATTAAGACTAGTGGTAGACAATTTATTGTAGAGAATTCAAAGAAATGGCTCGGCTCATTACACCTGTTTTTAAGTACGATAATCACCAACCTGCTGATGATAAGTATGTGTACCAATTTAATTAATAAAGTGTAGTCATCATAGATAGTACACGAGAAAACAGTGGCGTAGCCAGAGCCAATATTGGCTGTCGTATTGGTTGAGATTGGCACTGTCAAGGGAATCAAGGAATTTTGACCGCAAGATCAGAAAAATTTCCGCGCTACGCGCATATGTGGTCTCCCAAAAAAGTATATGTTTTTGTATAGAAGCTCGTTAAAAGACGAAATGTGCCTCTATCATGGCCAAAAAAAAAGCAAATGTTCGCGCTCTACTCGCGCATTTTTGGGGTTTCAAAAATCTTGGCGGTTCAGTTATATTTCTTGCCCCCCCCCCCCCCCATCTCCAAATATGACAAACCTAACTACGCCACTGCGAGAAAGGGATGGTATTGGAGCCATTGTGAATCAAGAATAATGCAATACTTAGTGTCCGAGTAGAACACTTGACCTTGAACCCAACCCTGACTTTGAATCCGACCCAGACCAACCCAAAACCGCACCAGTAATGGCACCTGATTTACAACACATATGATGTTTATCATGTTTATGTTTACTATTCTGTATGTGTATCAAAATTACAATCATAATATTCAGTAGGCCAGCCAAAGTTAATAAATATGTTCAAAAAATATTTATCACGGCATTTTTATTATTATTAGAGTTTGACACCTACAATCCTACTATAAAAGTCTTGGAACGCTTACTCGTTCATCATCATCATTGGTCGTCCGTGGACGAAATGGAGGAAGCAGTCGCAACATACTGGGCCCAGACTTTCCTGTCATTCATGAGTTGGCGGATCTCTGGAGGATCTAAACCCATATCATTCTTGACGGTATCAGGATACTGAAGGTGTCTTCTGCCTCTGTTAGCTTTCCCACCAGGAGGGGTCCAGAAAATTAGACGGGAGATAGGCTGGTTGGTTGTTCGCATGCAGTGGCCAGCGAAACATAAACGGCGCTGTCTGATTATTGATGTTATAGGGGGGATATCGCCATATACCACGCTGTTTGGGATGTGATCTCTCCAACTGATGTCAAATATTCTACGTAACAGTTGAGTATAACATCCGTTGATTCTGTCTTCAATTTTCCTGCTGATGGTCCATGTTTCAGAGCCGTACAACAAAATGCTTTCTACGCAGGCTTTGAACAATCTGATTTTTGTAGTTCTTTCGAGATCAGACTTCCAGATCTTCTGCAGTTTGTTGCAGGCAACCCATGCTTGTGCTTTCCTGCATTTGAAATCCTGGGATGTGTCTAGAACGTAGGCCCTCAAGTATTTGAAATTTGAGACGTTTTCCAGCTCTACTCCTTTGATGGTCTTTACACTGGCTGAGGTGGCAATATTTATAAGAAGGCTTTTTGTTTTTCCTTCATTTAAATGCAGGCCAATGCTGCCTCAACACTCTGTAACAGTAATTCCGCTTTACTGATTGATGTTGCTAGGAGAGCTATATCATCTGCGAAATCGAGATCGTGAAGACGAATTTCAGGATAGCGTCTACTCCTCCTAGGTTCCAGCAGTATACCTGTTTCATCATGGATATCTGTCAGGGCACAGCGCATTACGTAGTCAAGAATTGTGATGAAGATGAAGGGTGCCAAGGTGTCACCTTGAAGAACGCCAGCTAAAATCTTAAAAGGTTCCGTCTCCCCATCGGGCGATGTGACAATAGCCGAAGAGTTGTCATACATTCACTTTATTGCCTTGACAATGGGTCCAGGGATACCATAGGCACTGAGGATGTCAAACATGCGATCGCGGTGTACTGAGTCAAAAGCCTTAGAGAAGTCTATGAACACGGCGGCCAGTGGAAGGTTTCTTTCTTTCATTCCTTCAATTATTCATCTCAGTGCTAAAATCTGGGAGATTGTGGATCGTTTCTCTCTAAAGCCATTTTGATTCCATCGAAGAAGAGGGTCGACAAATGGGCGTATTCGGTTCAGTAACATACGATTGTAGACCTTAGCCCCAATACAGGAGAGGCTAATCCCTCTGTAGTTGGTTCGTTGAGAGAGATCTCCCTTTTTTGGGATAGGAATTATGGCACTCACTAACCACTGGCTAGGGATTTCATGGTGAATCAATGCTCTGTTGCAGATTTCTAGTAGGTGAGATCGGAATTGCTTTGACTTCCAAAGCTCAAGTGGAATGTTGTCCAGTCCAATGGCCCCTCCTGATTTAGCTTGATTGAGAGCAGACTCGACTTCGTCTAAGGAGAATTCATTTACGATGATTGGGAGAGTGCCTTCCACTACAGGTGTAATGTCAAAGACAGTGTCTGGAACAGTTGGGGGTTTTCCAAGAAGGTTTTGAAAGTGGTGCAGCCAGGTTGCGATCCTCTCAGCTGGTGAGCCTGCTAACATTGCTGGTTTTCTTACTTTCCTCCCAGTAATTTCATTGATGACTCTCCAAGCTACTGTGTTTGTTGGAATGAGATGCATGCTGAATTTGGGAGATCTTCTCGTTTAGCAAGTTTTCCTCTTCTGAGAGATATGCTTCCTTGAGCTCGTGGCGGGGTTGAATAGTAGCATCACCCTGGTCAATTGCATTTTGAAGTCTACTTCTTGCTGCTCGTACAGATCGACACTGTGATATGGACTTGAAGTTCCTCTTAGGCCTCTTGGGAAGTACTGCTTTAGCTGCATCGAGACAAGCTGTTGAAAGGCGGTTGTAATTCTCCTGGGCAGGAAAGTCCTGAAGTTCATCTTGTAGTAGGCTGAAACGATTTAACACTTCTACGGCATATTTTTCCTGAAGTTGGCTGTCCTGGCTCAATGCTTTGAAGTTCAGGGAGCAAAACTTATTTGCACTTCTCTTTGGAGCTCGGAGACTCAGTCGTACCCTGGCTGTTACAATTCTATGGTCAGATCCAACTGTCGAAAAGGAGCTGTATGTTTCTACATTGCGAATGGAGTTGCGCCACTTCTTCCTTACTAAGATAAAGTCAATCTGTGCCTTGGTAGAGTCTGGGTACTTGAAAGTCCACAGCTTGCGTTGGGGCTTCCTAAAAGATGTGTTGCTCACTATCAAATTGAATTCATTTATAAAGTTACAGAGATGTGTCCCATTCCGGTGGGTGAGGTCATGGAAGGAAAACTTAGCGACATCTAATCCTAGTTTGGCATTAAAATCACCGCAGATTAAGACAATGTTGTGTTGAGGAATGCTACTAAGTGCGTCTGACAAGTCTTTGTAGAAGGAGAGTATCCTGTCTTCTTCAGAGCAGTTGGTGGGGCTGTAGATGGAAATAACTGTTGTTGCTGGATTTCCGAGAAAAGTTGCCACAATGATTCTTGGGCTTATTGTGGTGACAGATGACAGACACTTTGAGGCGTGTGTATTCATCAAAAAGCCAACTCCGCCTACTGAAGCTTCAACTGTGTTGCGAGTTGCAGAGGAAGTAATTAGTGTGTAATCTTCTGAGACCTTTCTGACATCATAATTTGAATCATGGACGAAACGATGTTCCTGAATGCATATGACATCAATGTTGAACTTTGATGCTGAATCAGCAAGTTCTCCAAGACAATGTGGTTGGTTCAGCGTTCTCGTGTTAAAGGTGCTGACTTGGATAATACGTTTACATTTAACAAATTTACGTTAACATCGGTAAACTATCACCAACATGTGTGATTGCGATTAATGCGTCATTATTTCGGTATTTAAACAGTTCTACTTTTCGTATCGACATTGTAAATAAACAGCACGATCCCTAAAACGCGGGTTATAACGCTAAAATAGCGTATTTTGGACCAAATGTCTGCATGGTAAACTGATGGTACACCTTTCATTGTCCGGTACTACTATGAAATACAAAACAAGTCGATTTATTTTCGAGATGTAGCGACGTGGTCTAATGGATAAATCGTTGTGCTGCAGCACCATGTCACGCGATTTAGAACACACTAACAAAATAGGTATAAGGACGTCTATATGTATATTGCCATAGGGGTTGTTTACAGTAACCGTTCACTAAATAAATCATTGTTTAATTTAAAGACAATACTATAGACAATACTATAGCTATAACTTTAGATTTAAAATCGTGTGTAATGACGTTTTGATCATCTCGATCTCGATCATCTATGATTAAACCCACTTTGCTTCAGGAAGTTGTAGACCACCCTTTTGTTGTCAAGTACTTGACTCTTAAAGATGCTTGTTGATAGCTAGCCAAACATCAGCTCACCAGAGTCGCGAGATTGTCTTTGTTAGTCTCTATTGCATTATGGGTGCGCTTGTTTTCGTGCGTCGTTGTCTTGGCCCTAAGTAATCACAACGCTATTTTGTTACAACGAATACAAAAGTTGGAAATTCCCACCCACCCAACCCCTTTTTATTTTGGGTACATATTGGGATTTTCTCGGAGGGGAAGTCTTGGTGGTTCTGAGGCTATATTCCCCTCATTGTGGTCCCGGTTTGTTCTATTGAGCATCCCATCCCGGTGGCGGTCAATTTTTCCATGGGTGACCACTTTTGGCTGTGGTCGTCATGCGGTCCCAGTAGCTTCCTCCAAATGGGCTTCTGGTGGTGACCTTTTATTTTTATTTCCACGGGGGGGGGGGGGGTTCCCTGTGGTTCGGGGGTTCCTTGGCATCTCGTGTGGTGTTTTATTTTGTCACTTGCTTTACGCATCCCAGTATGACAGTTTTCCTTCTCGCTGGGCAGAATTTGTATAGCAAAAATATCAATCCAATTGAAATTGGAGGTTTTGAGTTGAATCATCCTTTGTGTCGTCAAACAAAATGACATAAATTAATTAATATAAATATATCAAAGTTATATAAAACATCTATCTATCTATCCGGGTGCACGTAAGCTTGTGCCTAATTTCCAAGATAATCAACAATTATCTTACGGACTATTGACTCGTATAAGTAAGAAATCTTATAAAAAGACTCTTACAAGGAATATCACCATTCAAGGTCGCATAAGGTCTGTACGCAAGGCTTCGGCATCAATTATTCCGTTTGCACAATTCCATGCGCTTATTGCACATGGAAATTTGGTGGCTTTTAACAGATAAGCCAACATCGTCACAGGCGCATCTTCAGATTATATATTGTTGCGCTCTAGTTAGGCCTATTGCCTGAATAGAACATATTCGCTGTTATGGGTAACAGCGTGTGACACTCAGTTTATGTTAGATAATTCATAATATATATACAAGCCCAATAATATTTTGTAACAATACATTATGTTAATTATATGCGAGTATAAAGGACTTCTCATCTGGTGGTATACAAAATAAACGAAATTCGTTGTGACATGCAGCGTGATTTGCAATAGCGTTGTGTATTATATCTTCCTTTACAACTATCTGACGAGCAATATGAAGTTCATCCGACATTCCGTTTTTGAGTTATGAGAGAAAAAACAAATTCAGATGATTATTTCTGCACTTTGTCAAGACATGTCTTGACAAATTGCAACAAAAAAATGACCTAAATTTCAACTTCCTCTCAAAACTCAAAAACGGAATGTCGTATGGACTTCATATTACACCCGATTTCAGATTGAACCATAAGCGTTAAAGTTATCGAAAAACAAAATGATTTACTGTTTTGTTAACGCTCTTTTCATGGATATAGAGTTAAGTGCAACTATGGAAACTGCATCATCTGTTATTCAAATGGCCACTGCTTCATCAATATTGTCTGTTTTGTAATAGTACACATGTTGTTGACATTCCAAACGTTCTTTATACTGGGTGATAGGCGTATATATTGTCATGCAATTATTCCATGATACGTGCATACAATGTGGATGAATTACAAATGTGTCCTATTGAATGTACAGTGAGGGATATTATAGGACAACACTATAGCTCTTTGTCAGCATGGCGAAGAAGATCAAATAACTCAGTGAGGACCTTTGTGTGTGCACATTGTGCATGGTCACAAATAGGGGAGAGGCTACAAAGCTATTTCGAAGCAATTCCAAGTGCCAGATTCCACCATACAAAGCATAATTAGGAAGAGCAAGACGTTCAACTCAGTTAAAAACCTTGAAGGACACGGTCGGAAGCCTACAGTGTCCCCTTGTTTGACAAGAAAAGTATGGTGAAAGGCCAACAACAATCCACTGATTACCGTCAATGCTCTCCTGAACAACCTTGGCGAGTCTCGGACCAAGATATAAGGCAGACACTCCATGCAGACATTGCACAAGAGAGTTCTCTCTTCAATGTTTTTTACTGTGTTGAACTTCTTGTTCTTCCTAATTATGCTTTGTATGGTGAATTCTGGCACTTGGAATTGTTTCGAAATAGCTCTGCAGCCTTTCCCCTCTTTGTGAGCATTCACAATATGCACAAAAAAGGTCCTCACTGAGTTATTTTATCTTCGCCATGCTGACAAAGAGCTAGAGTGTTGTCCTATAACATCCTTCACTGTATATTTAATAGTACACATTCGTAATGCACCCACATTGTATGCACACATCATGGAATAATTACATAACAATATTAAAGCCTATCACACAATATAAAGAATGTTTGGAATGGCAAAAACATGTGTTTTATCACAAAAAAATAGCCTCAATCATAAGACTTGGTATGGGGTATGAATAATTTTGGACTGGCATAAAAACACAATTCTTGTTCAATTCTATCGCGTCGTTGTGCAAAAAATGCTGAGCCCCAATATATTGATTTGTACTTGCAAACTAACTGTCTTTAGTGTAAAGCGAAAGCTCCACCACTCCAGCATAGATATGAGAAAAATGCAAAAAACTCATATTTTTCAAAGGGTATGAATAATTGTGGGCTTAATTGAATATATATCTTCTACTTCATGCAAAACCATTAGATCCTTTTACACGATAGACGGTGAATTAAGGTAAACGGTTTCATATTCATTATTATGCCTAAGTATTACGTAGGTGCAACTACTATACGTAAGATGATCAAAGTATTTTTTAACTCGAACTGTCTAAACAAACCCTGACAAATGGACTCTAAAATTAAAATAAATTGTACTGACCTTTAATAAGAATAAGTAAGATGATCATTGTCGTCCGGTTCAATTCCATGACGAGTTCACTTCCTCATAATGTGACGTTTTAGCAAAGACTGTCTAGTAACTTGGTTTAGATTATAAAAAATACGATGCACCTCTAAATTGTCCTTGTATCTGAATGAGCCAGATGACTAGATTATCAGTAGTACGGGTGTTTTTTTAAGTAATCAACCAGCGTCGATTCTGTGAATTTAATTTATTTAAGTGTAGACAAAACGACGCGTGAAACTGGTGGTGCGTGTAGAGGTGAGAGCCCTATACCGACCTTTACGCACGGGCGGACCATGGCTTCAGGCGGACTATGGCTTCAGGAGACCGTTATGACGGACATGTTTTTCATCTTCTATAAATATTGTAATATCATCGGCATACATCGATATACGTATTATCACCTTTACAGTAATTTTTAAGGGGAAGTTTAATACCATCAATATCCTTATTTTGTCTTATTTTACTAACTAAAACGTCAATCAATAATTATAATAAACAATAATGCAGACTCTGTCGTACACCTTTCTCCAGAGGAAAAACTCTGATAATAGTAGTGACGATTATAGGATTATATAATTAAAACAAATAATTGTCGATCATAGCGTCATGATCTGAGCGCTCGCGTTCATCCAAAGGTTCAAAGCGGCATCGCGATACACTGTATTCCAAATCAACAGGCGCACCAGCCGTCGCGATACGCAGAAAAGGCGCATGGGAACCTGATAGAATCATGACGAAATGATAGACAAATATTTGTTTTGAATCATTATAGCATAGTCCATATTTGTCCAACGTGTTCCACCGTCAGTCAATACTCATCCATACACTATTAAACAGTATAATATATATGATTAAAAGGCTACATCGTACGGTGTTTGAACGCAAAGCTTATAGGATTCAGTTTAGACTCCTTGGTTCCACAGTGACAACTACTACCCCCTCCCCATCCCAGCCCTTCCGGTCCCTTACTACAGAGTGTGTGATTTATCGTAACATTGAATACTTTACCGAAGTTTTTATAAACTCCTCAAAAATGTTCAGAAAATGTGTAATAAACTTAATTATGAATGTTCTATGACCTGCTAACAGCATGTCTCATATCAACGGAAAGCTCATCATGTGTTTACCTTTACCATGATACTACGTTTGTACGCTATTTTGTGCATATTTCTCGCGACTAATTTGTTTTGGCCTCACAATCTTTCACTAATGGATTGACACTTTAGTTAACATCTCGCTACTGAACATACTGAAAACAAAATAAGTTCCGACATTTTTGTTTCTACTTGATCCAATAAGCTTTATTATCACTGCTCACATCACAAATTATAACTCTAATATATTTGATAGCTTTATATAACTTTTAAAGTCGCCCTCATTTATTTATAGACAGTATTTATAGTAAGTGGTCGGTAATGATCTCTATTCTCACCAATTACATACTTGGGTACAGACGTCACATATTATGCATATTACGCTTTGGCAACTGTCAAACCGACCAACAATTTGAAAAGTATTAAATGTGTTAATTACAATTTAACATCTATCCTCCAATAATAATATTAATATTATATACAGTATAAACATTAATTCGTGAATATCGACAAGATTTCTAGGTAAGACCACCTTTTGAATAGAGTGCTCAATGCCAAACCGGCAGAGCGTAATACAAATTCAAAGTTTAGACCTTCCGGAAAAGGAGTCGTTACTCTGAGTTTCATTACAATAAGGCAATCGTCAGACGACAGTTACATCCTTTCGTCTGACGATTGCGACAGAAATCCTGTCGTCTGACGATTGACTATTAGCATGAAACTCAGAGTAACGACTCCTTTTTCGGAAGGTCTAAACTTTGAATTGTTATATACAGTAGGCCTATATACAAAGAATTGCCTGATGAACTGTCACTTATTGTAATTTTTCTCATTTGTTAGAAATAAATTGTTATTGTTTGCACTTTAACGGACTTATATTTGGAACTCATTGTTTAAAATACCTTTATGAATAAACATTTCATTTAATAATCATTTTCACCACAAAACTTTTGCAGTTACATTGATCCTGTCTGAATAATATCCTAACACGAATACTTGATTGTCAATTGATATACTTTGTATGTGAACACTTCTTGTCTTATATAGCTCATGTCACATTTCAGGGAGCTATATACCAAAAAAGACAAGACAAGATGAATTAATTCTGTCTTAAATATAGGGTCTAAACTGGACATTGAAGATTATTACCCTATTTGTTGCTGAATTCTTGCGACCTTTTATTCGATGTAACGTTCTCCTATTTTCTCCATCTCCTAACACAATTAAATAACTCACCAAAGACACAATAACCTTATTGAAGTCCTAATTTACTATGACATGCATATCTTTAAGGTAAAGAATCTTTGTGATTGTTTCAGAGTTTCTAGAACAGTCTAAGAGTGTCTAAGAGGTACACAAACAATATTTAAGTCCTAAGGAATTCTGCAACCTTCCGTAAGCGAAGCGCTTCGTAAAAAAATGTCCACACCTACCGTTCTCAACAATATACACTAAATCAAATAGGTACAGACTGGGGCGGAAGCTTACGTCCTTGTAACTTCCGCACCAACACACTAAGAAAAGTTTTTTAGTATCATAGTATCAGTGACAAATACATTAAAACCCTTCAGATTATCCAAGCTATTTGTCCATCAATTCAAGAAAATATAATAGTAAGTAAGTATATATTATTTGACATTCACCAAACATATGATATAGGTATGGTCAAAGTACGTACAAAGATAAGCACACAAACAAACAAACAAACAAAATTACAAAACAAAAATGTACATCATAAGTATGAGAGAGAAATATATACAATTTAAACTCCTGAAGATGTACGCAAATCAAATGCAGAGTTTACAAAATTAATAACTGGACGAATGCAATCAAATTCGCTAACCCTCGTTATAGTCACGAAAATGTCATTGTCATCTAAGTTATCAAGATCATATATTTCACCAATTTCAGATATCATTTTAGTACGCATATCATTATAGAGCGAGCATTTCATAATAAAGTGAAATTCATCTTCGATGACAATTAGATTGCATGACTTGCATATCCTTTCATTTGGGGGGGGGGGGGATTATCGGGTATACATTACATAGCACCCCTTTTCAATCATGAGTGAGTGAGCGGATCAACGAGACTGGTTAAAAAGAACAATGTAATTTTCCAAATCAAAAGAATCTTTGAACGTGCAGTAACATCGAAGTTTAGAAATTATGGGCGGCCAAAGGGGTCAAAATGGTCTAAAATGGAGAAAGGTCTCAGTAATTTAGACCTTTCTCCATTTTCTAGTCACCTTTCTCTAAATTACTGAGACCTTTCTCCATTTTCTAGTCACCTTTCTCTAAATTACTGAGACCTTTCTCCATTTTAGACCATTTTGACCCCTTTGGCCGCCCATAGTTAATAACATTAAACCAGTGATCACTGTATATGGATTCAAGATTACCTATTATAAGGTTACGAAAATTACCAGAAGTGATTGTGTTAGGTTTGTGCCCAATGTCGATATTATGAATCATGGTTAAAATCTTCTTAATGCCCGGGAATCGGACATCTTTCTGTTATCGATTAAAGCATCGATTACTAGAGATGTGCACCCATTCATACATTTTTTGTTCAAATTCCACCAATATTTTACCGATAAACTCAGCATTATAATGAGCAATGGGAAACTACCTAATTCGCCTCTTACTGCATTATTGGTTTACTCCTAAAATAAGTTTACAAACCTTAATATGTAAGGTTTCGCTTGGGAGTTTATCACATACAGTAAGGAGATTTGAATCATTAAGGCTTTTCAGTAAATACGGGGACCATACTTCACAACCATAATTTAAGATTGGTTGAATAAGTGTACTGAATAATTTCAGACTACATTTGTATGAAGAATTGTATAAATTTCCCCTTATCTTGAAATATGCTTTCAGTGCCTTTTCTTTGCGACGCAAGATAACTTTTGTAAAAGAGCCAGACGGTATAAAAATAATACCCAAATAACAATATTCCTTAGTAATCTTAAGACTAACATTACCATAACTAAATTTTAAAATTATCTAGAATATGACCTCTTTTATTAAAGATCATAATGTTTGATTTATCAATATTTACAATGAGTTTCCACTTAATACAATAGTCATGCAATCGATTGAGAGCACACTGTAAGCCATTAGGGCTTTTTGAGATGAGGATTAAATGATCAGCATACATAAGACAATTAAGATCATGGTTATTAAGCGTAACTGGGTCACAATTGGAGTTAAAGATGTTCGGAAGGTCACTGAGAAATATATATATTGAAGAACATAGGACTAGAACACATCCTTGTTTCACCCCAACTGTAGTGCTAAAAGAGTCAGTTAGTTTATCATCACATTTAACAGCGAAACAGACTGATGAGTACATGTCTTGAATTGTTTTAAGAAATTTACCTCCGATACCAATTTTAATTAATTTGTATATATAGTATCAAATGCAGCGGAGAAATCAATAAAAACAAACATACAAATAGGCTTTACCCGCCCGATTAATATACTTATCGATAACAGATTTTAGGACCAGAATAGAGAAAATAAAGAAAGAATTAAAAAAAACCACCTTGCACATTTATTGATGCATAAAAAAAATGTTTGTTTTTCCTCTATTTTCCTTTATCTTTGAAGCAATGTACTATTGTATAACAATTTCCAAGCGGCTATTAGTTTTACCATATAAAAAACTATTTTTTCAGCAACCTTTCCCATGAAAGAGATGGTCTGGGTTTAGGGTCAATTAAGAATTCCCAGGGCTGGGTAAGTGGTGACACTGACCATGGGAATGAGCGTTGGTGTATTTGTACAAGTAGCGCCTTTTCGAAGCCTGGACTCAAGGCTAGTCAATATTGAATTCGTTGCTTTGTTATCAATTTAGACTTTTTTTGCAACCTAACAGTTCAAATCTCATACTCCACCAGGTAAGATGGGTTGTAGTCAGAGCATAGATGCGCACGATCTGAGCAGTGACAGGTTCGTCGAATAGTATGGTGACGTCAGTGTCCGTGTCATTGTTGGCGTCAAATGTCTAGGATGAAACATCAAAAACGAAAATAATGAGTTGACATTTTTTATTCACCTTTAAATATGAAGGTTTAGCACTGATACGTCTTTTTTATTGAATGCAACCTGTATTGAATTGATATCTTAGATGTTATCAATATTGGGGACATCTCTCATCTTTATGGCAGACAACATTTTTGAATTTCATTTCTTTAACACATTGATGCGCTAGCAGCAAAACACATTGAGGTGCTAGCAGCAAAAAATAATGCACAAACCTTGTCTTCTCCTGCATCATCTTTAATAAATGTTTCTGGGTCTGATGTGCTGGATAAGAATGTAGACACTTTCACTGATGTCACCCATTCGTCCCATGGTCCGGCTCCCCCATCACCTTGAGTCACCACACCAGTCACAATGGTTTGATACCCGATATCTGCCTGAATCCACGGCACAGTTGGCGATCGCGCATATCCAACCCATGCCAGATTGCCATTTAATCTAGCCAGGTATGCGTAATGGTATTCAGACACAGTTGACGCTTCAATGTTACTATCAGGTATAGAGTTATCTTCCATACCAAGTCGATCAGAGCATGCTAGAAATAATCAAATAATACATTAATTTCACTTTAGATCTTTTAAGAATAAAATTAAACAAATGAAATATGATGTTATCAAAACTAGACTATGGCCAGCATGGCATATATACACCTAACACAAAAAATCCCATACCAGGTGATTTGATGTTGGCTAATGCTAATTCAATATCAATAATCGGTACGAAATATCTCAGATATATATTTAATGCGCAAATGTCTTCTCCGTAGTTTGATACCTCGTAGATAAAAATCGAGTGGATAGTTTTGAAATTATGATTGTTTCAATGACCACATCATAATTTCCTTTCCTTTCCTTTCCTTTCCTTTCCTTTCCTTTCCTTTCCTTTCCTTTCCTTTCCTTTCCTTTCCTTTCCTTTCCTTTCCTTTCCTTTCCTTTCCTTTCCTTTCCTTTCCTTTCCTTTCCTTTCATTTCATTTCATTTCATTTCATTTTCTTTCCTTTTCTTTCCTTTTCTTTCCTTTCCTTTCATTTCGTTTCATTTCGTTTCATTTCATTTCATTACTTTTTTTGCAACCTAACAGTTCAAATCTCATACTCCACCAGGTAATATGGGTTGTAGTCAGAGCATAGATGCGCACGATTTGAGCAGTGACAGGTTCGTCGAATAGTATGGTGACGTCACTGTCCGTGTCATTGTTGGCGTTAAATGTCTAGGATGAAACATAAAAAAACGAAAATGGTGAGTTGACATTTGTTATTCACCTTTAAATATGAAGGTTTAGCACTGATACTTTTTTTTATTGAATACATATATGAATTGATATCTTAGATGTTATCAATATTGGGGACATCTCTCATCTTTATGGCAGACAAACATTTTTGAATTTCATTTCTTTAACACATTGATGTGCTAGCAGCAAAAATAATGCACAAACCTTGTCTTCTCCTGCAGCATCTTTAATAAATGTTTCTGGGTCTGATGTGCTGGATAAGAATGTAGACACTTTCACTGATGTCACCCATTCGTCCCATGGTCCGGCTCCCCCATCACCCTGTGTCACCACACCAGTCACAATGGTTTGATACCCGATATCTGCCTGAATCCACGGCACAGTTGGCGATCGCGCATATCCAACCCATGCCAAATTGCCATTAAGTCTAGCCAAGTATGCGTAATGGTATTCAGACACAGTTGATGCGTCAATGTTACTATCAGGTATAGAGTTATCTTCCATACCAAGTCGATCAGAGCATGCTAGAAATAAACAAATAATACATTAATTTCATTTTAGATTTTTCAAGAATAAAATGAAGCAAAACAAATATGATGTTATCAAAACTAGACTGTGTCACGCATGGCGTATACACCTAACACACACAAAAATCCTATACCAGGTGCTTTGATGTTGGCTAATCCAAATTCAATAATCGGTACGAAAAATCTGAGATTATATTCAATGCGCAAATTTCTTCTCCGTAGTCTGATACCTCATACATGTAGATAAAAATCGAGTGTCAATAACCACGACTACCAAAACAATCATTGTACTAAAATAGGGTTTCTGTAGAATATCATTGCAAAGTGTGTGATTATGCAGTGAAAATGTGCATGTGTGTGTATAGAATCCCTGATCGGGGCCTGTTTACCCATTCATCCAGATACCTGACTGGTCCAGATAGCACAGAGTGGACAATACAATACAAATAAAAGATATTCAATTCAATTCAATTCAAATTTATTTCCATATAAAAACACTACAACAAAAGCGAATGCAGGAGTAGGCTGAAAACCCAATAAGGCCTGTAAATAGCGTACCCCCTTTAAATACAATACAATACAGTACATGTTACATATTTAATAAATGAATAAAATAAAATCTGACGGTGATGGTCATAACACTGTACACGACAACGCCGTTTATATACGACGATCTCTCAGTTAAGGTTGGTCGGTCGGTTTTTAAAAATAATGTTTCTGAAAATGTTGGTGTACAATACTTTCAAACAATTTTGAAAATTTGACAACTCTTTTTTGTTTAAAATTGAAAAACGATTCGAAACATTTCAATATGTTTCCAAATATTTTAAATATATATACAATTATATAATGAACTGAAAATTATAAAAATATCAAAGTTTTCACAAATTTAAAGTTTAAATTTCGAATAAATGAGTCGGTCGCGTCTCTAAGACAAGGGTTTTTCGTCGCCTTAAAATGTATAAATAATAACTTACAGCAGTAGTCAGTCCTATTCAGTAATACATCCAATCGTTCCGGTGTCCAATTGTTGCGTAATACAACTGGTTCCAGGTCATCCATAAACCACCATTTTGTTTCTGGTATTATCGTTGACTTCCGAGTAGAACAGTATATTTCAGATTTATCCATAGTTATGGTACGCTTAATCACCGCCATCGCTAGTGTACAGAGACACCTCTCACTGAATGGTATTGACCATCGCAATGTACCGCCATTATCAGGATCATGTCTCTTTTGTATTAAGCAAACATGGCCATCACTGTAACCTATCAGCGACACTGTGGAACAAATATATGATATATTTCACGTTATAGGCATGATAATCAATAAGGTACGCATTCTAGTCGGATAATTGCTTAAGCTATTGCATGAGTGCAGAGCCTGGAGCGCCACAGGAGCGAGAACGGCTGTACGTTCTACACTGCTAGCGAACCAATTATCTGCCATAAACTTCAAGAAATGTATCTGAAAATCATAGCACATAGATTTCAAAATGCATATCTATAAAAGTGCTGGTATGCTATACCTTTTATTAATGTACATTCCGATATATACAATCCGATGAATATACACTCCGATGAATATACAATCCGATGTAAAATAAGAAAACTGGCATACTTTTCGTAAACCATGTCATTTACTGGTTTGTACAATAGGATCTACATGTACAGACCCGTTAATAACATGGTTTACGTCTCAATACTTTATAATAATTATAATCACATCGGGCAGAGGTGATGGCACTACGTCGCAACCGAGGAATGTTCGCAGAGCAGTGGCACAAATGCTAGATAGAACAAATACGGTATCTGCATTCAACGTAATGCTGGACATTATGATTGCCTGAAATATGCTTTCCTACTGGAACTTTCTCCTCAGAAAGAACACTGAGCAATACTTAACACGGACATTTTGTATCTGACACATTAATTAATGTCGCAGCTGTTTTGTCTTCAAAAGAAAGACTTCTATACTTTTTTAGGTTGTCAAAACATGAATTATGTGCAATCGAACTATTAATATAATTATTGGTATTTTATTCAGAAGCATCTCGTGGCCCGCAGGCCAAATTACATGCTAATATACAATATTAAAATTACGATACAAAAATGCACATTAACAACATCAAAATATTGCACTTGTAGGATTGAATCACAATTTACAAATAAAGATATTAAAGGTAAAATATACACAAATTAAGAAACAACAAAATGTCACACTTCATGGAACTTTACTGCACGACCAGTCGTAAGAGATAATGGGTAACTCATCATTTAAAATATTGACAAAATAAGGAACAGGACTATTTTGGAAACGCTGAGTCCTACAATGAAATTGGGTCAAGTTGCCACTAGTACGAAGTGATCTGTCATGACACTCCAGTCTGGTAGGAGGGAGGAGAGATTTTGTCCTCTCATTTTTAGGAAGCCCTTCAGCAAATCTTCGACAATGCTTCTCCCTCCTTCCAGAAAAGGTGTCAAAATGGCAAATATGAAATATTGTTTGACACGTGCAAGGCCTATGGATCATTGATCTTAACTTTCTTAATTTGTAACTCAATGAGTCATCCAATAGTGGGTTCGAGAACTGTTTAACAAAAAAACAAAAGAATTTGCCCAGAATATGCATGCATCTGATTTTTGAATTATTTAGCCCGTATCGATTTGTGCCAAGATTAAATGGATTACCAAACTAATCTTTGCTATTGACTGATAGATTATTGACTATGTTTATAATTATTGTAACGTATTGAAACGTTAATCATTATATTTACTGGTCTGTACATGTAGATCCCATTGTACAAACCAGTAAATGATGGTTTACGCAAAGTATGTTAGTTTTCTTATTTTTCATCGGAATGATCTCATATTTTCAGGATTTTATAATTAATAGGGCTTTACATTGAGACTAAATTCGTCATGGTCCAATGATTATACCAAGAATTACACCGTCATGAAACAGAGTCCTAATTTTTTTAATTCAACCTGTACGCTCTGTAGCTGCGTGACGAAAAATTCCATAATAACAAAAAATACGCGGTGGATCACTGCGTATAATTATGATTTTTACACACACGAGTTTCCCTAGGATTTCTGTGACGTAAGATGATTAAAATATTTAGGTCTTATAACTGTCTAAACAAACCCTGACCCTGACTCTTAAAATTAAATGTACTGACCTTTATAGAGAATAAGTAAGATGATCTTTGTCGTCCAGTACAATTCCATGACGAGTTCAATACGATGCACCTGTAAATTGTTCTTGTGTCTGAATGAACCATAGATAACTAGATTATCAGCAGTACGGGTGTTTTTTAAAGTAATCAACCAGCTTCGATTCCGTGAATTTAATAAGTATAGACCTAATCGATATTCATCAGAGCGTTACAAATCGTTTTATTGTTGACAGCATAGCGTATGCTGGTGTGTAAGGAGACGTGGTCCCCCTGGAGCCATGGTCTGGCCTCCATAGACATACACACCATTTACGAAATATCGGCAGAATCAGGAAATATATTGATCAACCTACATGTCAACATGCTGTACGTTCATTGATACTCTCACGTCTCGATTATTGTAATGGCCTTCTCTCTTCGCTACCATCTACTTACATCATTCGCCTGCAACGTTTGCAAAACTGGGCTGCACGTCTTGTATTTGAAGTCGACCGAAAACATTCGCCTGGACCACTTTTAAAATCACTGCATTGGCTTCCAATACGCCAAAGGATCATCTTTAAATTACTTCTGTGTGTTTATAAATGTCTTCATAACCAAGGACCAATCTACTTGTCAAATTGTTTATCATTATATGTTCCAAAGAGACCACTCCGATCTTCTAATGACTATCTACGTCTTCAATACCCTATCACTAGAGTTCTAGCTGGTGATAGAACTTTCACAGTTTGTGCGTCAAAAGAGTGGAATAAGCTACCTATCTGTATTAGACAATCATCATCTACAAGTGTGTTCAAAAAAGCTCTTAAAACTCATTTGTTCCCTTAAACAGTTTTTCTGTTTATATTTTTGTTTCTAATCTATTTTGTAATTGCTATAATATATTGTACGTACTATGCTCATGTTACACTCACATTTTGTAGTTTAAGTTGTAATTTTAAGGTTTTATCTTGTAAGCGCTCTGAGCCTTTTGGAAATGGCGCAATTAATGCTTTCTGTATTGTATTGTATTGTAATGACGCTAGTGGTTCGTGTAGAGATGAGATTCCTATACCAACCTATACTTCTTGCTGTACAGGGCAGACAATGGCTCCGGGAAACCATTATTAATAATGATTCCCAAGTTTCTTATATTATTCATGTTTTCTGAGATGAATTGAACATTTCGTCGCTGTTCTGACATACCGGCACATCACAACAGAAATAAGTAAAGAGATGTGCCGGTATGTCAGAACAGCGACGATTTGATTGGCCCACCGAAGATCTTTGTTGATAGTTACCAGTTTGATTTCTAATCACTCAGTTCATTAACCTTGTGAATGTCTGTTAGGCTATTGTTCGCATTTGCTCTTTCTATACAAAAAAAAGACCAAGACTCCTTCTACACCGCGTGTACGAAATGTCACGGTCCTCAATAATTGAGTCCTAGCTACCATAGAATCACACAGACTAAACCATAGTAGACAAAGCTATGAAACTACTGGTGCGTGCATTATGAACCACGCACATTTTAGACACAAAGAGTGTGGTTTACACATTCTTATTGTTGCTCTCTAGTGGTGCTGTCACATGTATCCGTGTGATCTGGGCGGCCCCTGATCAAAACAAAAAAGAATAGATAAATAAACAAAACAAAAACAAAACAATATTTTTATAAAAACATCATCCCCATTTTAGAATGTTCACGTTTACCTCACAGCAGCTTACAGGATCCCGCTGTGCACGAATTGACAGCTGGTTCCGATCGAGAACCACCATAGATAAAGCATGGTTAGATCGCCATCGGCTTTTGGCTAGGATCGAGTAAGATCGTCGAGCGCTTAGGTATCTACAGGCCTAGAATACTCCCTCACATCAATATGATTACCCCTGAGGTATCCAGATGCTAAGCGCTCCTGTATTTTAGAGAACATCGGCCACAAATAATTATAGTTTCTCCAAAAGATGATCGGGATTGGCAAAAATAGCCTAAATTACCAACGCCCTCTATAATCGCTGCGTGGTTTTCAGTTTGGTATTACGAGCGGGCGACTATGGTACAATCATGCATACTAGATACATGAAGCATGGGGGATACATGAGGGCAGTATTTGGAATGGGTATACTCAATAGGAGAGGGCGTACTTCCGTATGGGTAAACCCCGGGAAATACAAAGAATGTGCAGTCGGGTGTGCAAATTTCACCATACAGGCTTTATGTAGAGAGATCAACAAGGTCGAGAGCAGCGGTAGACACGTCCGTCGCCACTGCTACTTCCGTCGCCACTGCTGTCATTTTGATTATGACGAGTCATGCGACCATCCTATTTCGATATTATGCTTGGAATCTCTTCTTCACAGAGCTGCTGTGCGTTTACCCTGAAATATGTGAAAACATATCAAGCTACATCAAAGTGAAAATTGACATGAACGGGATGAAACTGTGTCACATTTCAGTGGAAAATGTCTGTGAATACCTTATTTTTGAGCGTCGTAAAAAATCAGTTCACCCGATGGTAGATTATAATAAGATGTTTCATATTCTCCCTTTGAAATTTTTGTTTGGTGTTTAAGACAAATGTTGCCGCATCATCTTGTGCTCTAAAACAACGATCAAAATTCGGAAGTCCACTTCTGCAACCACTGATGGTCATGTCGCTCACTCGATCGTCCGCCTGGGTGCGATTGTGCTCAGGTTATCCCTTCACCCATTCAAATACTAGTCTCAAACGACACCGGCATAATACATGTACATAAATGAGGCAAAGCAGGTGTTAATGCAGCTAAACATTGTCATGAAAACCATCTTTAAAACGTCACATCATGGACCGTGTAAATGGTGGCGATCTGTTCAGTTATGAAAAAGAAATCAACCAACAAATAAATTAATTAAATATAAACAGATTTGTAGCAAAAAAACCTACACATCGATTTTGAAAAAATCATATGTCATTGTGGTTACGATCGAACCCTGGACCTCACGTTCATCAAGCGAATGCTATACCAACTGAGCTATTAAGGGAAATGATTATGACCGCGAAGAAATAAAGATTTAAGCGCTTCATCAATTCCGTTTCTAGAGACACATGATGCATACATATATATCATTTATCTGTTGAATAAAAAGGAAATCACAGTTATTTAGTTCATCAATTGAAACAGATTTCTCTCGTAGCCTGCAATCCTCACACAAATCAAAATATAATGCGATCGCACATGAATGGACAAATGGACAAATGCCAATGGTTCCAAATTTTACTCTCTCTTATAATGTCTTTTTATCTACTTAAATGGTCACGTCGTAAAATCGATTTAGGAAATAATAATGGCGAAAACCCTCATTTATCTCAATATGAGACCAGTTTGTAATGTCGCTGTTTAAGACAGCTGTTTGTCATATTAATATAGACACTACTCTTGCAACATTTCACTTTCGATATCGACGAAACTGCAAATTCCCATATGAAATACTCTGCTTGTATATGTCAGCGACCGGTTTCAATAAGTTAGCAAGACAGATCCTATTATTAGGAATATTTCAAGACCATAATCTCAAAAAATACTTTAATTTGACCTCAAGATCACTCTTGAAAATGACACTTCAGATTCCGCGGGAGTTTAACTCGGTTTTAGTACCGAAAGTGCGCGGTTCGATATTGCGCGGTTCGTTATGGTAATAATTTACCTTTTAACGGTTATTCTGCTAAGTGGCCTTCATACTACAGAGCATAAATTACCAAATATTGAATTATAAATATAGTGCCTCCTGAGTGTTGTACAACCATGAAAATTTCAATCCCAAGTATGTGTATCATAATATAATCAAAATTGCTTTTTTTAAAGTTTTCTGTGTTGTCTTTATATGATTATCAGTATTGTTACATTTCTTATTAAACCTGATTTCGGATTGGTCAATACTTGATTATCCATACACGCTAATCCAACCAGCTACTGGCTACTTGCTTTTATGGCCTTGACTATTTAGACTTACTACAGGCCTTTCTGGTGGTACCTGTATACAGACTTGCATGTCAGCACACGGTCACCTAAAGTAGCACACACCATTATGCTTAAAACCTTTGACTGCACACTGCTGAATGGCATTTCAAGTTTTTTGTATCGCGGATTTCAAAACATCGGTCCCTTAGCGTGAGCATGTCCTTGATGATTGCTTCTATTGTTTGCGTGCATGGCTGGACAAATATTAATAGACTTTAGCCAAGTCTGTGCACAGTTGTACAGTTGTATTATACATTGTTATTGTAAGAAAAGTTGCAAAATCAATAGTAGAGTCATTATCTTGGATTCCGTGACCATTTTCTTCCTACCTTAGTTTCTTAGTGAATTTGTCAACTAGAACCATTTTAAAAGAAAATGAGCTCCCATGCATTTCTCTAAAGTGGCGGGAACATTCTTTTATAGCGCAAATTCAAAAATGGCCGCCATACAGGGGCCCAAAATAAAAAGCACACCAAATTGTTCGGCTGAGCACAAGGATTCCGAAAAAGTATAGTTTGCACTACTTCCGATGTTTGGTTACCGAGTTATCGGGTAAAACGTAAAAAGGTCGTTGACCTTTACATATGGGGTCAAAATTTAAACTTGGTCCGATTTTGAAAAATGATATCTCAAATTGTTCGTCTGATTGCAAGGATTCCAGAAATGATACTTTTTACCACCTAAAGTGTCTGTTGTACCTTATAAAGGGGTCAAAAGGTCAGATTCTATATAGGTCAGTATACCTTGACCTTTTGACCTACACAAAATATTCCCGGTGGTAAAAAAAAACCTATTTCTGGAATTCTTGTGATCATACGAACAATATGAGATATTGTTTTTCAAAATCGGAGCAAGTTAAAATGTTGACCCCATATGTAAAGGTCAACGACCTTTTTACGTTTTACCTGATAACTCGTTAACCAAACATCGGAAGTAGTGCAAACTATACTTTTTCGGAATCCTTGTGCTCAGCCGAACAATTTGGTGTGCTTTTTAGCTTAATTAAAGCCATTTGAATTTTTGGGCCCCTGTATGGCGGCCATTTTGAAATTGCGCTATAAAACAACGTTCCCGTAACTTTTGAGAAATGCATGGGAGCTCATTTTCTTTTAAAATGGTTCTAGTTGACAAATTCACGAAGAAACTAAGGTAGGAAGAAAATGGTCACGGAATCCAAGATAATGACTCTACTACAATGTATCTAAAGTTTTGATTAGTATTACAGAAAAAGACATATGAAATTGAGAAATGTAGCTAGACCATTTTATTAAGCATCATTTAAGGATTCATTTGAAACCTTACATAACTTAATTGGGCATACAAAAAGTGGTTCAACATTATTCCATTTAACGCCTGATTAATTGATCATTTACGCGCATAAATTATTACACAGCAAACATGTTAACGAATGGCTTGACAGACTTGTGTGGCTAACCATAAACATTCTTTCTCTGTGATTATAGTTTATTGCATGTTTAATTCATGAGAAAAAACACCATTTGTGTTTTTTAAAAATGTACCAAATGTTTGGAGGAAAATATTTTAAATACTAAAGGGATATTTAACTATCTGCTCAGACCATTGTTTTAAGCACATATTTACCTTTAATTTGATACCTTGCAAGTCTGGTTTGAATACATAGTACTACTTAATAATTTCAACGAGTTTGATCATTAATTAAGCTTAATTAAGACAGATTTGGGGTTTTTTTAAAAGTGAAGATAAATGTTTTTCAAACTTTTTCTCAGACAGAATTGTTAACAATGATGAGAACTTCATATCCTATGAATTTGGTGTTAATGGCATGTATAGTTTTTGCTGGAAATTACAAAAAGCAAATTTGTAATGTATTTCTTTATAATATGCTAATTATATGCAAATAAGGTCAAACTATTTTTTTCTCTATGACATTGAATCACCAGGTTGTATTCTATAATATAATACTGTCTCCTTGTCTTACATATGTGACCTGGCACGACAAAATGAGCGTAAAGTCGCTGGGCTGATTTTGAGTTGAAATAGCCTGAAATATATAGTTGATTTGACAAAGGGAGGTGAAAAATGAAATGTTTTCATTTTCGGAAAGATAAACTATTTATGCATCACATTCCGAAGTATTAAGAAAATATGTTGGGTCTAAATAAGTAATTATAGAGAGCGCATTTTATTTTTACATCTCAAGAAATGAACGCAAAGAGAGGCATAATGTCTTGAAATGTCTCGAAATTACCTTGTTGTCGTGAAAAGTACATGTTAATGGTGTCATTATTAATAATAGTTCCACTTGAATACACTTCACTGGGCATATCATGCCTGTAATTATTATTTAATGGTGAATAGCTCTTATGGTGCACGGTCGCGCGTCCTCCCGTTTTTGTGTAGGGGTAGTCGTCCCTACTCCCTATTGATCTCCCCTAAAAATAACTTTCCCAATCTACCGTTGAAATCTACCACACATTATTAGAGGTCTATAGGAGCACTAATTAAATGAAAAAAAACCTGATTTTTGTTGTTGTTGTAATCAATAGCATATAATGGCATCAACATATTTAGCTTTTTATCAGTGATTTTCATCACGGTATTTAATTTAATGCATCCAAATCACCAACCAAAACACTCCTATTGATTTGCACTGCCAAGGGCCTGCTTGCTGCTACGGTTACACTTGCACAGCATTGATGCTTGTGTGAAATCTATCTCCCCCCCCCCCCCCCCCCCCCCCCCCCCCACTTCAAAAATCTACTTAAATTATTTTCTCGGATACAAAACATGCACCTTATATTCCCTGACGCCTACCAACGTAAAAAACACACAATTAACAATTTTGCCAAAAATGTGTTTCTTGCGCTCAGGTTTTCTCATCCATGCACTGTTGATATTTTGGCTATGCTTAATCACATGACTCCGCGGGGTTCACTGCTTCTACACAATCATGCGGTCAATGTACTTTGTATGATCAAATTTAATTTTAAACTGACAATATCGCAATAAAATACAGATCCGACCAACGCTGCAAGGCCCCTGTCCACCGTTGAAAACATCATAAAATTAAAAGTGAAACGCCGCGGTTCACTTATTGCCAGAGTATTAGTGAAAGTGAGAGTTCGTGCAATTATGTGTTACCATGGTTACGGCAGCCCTTTTCCAATATTGAGTTCTACACAATTGGCGCACCATGTGGTGTACATAACACATGGTAGCCCTTTACCACAATGCATGTGTACATAGCAAGATGTCAGTGTCAAAAGACCATATCAGTAATAGCTGCTTTATTTAAGTTTATTTCAGTTGACTTTCATATAGATGAGGTGACCTATGATGTCATGTATTTACAAATGGGACACCCTCTGTTGTTTCCCTCCAGGCAGAATATACAGTAAAGTTAATGAAGACAACATGAAATTTCTTTCTAATGAATTGTAAAACTCATTTAGTTTTAGTTTTTTGTGTGAAATGCGATAGCTTATAGCATTCCTAAGCAAGTTTAAAGACAGTTTTGATAACAATTAGCTGTGACACCACAATCTAGTTATAAAACCTGATCTGGCCTATGTAAACTATAGGAACTCTTGCCCGGTGTGTTTTGTCTCAAACCAACAGAGGGCGTCCTAAATGTCAACAAATGTCAACTCATCTATAGACTACACTATTTACACGTCCTGGTAGATATTGCACAGAGGGTATTACGGTACTAAATCTAACAATCAAATGAAAAAGTAAGCGTTTATAACTTACTTTTGTAGCATTTTGTCGTTGTGATTCCAACAGAATCCCAGCATAACATACGAAAACAGAAAACACAATCGCAATTAAGAAATAAAAAGTAGGGCCTACAATTGTAAACTCTTGATGACAAATGATGTTTTGTAAACAAATGCGGGCATTCATGCGCTTACGTTATTGGCCCTATTACAAAATACCTACACAGTTACAAATACACTATGCATTGTTGAAAGCTCAAAAAGAAGCGCTAAAATGGACATCTCGGGTTTGTTTTTTACTGTTTTACTTCTTGTTTCAATACTACTGTTTTGTCGAGTTTATGTTACAAGGAAACACCGGTTCTGGCATATGTACCTTATACGCCACAGTGTATAGTTACAAACTGTCTACATATGCGTACATGTATATGGCAAATGGACGCTATAGTTGTTTGTATCTAAAATTATCCTTTTTCAATCTTTCCTCGTCATTTTGACTTTATCATAAGAAAGATCATAACAAATCATGAACTGGCCGCGGGTATGGTTAAGCGCAACAATGGAAACTGCGTCATTTTTTTTTATTCAAATGCACTTAATGCTATACGGTTTTACCCATGAAAAGAGATAAACAAAACAGTCAATCTAAAGTGTACCACTTCTTTCTCTCCGTGAAAAGTGTCTGGAGTTTCTGTAACTGAAGTTGCTCGTCGATTTGAATTACAAAGAAGTGTGCACGGAAATGGAGAGACGGGTGTGTTGGCTTACAAACATCATGAATGATACTGGTCATTGTAAAGGATGAGTCTCACACCAGTATATGGTATATACAAGTGTTGGAAACAATTTACAATGTGAGATGTTCGGATTATGATTGTCTTTTCATGGAGAGAAGAAAGAAGAGGTACACTTTAGATTTATTATTTTGCTTACGCTCTTTTCATGGGTATAGGGTTAAGTGTATCATTTTTTATTCAAATGGCCACTGCTTCATCAGTATTGGTGCTATTGTGACAAATGAAATGTCAAAATGCGCGGGAGGAAATGCCTGTTCTTTCCCATTTGTTTATATTCTTTAACATCCTAAGAATTAAACAGGGCGCCTCGAAAAAAGTGGATACTTTCTTTTTGTGCAGTGTTTATTTGGAGATGTGTTGCTTGAACGCGTTGAAACATGAAAACTATTAATTTTGGGATGGGACACTTCTATACTGTGCATTCGTCAATATGACTATTAGGGATGGAGCTTTTGTCCTGAAAGACCCTATTACTCTTATTATTCATTTATCCATCAACACTAATTCAGTTCCTGATGACGTGAAGTGTGTCCGTGTCAGCCCACTTTTTTAAAAAGGTAGTAGATGATCAATTGTTGGTAATTATAGGCCCTTCAGCATACTCAATGTGGTTTCAAAAATTCTTGAGAAATCAACTTCTCTACTCTCACCAATCTGGTTTCAGAGGAACTTACTCTACCGATACCTGTCTCATTCACCTCACTGATCACGTGCGTACACAGGTTTCTGAGGGAAATCATACGGGTATGGTGTTGTTAGACCTACAAAAAGCGTTTGACACGGTCAATCACGATATCTTGTGCAATAAACTTTGTGTTATGGGTGTTGAATCAATAGATTGGTTCAGGTCTTACATATGTAGGTGATAGACGACATGTTGCCAATCCTACGTCAATTACGTGCGGCGTGCCTCAGGGCAGTGTCTTGGGGCCGCTTTTATTTCTTTGCTACGTCAACGACATGCCTATCAGTGTGGATTGTAAGCTCTTACATTATGCAGACGATAGTGCATTGCTTGTTGATGGCAAAGATCCAGTTGAAATTGCTGTTAAGCTTAGCCCATTAGTTGGAGTCATGTCAACAGTGGCTTATCGACAGCAAGCTGTCTCATCACTTGGGTAAGACCGAGGCCATTCTTTTGGTTCAAACAGTAAATTAAGAAACACAATGATTTTAATGTTATGTGCAATAATGAACCTATTAAATCTACCCAATCTGTCAAATAGTTAGGGATCACATTGGATAAGTGCCTATCAGGCGAGACAGTTGCTAACAATGTTATTAAATAAGCTGGAGCAAGACTCAGGTTTTTTATACAGACAAGCTCATTTTTTTGATCAAAAAATTCGTAAAACTTTAGTTACAGCCTTGAGTCAGTGCTATTTTGACTATTCTTGTTCGTCTTGACTTTCAGGTCTTTCTAAAAAACTCCAAAATAAACGTCAGGTCACTCAAAATAAGGTTGTTAGATTTGTTCTTGGTTTGGACTCAAGAATACACATGTTTGCCAGGCTGAACTTGACAGATTAGGGTTTCTAAATGTTGATGATAGAGTTAAACAGATGAAGTTGAACCATGTCTTCAAAATCTTTAATAGCACCTCACCGGGTTATCTGAGTGAACTTTTTATAAAATCATTTGAAATGCATCGCTATAATACCAGGGATAGCAACCTTAATGTTGTCATTCCAAGTTCGGGGACAACTTGGCAGCAACACTTTTCAATTTACTGCGGTCGGGGCTTGGAAGTCTCTTCCAGACTATTAAATCGAGCAATATTTATGCTTATTTAAAAAAAATTAAAAAAAATCTCATCCTGCAATGAAAGCAAAATTGAGAGAGGGAGGGTACCATTCCTTGACTTGTAAGTTGTTTCTGTCTTCTCTTCTTTGTGCTGTAATCTTGAAAGGACCCCAATGGAAACAAGCTCTTGTGGCTTTTTGGGCCGGCTATCCTTGGTCTTATCAACGTGCTTTCTGTCTGTGTTTTTATTATTGTTCTCTTATATTTATTATTTTTGATTATTGTATGTACCATCTATGTGTTTTAATGTGCAATTGGCTTAATAAATATATAATGAAATGAAATATTAAATAACAGGTCGCGTTTCCTAGGCTATTTTAATGAGCTCATCCGGGAACATTAACTTTAGCGTGATCATATCTTGATGGCGCTGTAGCGCTGTTTGTCTTTGAATGAAATATGTTTACAACGGATCAATGCATGAAATTGTTGTTGAATTAATATGGTTGATATACACTAGCAACCAAAAGTATTAGGATACCTTGCAACCTGAAAATTGAGAGAAAACACTGGGAATCTATTGAACTACGGTGTTAGCCTTTTGGTATTCTAGGGTTATAAAATTAATGGAAAGTTCTTAAATAAATTTGGGATGATATTCCTACTTTATTATTTAAAAGGAAAACATTTTTAACAATATTTCAGTGATTAATGTTTTTGCATTGGTACATGTATATTTAGTTAATTTGAGTCAAATAGCTTGAGAACAATTCTTAAGTCATGATGAAATGGTTGCCCAGTGTAGTGGGCCCAGGTTATGTGGGAGCTATGAAAAAGTACAGAGAATTTGGTTGGTTTCCATTTAAAATATGAAAGTAAATGTGTCAAAATGACACTAAATTTCCCTCCCAAATACCTTATTATGAAGATGAATGCAGAGATCAGGTGCCAATATGTGTGAGAGATCAAAGACTGGTGACTGACCATATTGGCTGGAATTCTCGAAAGTGGACTAACTTTAGTCCTGGTCTAAACCTGGACTAAGTCTAGGTTTAGTCCAGGTTTAGTCCAGGCTGGGTTTCACAACAGTGGACTAAGCTTAGTCCTGGACTAAATTGTGCTAATCCAGCCCTAAATTTAGTCCACTGAAATGGTAGGTTTAAAGTGTGGACTAACTATGGCTGACAACTTGGCAGTGTTGAGGAGATTGCATTATTTGAGGCAATTATTCCACTCTAGGCCAGAGCGAGTTTTGGTTGATCGTAAAAATCCATTTGAATTGTATACCCAGGATTGTTTAGACAAAGATATAAATTCTCAAAGGAATCTGTTTTGCTTTTATGTGGGGTTTTAGAGCCCGATTTGATCCGGCACTCAAACCGCAGCCAGTCACTATTATAGTCTATACCAACCAGTGCATAAATTTGCAAGTATTGACAGCACTCAGATTTTTTGCCGTAGATGAGTTCACATTCCTGAATGTATTCATATTGTAAAATACTATCAACTGTTGAGTTACACTCTCTGATGGGGAGTACGTGGTGATGAGACTGCATGTGTATAAACAATTAAAGGCAGATTTCAAGTAGGGGGCCTAGGCCTAAGCTTATAAGCTAGGCCCAATTGCGGGCCTAGGGCCTAGGCTACGTTGTTGTTAGGCACAGCAAAGCTTTGACCATTTCAGTCATTTAGACCCCAACATGCACAAACCTGAATGTATAATTGTTACTATCTTGATGCTTGGTATGTTCACAACATCTCAATAAACAGATTAGAATTGTTGGAATACACAAACTAGGCCTAGGCCCTACTCAATTTATTAACCCACCCATTATTTATTATCAATAGGCAAAAAATGTCCACTTATTAATACTTTTATTTTAGGGACAAGATCATCTATGGTCTGATCATCCCATCCTTTAATTAAACAAAATCTGATGGTTATATTAAACATTTTCAGGTGGGTTGGAAGTAAGCTTAAAACGTGAAACTGACCAATTATTTACAAGAAGTAGGCTCAAATTTCTCTTCTCTTTCTAGGCCGCTAAATGTACTAACCTGTATGTTATAAACCTACCCCTTTTTTAACAACTGTTCACAGTAATTCTGCTTATTGGAGATTTGTCATTAACACTTTAAAATAACATTCATTTTCTGCAAGATTTAAGAGGCCTCACTTTCTGTTCAGACTACTTCAGACTGAATAAATTATGAAGTAAACAATGCAAGCCAAGTCGTCCAAGCGCAAACTCGTCCATCTGAGAGTCGTCTAATTGTAAAGGTTGTCCTACTGCAAACTCGACCAAATGTCTCAATAATCCTCAACCAATACAATTTGTTTGTCTCATGACATTGACAAGTATAATTTAATTATTGGGAGTAATTATAGAATACCCTACTACATCAATACAAAAATTGGTTACCATTATTGGGCTGTATGGGTTTCGTTTAGGCTTCGTGCATATAGGGTTCAGGGTGAACTCAGGGGTGAACTCCCTCCACAGTTTGAGGGTTTAAAAGTAAGCCAAGGTTTGGAATGCATGCCCGGGGGGGGGGGGGGGATACTATTTTTAAAATTTGATCCAAGCACAAACTCGTCCATGCAAGAGTCGTCTAATTGCAAAGTAGTCCTAATGCAAACTCGACCAAATGTAAAAGTCATCCATGGCAAATTCAATTCAACACCCTACTGTACATCAACACAAAAATAGGTTACCCTGGTTTTGGGCTATAATTGGTTTATAGGCTTTGTGCATAGAGGTCAGGGTGAGTTCCCTCTACAGTTTGAGGGCGAGGTTTGGAATGCATGCCCGGGGAGGAGGCGGTACTGAAATATTTTGTTAATTTGTTAATGGGTGTATGCTGAGTGACCACTGGGCGGGCACCGAGCACGGCTATTTGACTGTCCCTTTCATCGTTTATGTGCATAGTTTTACCTCATTTTTCCGTGCGATTTCAACGCGAACAACATTTGTGGTGCAACATTTGTTGCGGATTGACAACGGTGTACGTAGCTCAAAATTTGTTATCGTATCCGAAAGAGCAAATATGGTCACATTGGAGGCTATTTTAGCATTTTTGTCCTAAAACCGCAGACAAAAAAGCTTTTGTCATCAAAATGTTTGTGGATTGACCGCTTTAGTATCAGATCACCGATATTATACGTAGCTCAAAATTTTACATCGACAGTGTCCGTATCCAAAACAGTAAATCTGGGCACAAATGTTTAAGCGACACACCCGGCCGCAATTTTTTTTTTACTAATCAACATTTGTAAAATCATTTAAAAAAAAAAAGTAAACATTTTATTCAGTGAATTTTGCTTTATTCCGTATTAAAACGGAATAAATACATTTTACAAATGTTGATTAGTATAAAAAAAATTGCGGCTCTAGGATGTGTGCCCGGGGGGATACTCACTTAATACGGTATACGGGGATGTGCCGCTCTAATGGGTACCCGGCCCTATGGGGTGTGCCGGGGGGGGGGGGGGGGGTACTCACCTAATACGGTATACGGGGATGAGGATGTGCCGCTCTCAATGGGTCGCTTTTTTGCAAAAAGATCCCTAAACATGGGGAATGATTTTGTGCTGGAAAGCCCGAATAATGGGGTTACTTTTTACAAATGGGTCTATTTTCGCGAAAATTTGTGAAAATTGAGCCAATTTCCCCGCTAATTTGCGAAAATTGGGCCTAGGCCTATAATGAAGCAAAATCCTTAGAAATGGGTATTTGAGTCGGTTTTTCCAAATCACCATTAGAAATGGGTAATAGGGGTTTTGAATCTCCAGCCACACACCCCCGACCAAAGTAAATCCGAGTACCCACGGGCGGGGGGGGGGGGGGGAGGGGGTTGTTACAATGTTGTATGAAAAGGTCGAAATGAAACGTAATCTCGCCGTATACCTATGACAAAATCAAACACAAAATTGCCAAATACTCTCCAGATTGCACACTATATGAACTAGTCAAAATCCTCAGACATTGCTCAGCCTTGGCCTGTGCCTGTATATCTTTATCAATGATAATACCCCGGGATATAATGCCATTCACATTTCAATGTAATCTTTAACTCTTGTAATCAGTTTTATGTTCACACTTTTGGTCATTTTTATTATAAAATAAAAAACCTATCATTAAGATTCTCTTTCTGTTCGTGTTACTCTTTCTGCACTTTATGATAGATTTGCAGGCAGCCATTTTGAAAGTACTGTAAACAACTTCTGAGCATGTGCAGATCAATTAAACCAATCTTGCCTAGCAATTAAACCGTGGACTAAAGCTGGACTAACCTTTGACCCTTGAGGTCACAGTTAGTCCAGCTTTAGTCCAGCTTTAGTCCAGCTTTAGTCCAGGACTAGTTAGTCCAGGTTTTGAGAAACAGAAATGGAGTTAGTCCCCTGTTGTGGACTAAACCTGGACTAACTAGTCCAGGATTAAAGTTAGTCCAGGTTTAAGTTAGTCCACTTTCGAGAATCCCAGCCATTGGGATTAGTTTTACTTGAGTGAATCCATTGACAAACAATTAAGAAAGTTTTTTTTGGAAAGGAAGTCAAAATTGTCAGACTACCCACCATATAATTACATTGGCTACAATGAGGTTAATGAATTATTCATGAGCTATTTCAAATGGGAAATTTTTATGGGGATTTCAAGAGGCACATGTTTTCTTCAATTGCATGGAATTGAATTAGCAGATGTTGTAGGAAACATGAATTTATCAATGAGAAGAGATTCAACAACACATTTGTTCAACTTGTATTGAAATATAACACTCCAAATTGAATATATGGGATGATTTTGACACCATAACCAAGTGTCTTAATACTTTTGGTTGCTAGTGTACAAACAATAACTAAAGTAGATAAAACAAAATTGACTTGGAAATCATTTGGAATAATGAAAATATAAAATATAATGGCAAAATATTTCATTTAAAACAATGCATTCGTAATCATTGTAATGGTTATATTAATGTATCTTCGTTGTATAACGGAGATGGTTCAAAAAAATCAATGCAATATTTCAATAATGAAATAAAAAGCCAGTTTGTCATGTTGGATTATCAAACGTTATTATCTGCCATCCCAGAAAGCTGGAAAGAAATGAAGCAGTTTAAATTTTAACCGTTTGTTGTAGAGTGTAGATTGACTTCTGATATTTCCGTCAAACAAATTTGCAAGACTTTCAGGTAAAGAACATTTCAAAAGTAAACATTTGTGTGGGAGACCATTATAGGAAACGGGTACCGTCATTGGAGCAAGGTGTCGACGGCGTTAACACACGTGTGTTGAAACATAGAAATCTATTATTTACGATCTAGAAAACCTCTCACAAAATAAACTGTCGGGTTATTCAACAACTTATGTTCACAATTTGAATTTGAAGTAATTACGAAACTTTCTCTGTAACTTAAAGGACATTTTTAGTTTCATATTTATAAATGTAATTTATAACAAAAATTGCATTCAGAGGACTAAATCAAAGATAGAGATGAGCATTCCAAAGATTGAATGTAGTAGAGTGAAACTTATCCCAAAAGGGCGGGAGAATTAGAATTATAACAACGTTTCGACTAGATATACTAGTCTTTATCAAGTAATAAAAAAGAACTAGCCCAGTTTATATACAGATATGTACGAGGGGCAGTCAATAAATAATGAAAGTGATCATGGTATGGGATGCATGAGTGATTCTATTGAGGGGATAATGTGATCAATACAAAGTATGAACCTTTGTCTTTCAAACAATACACTTTTGGATTGTTAGATACCTTTGGTTACGTAACGAACGTCATTAACATAAACACAATAGATTTCAGACACTGACTGAAATCTGTCAATTATTTGGCTGGATATGTAATATGTTGAATATGGGTTGATTGATACATTTGCGTATATCTCGGCAATGCAAGCATAAAAACCGATAACACTTGGCACATAGTTAGAATACACACTTATCTCTGTTTGACAATCTTTTTTAGATCTGAATGCCTTAATACGAACAATAAGGGATCATCTCAAATACGCTTTTATTTAGCAAAATCCGCAATAATATATCTTAGAAAACAACAAAGGATAAAGAACAATGAAGGGATTATAATTTAATAAATTGTTGTGGGATGTAAAGCAATAATAGTGGGGATTTCAAATGGAGCTGTTCATAAAATTTCCTCAAACCATTGAAATTATATGACGATTACTTACACAATACATATCTAGTAGCTCTAAAGATAACAGTAATAAGAGAGGTTGTGGCAGCCATCTTTGATCGATACATTCATGTATATCTTCATTTTGACTATCACAATATTTTTACACATTGATTTAAGCATTTTTCATTATTTCTGATTAGAATTTGAAGGCACAGTAAGCTTTTATCTGGTAAATTTCATGATTTTAGCCATTTTGGGCCCGTTTCAAAATTATCTGCCGTCTGCGCATGCGCATTTTTTCTGCAGGTTTCATGCGAATAAGTTCAGATAATTAGTTAACTCTCATATGGAATCTTCCAAACTGGTTAATTGCTTGAATTTTTCCTAAATTGTTTGATTTTCCGCAATATTAGTGATTCACTGACTGGGCATTTTAAAATGAAAATTAGCTATTTGTAATACTGATATTTGTATACCTATTATTTAATTGCTTCTCCTTACTTTTTCCTCTTATACTACACATTCCAAATTACACAGGGATTAAAGTTATTGCTTTTGTATCATATTTATGCGAAAAAAATCGGGATTTACCTGCTTCTGATGTCATGTTATGCAATCTTCTAACCACGTGTTTCATAAAAAACAATTCAAATTTCCCGCCAAATAACTGATTTAGCAGTGTCCCAAGTGTACTTACTTTGAGACAATGCTATGACGTCATAGTTCACACTTAAAAATCCAAAACTGTATTGTTTGAAAGACAAAGGTTCATACTTTATATCGATCTCATTATCCCCTCAATAGAATCACTCATGCATCCCATACCATGATTACTTTAATTATTTATTGACTGCCCCTCGTATGTATGGGGCCTGAAGCACAAAAACATTGAGTATAGAATCAATTGGGAGATACTGCACAAATCCAACACACCCATGCGCAAATCCGGCAATTGTAATCTTTGTCTACAGGAAAAACTGGCAGCTGGAGTGGTTGAACTTTCGCTTTACACAAAAGACAGTTAGTTTGCAAGTACAAATCAATATATTTGGGCTCAACATTTTTTGCATAACAATAGAATTGAACAAGAATTGTGTTTTTATGCCTGTCCCAAAATTATTCATACCCCATACCAAGTCTCAGGATTGAGGACATTTTTTGTGATAATAAACATGTTGTTGACATTCCAAACGTTCTTTATATTGTGTGATAGGCTTTTATATTGTTATGCAATTATTCCATGATGTGTGCATACAATGTGGATGCATTACAAATGTGTCCTATTGAATGTACAGTGAGGGATATTATAGGACAACACTCTAGCTCTTTGTCAGCATGGCGAAGAAGACCAAAGAACTTAGTGAGGACCTTTGTGTGTGTGCATATTGTGAATGCTCACAAATAGGGGAAAGGCTACAAAGCTATTTCGAAGCAATTCCAAGTGCCAGATTCCACCATACAAAGCATAATTAGGAAGAACAACGTTCAACTCAGTTAAAAATCTTGAAGGACACGGTCGGAAGCCAACGGTGTCCCTTGTTTGACAAGAAAAGTATGGTGAAAGGCCAACAACAATCCACAGGTCACCGTCAATGCTCTCCTGAACAACCTTGGTGAGTCTTGGACCAAGATAGTAAGGCAGACACTCCAGCGGACATTGCACACGAGAGTTCTACATGGACTCCGACCACCAAGAAACCCTCTACTCCTGAAAAGAGACAAAGAGAAACTCGTCTAGCATTTGCAAGAGCACTTCTGGACAAATATCCAAGCTTTTGGTCCTCAGTGTTGGGGTTGGCTAAGATGCAAGACGAGTTTCTCTGTGTCTCTTCTCAGGAGTAGAGTCTTTCTTGGTCGGCCTCCATTGAGACCTCTCATGTGCAATTTCTGCTGGAGTGTCTGCCATGATATATTGGTCCAAGAATTGCCAAGGTTGTTCAGGAGAGCATTGATAATGATCTGTAGATTGTTGTTGGCCTTTCGCAATACTTTTCTTGCCAAACAAGGGGACACCGTTGGCTTCCGACTGCGTCCTTCAATGTTTTTTACTGAGTTGAACTTCTTGTTCTTCCCAATTATGCCTTGTATGGTGGATTCTGGCACTTGGAATTGTTTCGAAATAGCTCTGTAGCCTTTCCCCTCTTTGTGAGCATTCACAATATGCACAAAAAAGGTCCTCACTGAGTTATTTGATCTTCTTCGTCATGCTGACAAAGAGCTAGAGTGTTGTCCTATAACATCCTTCACTGTACATTCAATAGGATACCTTTTTAATGCATCCACATTGGATGCACACATCATGGAATAATTGCATAACAATATAATAGCCTATCACACAAAATGAAGACAAAAACATGTGTATTATCACAAAAAAATTGCCTTAATCCTGAGACTTGGTATGGGGTATGAATAATTATGGACAGGCATAAAAACACAATTCTTGTTCAATTCTCTGGTTATGCAAAAAATGTTGAGCCCAAATATATTGATTTGTACTAGCAAACTTATTGTTTTTTGTTAAGTGGGCTTAAGTGTAATTGCATCAATTTTAATACGAGTTGATAAACATGTACAAGTTTACTATTGGGCAACCGACATGCGTGTGTATTATATGCCTAATTCGTGAAGGATAAGTTAAAAGAAACTGTGACCAGTTAACCTGATGACCTTTCATATGTGTACAAGAAAGTGGACACCAAGGACCTAATATTATGATATAGATAACCATGGCAACGTCAGTATACTGTGTGCAGGGACCAGCTACAAACGCTGTAAGGGCGCACAGCACTAAATCACTCCTCGTTTTGTGTAATGGTAGTAAGTTCCGGCAAAAACAAAAAACGATTTTGTGATTAATGGGGTCCTTTGGGAATCAGTTTGGCGTGAGGGTAGCATTTCATAATTAAAATGAAAGATTATCTCTTGTACTTTGATCAGGATATTGCAAAATATTGATTTTCGATTGTATTGAAAATTTATCACGTGGATGAACACACGTGATCGGAGGCGGTTAGAAGGCGAGCGCCCGGGCTGAAAATAGGGGTGGCGCTGTTTAAATGATCATATCGTAAAATCTAATTGGAAGGTGTAACACTTCTTGACGATTTTATGAAATTTGAATGTTTTTTTATTAGAATAAAGCATTCGAGACATTCCAAAAATGGTTACTAAGGGAGCGTTCATAAATACTTTGGTGGGGGCTGGATAATTATAGGGGGGGGGGGGCCAAAAAGTTTTTATACTCTGCAAAGGGGGGTCAAAAAAGTTTTTGAGAACCCCAACAGAGGGGGGGTCAAAAAAGTTTAAACACTTATTAGTTTTCAAAATGTTTACCTGTATGCACATTATTTACGGAACGTTCATAAATCAACGTAAAAATAGCTAATTTTTTGGCGCACTACGCGCGAATATGTCCACACACCTATGTTCGTGTACTAGCCCCCAGCTAAAAAAATAATGAAGGCCAAATTCATAACAATAGCAGACAACAATTGCGCGCACATTGTATTCAAAGCCAGGATATATAATTAGAGGGAGCATCCTAATTGGTTTCATAAACAGAGAGAGATCCGTGCATAAATATGTGAAGTTATTCAGGGGATTAAAGACCATGGCACTTAACGAAAGATACCCACAGTGGGAGTTTTGATTCACTCTAGATTCTACAACCTGCCCTCCTAGATGGAATGCTTCTATCAAAATAGAATATGATACACGGTCAAATTCTGTAAAAAATCCCATAAAAGATAACATATCTATGTTCTCTGAACTTGATAACAATGAACGGGGGGGCAAGAAAGTTTTAGGTGCAGGCAGTAATACAGGGGGGGGGTCAAAAAAGTTTGTGGCATGGCGAGAGGGGGGTCAAAAAAGTTTTGATATACCAAAAATAAAATTATCCAGCCCCCCCCCCCCCCCCACTAAAGTATTTATGAACGGTCCCTAAGGGCCCAAAATAGCGACTCTTTTAGCCCTAATTTATATGTAATCCAATGGGCGGTTTATTTAGTGCTGTGCCCGCGTAAACTGAATCTGAAACGAACAAGAGTTAATTTTAGTAAAACAATTTAGAGCGTCTATTCAAAATTCAATTATTTTCAAGTGCAGATTTAGAGAATGGGTGCTGATTGCAGAAGAGATGTGCGTTTTATGACTACCCTAATTCCAATTTATATTATTTTAATGAATACTTAAATTACAATTACAATCTGTCGGGAGCCCGTCCTTTGTAAGGACTGTTCTTGTTTAAATTTACTGTATGAAAACACCTCCTGATGGCATGACTCAGACCGGGGACTCAAATGGTAACTGTCACTGGACTGGTGGGTGTTTAGGGTAAACTAAGAATTCCTAGGGCTGGGTAAGTGGTGACACTAAAACCTAACGTTGGCGTATTTGTACAAAAGCACCTTTTCGAGGCCTGGACTCAAGGCTAGTCAATATTGAATTCGTTGCTTTGTTATCAATTTATACTTTTTTTGCAACCTAACAGTTCAAATCTCATACTCCACCAGGGAAGTCTGCTTGAAGTCAGAGCATAGATACGCATGATTTGAGCAGTGACAGGCTCGTCGAAGAGTATGGTGACGTCAGTGTCCGTGTCATTGTTGGCGTCAAATGTCTGGGATGAAACACACAAAAACGAAAATGATGAGTTGACATTTTGTATTCACTTAAACATGAAGGTTTAGCACTGATACGTCTTTTTATTGAATGCAACCTGTATTGAGTTGATATCTTAGATGTTATCAATATCTCTCATCTTTATGGCAGACAAACATTTTTTAATTTAATTTCTTTAACACATTGATGTGCTAGCAGCAAAAAGAATGCACACACCTTGTCTTCTCCTGCAGCATCTTTAATAAATGTTTCTGGGTCTGATGTGCTAGATAAGAATGTAGACACTTTTACTGTTGTCACCCATTCGTCCCATGGTCCGGCTCCCCCATCACCTTGTGTCACCACACCAGTCACAATGGTTTGATACCCGATATCTGCCTGAATCCACGGCACAGTTGGCGATTGCGCATATCCAACCCATGCCAGATTGCCATTAAATCTAGCCAGGTATGCGTAATGATATTCAGACACAGTTGATGCTTCAATGTTACTATCAGGTATAGAGTTATCTTCCATACCAAGTCGATCAGAGCATGCTAGAAATAAACAAATAATACATTAATTTCATTTGAGACCTTTTAAGAATAAAATGAAACAAAGGAAATATGATGTTATCAAGAATAAACTGTGGCCCGCATGGCGCATACACCTAACACAAAAGGCCCATACCAGGTAATTTGATGTTGGCTAATGCTAATCCAATATCAATAATCGGTACGAAATATCTGAGATATATATTTAATGCGCAAATGTCTTCTCCGTAGTTTGATACCTCATAGATAAAAATCGAGTCGATAGTTTTGAAATTATGATTGTTTCAATTACCACAACATAATTTCCTTTCCTTTCCTTTCCATTCATTTCATTTAAATTCATCTCATTTCAATTCATTTCATTTCAATTCATTTCATTTCAATTCATTTCATTTCATTTCATTACTTTTTTTGCAACCTAACAGTTCAAATCTCATACTCCACCAGGGAAGTCTGTTTGTAGTCAGAGCATAGATGCGCACGATTTGAGCAGTGACATGTTTGTCGAAGAGCATGTAGACGTCAGTGTCAGTGTCATTGTTGGCGTCAAATGTCTGGAATAAAACACAAAAAACAAAAATGATGAGTTGACATTTTTTATTCACCTTTAAATATGAAGGTTTAGCACTGATACGTCTTTTTATTGAATGCAACCTGTATTGAGTTGATATCTTAGATGTTATCGATATCTCTCATCTTTATGATCTTTATGGCAGACAAACATTTTTTGAATTTCATTTCTTAGCAGCAAAAATAATTCACACACCTTGTCTTCTCCTGCAGCATCTTTAATAAATGTTTCTGGGTATGATGTGCTGGATAAGAATGTAGACACTTTCACTGTTGTCACCCATTCGTCCCATGGTCCGGCTCCCCCATCACCTTGTGTCACTACACCAGTCACAATGGTTGGATACCCGATATCAGCCTGAATCCACGGCACAGTTGGCGATCGCGCAAATGCAACCCATGCCCGATTGCCATTAAATCTAGCCAGGTATGCGTAAGAGTAAACATTTGTTTGTGTTACGGCGTTCCACTCTACATACACAGTTGATGCTTCAATGTTACTATCAGGTATAGAGTTATCTTCCATACCAAGTCGATCGGAGCATGCTAGAAATAAACAAATAATACATTAATTTCATTTGAGACCCTTTAAGAATAAAATGAAACAAATGAAATATGATGTTATCAAGAATAAACTGTGGCCCGCATGGCGCATACACCTAACACAAAAGGCCCATACCAGGTAATTTGATGTTGGCTAATGCTAATCCAATATCAATAATCGGTACGAAATATCTGAGATATATATTTAATGCGCAAATGTCTTCTCCGTAGTTTGATACCTCATAGATAAAAATCGAGTCGATAGTTTTGAAATTATGATTGTTTCAATTACCACAACATAATTTCCTTTCCTTTCCTTTCCATTCATTTCATTTAAATTCATCTCATTTCAATTCATTTCATTTCAATTCATTTCATTTCAATTCATTTCATTTCATTTCATTACTTTTTTTGCAACCTAACAGTTCAAATCTCATACTCCACCAGGGAAGTCTGTTTGTAGTCAGAGCATAGATGCGCACGATTTGAGCAGTGACATGTTTGTCGAAGAGCATGTAGACGTCAGTGTCAGTGTCATTGTTGGCGTCAAATGTCTGGAATAAAACACAAAAAACAAAAATGATGAGTTGACATTTTTTATTCACCTTTAAATATGAAGGTTTAGCACTGATACGTCTTTTTATTGAATGCAACCTGTATTGAGTTGATATCTTAGATGTTATCGATATCTCTCATCTTTATGATCTTTATGGCAGACAAACATTTCTTGAATTTCATTTCTTAGCAGCAAAAATAATTCACACACCTTGTCTTCTCCTGCAGCATCTTTAATAAATGTTTCTGGGTATGATGTGCTGGATAAGAATGTAGACACTTTCACTGTTGTCACCCATTCGTCCCATGGTCCGGCTCCCCCATCACCTTGTGTCACTACACCAGTCACAATGGTTGGATACCCGATATCAGCCTGAATCCACGGCACAGTTGGCGATCGCGCAAATGCAACCCATGCCCGATTGCCATTAAATCTAGCCAGGTATGCGTAAGAGTAAACATTTGTTTGTGTTACGGCGTTCCACTCTACATACACAGTTGATGCTTCAATGTTACTATCAGGTATAGAGTTATCTTCCATACCAAGTCGATCGGAGCATGCTAGAAATAAACAAATAATACATTAATTTCATTTGAGACCCTTTAAGAATAAAATGAAACAAATGAAATATGATGTTATCAAGAATAAACTGTGGCCCGCATGGCGCATACACCTAACACAAAAGGCCCATACCAGGTAATTTGATGTTGGCTAATGCTAATCCAATATCAATAATCGGTACGAAATATCTGAGATATATATTTAATGCGCAAATGTCTTCTCCGTAGTTTGATACCTCATAGATAAAAATCGAGTCGATAGTTTTGAAATTATGATTGTTTCAATAACCACAACATAATTTCCTTTCCTTTCCTTTCCTTTCCATTCATTTCATTTCATTTCATTTAAATTCATTTCATTTAAATTTATTTCATTTAAATTCATTTCAATTCATTTCATTACTTTTTTTGCAACCTAGCAGTTCAAATCTCATACTTCACCAGGGAAGTCTGTTTGTAGTCAGAGCATAGATGCGCACGATTTGAGCAGTGACATGTTTGTCGAAGAGTATGGTGACGTCAGTGTCAGTGTCATTGTTGGCGTCAAATATCTGGGATGAAACACAAAAACCGAAAATGATGAGTTGACATTTTTGATTAACCTTTAAATATGAAGGTTTAACACTGATACGTCTTTTTTATTATTGAATGCAACCAGTATTGAGTTGATATCTTAGATGTTATCAATATCTCTCATCTTTATGATCTTTATGGCAGATAAACATTTTTGAATTTCATTTCTTTAACACATTGATGTGCTAACAGCAAAAATAATACACACACCTTGTCTTCTCCTGCAGCATCTTTAATAAATGTTTCTGGGTCTGATGTGCTGGATAAGAATGTAGACACTTTCACTGTTGTCACCCATTCGTCCCATGGTCCGGCTCCCCCATCACCTTGTGTCACCACACCAGTCACAATGGTTTGATACCCGATATCTGCCTGAATCCACGGCACAGTTGGCGATCGCGCTAATGCAACCCATGCCCGATTGCCATTAAATCTAGCCAGGTATGCGTAAGAGTAGTCATCTGTTTGTGTTACGGCGTTCCACTCTACATACACAGTTGATGCTTCAATGTTACTATCAGGTATAGAGTTATCTTCCATACCAAGTCGATCAGAGCATGCTAGAAATAAACAAATAATACATTAATTTCATTTTAGATCTTTTAAGAATAAAATGAAACAAATGACACATGATGTTATCAAAGCTAGACTGTGGCAGGCATGGCGTATACACTGCCGCGCAAAAGTATTTCTCCCCTGGAAGCTTGCATGTCATCACTCTTTAGTCGACAAAGTATTTAACCATCAGACCCAATTACCATTTCATTGTGTTCATTGTACATTTTATACCAATAAATTCATGTTTCCTATTCAGATTCATGATTTAAAAGCATTACAATTCATGATTTTACCGAGCAAGTCAAAATTCCAATGTAAATCGCCGTAGTAAATCACCTCATGAATATCAATTAGCTCATTATCGGCAGTGTAACGCTATGGGAATTTTTAACTGAGATCAACTGGTGATGGAAAACTACATGTGCAGAATTTTATAAATGATAATTGGCATTCGCAGTGTATTGGAATACCTTCAAAAAGTGCACATCGGCCTGTCGAACCACACCAAATCTTTCCGAAATGAAAAATACGCAACAGACACTAATCTTTCTAAATGTGTATGGTCATTAAAGAAAAACAATCAGGCATTCAATCAATATACAATGGGAAATCGTGAGAAAATCCAACACAAGCATGCGTCAATCGGGTATATGTAACTGGAACCAGGAAAGGTGAGATAGTATACAAATATTGAATGCCAGAGAGTGTGATAGTAAAAACTATATCACAAGGTCCAATTTGGATTTTTCCATTACACAAGGCGCAGCCGAGTGTGATGGAACAATCCAAATTGCACCGAGTGATATAGTTTTACTATTGCACAAGCAAAAGGCATTCAATATTTGTTTTATATAATGATATCACAAATTAATATCTAGCCATAATGATAGTAAAAACTATCACATGGCTAAAATAATGCCTATCATTATATAAAAGATAAAGTCGAAATATTACAATGAAAGATAAATCGATCAATAAGAGATCAGAACTCATCTCAACGTGTCGCCATAGACCAACACCGCCCAACCGAGCGAAGAAGAAAGATAAAAACAACTAGTAATAAGTGTTGTCAGTTGGCCGATGATCGCCGTTACAGACGGGCTTGAAACCCCGGGTACTCCAAGCTATGAATGTATGAACTTCAGTTATATCTATCTATCCAGGGAGGTGATCTATCTATCAATTTATTTATTTATTTTGAAAAGAAATTCACGCGAAAGGTTTGGAAACAATGCCCAATTAGTGATATAAGATCTGAATCACTCAACCTATGAAATACGTTCATAATACCGATAGTTCAAACTATCTGGATTCTGATGATATTTTGTACTGCTTACCATTCTGGCACATCTCTCCTTCGTATCCATCGAGACATGTACAATTGAACATCCCGATGCCTTCTACGCATGTCCCACCATTCTGACAAGGATCCGAAATACACTCATTGATATCTGAAGAATAATTGCGACAACATACGTGTTTACATCTGTAGTAACATTGGTTGTCTTGTCCTTTCCCTTCCTACACAATCATAAAGGTGATGCTATAGCGCCCTCTCACAGTATCATTCAAAAATACGTGGTTAATTAAAATGATTTCTTAATCACAATAATAATAATGTGTCGTAATTTGCTGTCAGTAATCGTGTCTAATCAGCGCCAATAACGCAACCAATCATAGTATTCTCGACAGCATGCAATCATCAGTAATCATCAACAAATCTGTTGTAATCATCAGTAATCATCAACAAATCATTTGCATAGTTTGTGCCGATTATCCCCTCGCCTCTTTCAGTCACCTTTCCTCTTTAGTCTTTACTCTTTACTCTTAACTCTTTACTATTTACTATTTACTCTTTACTATTTACTCTTTACTATTTACTATTTACTCTTTACTCTTTACTCTTTACTCTTTAATATTTATTCTTTACTATTTACTATTTACTCTTATCCTTTCCTTTCCTTTCATTTCATTTAATTTATATTGGATATGTTTACCTTGTTCACATATGTCCCCCAAGTAGCCAATATGACAGCTGCATGTAAATGATCCGATATGGTCAAAACATGTTCCTCCATTCAAACAGGGGATGCTATCACATTCATTAAGGTCTGAAACAACAAATATAAACGCAATGATTGAATTATGATAATGTAAGCCATTTCTTAGGCAGTAATATCTGCACCTGCATGATAGTTATTAAAGGAGGTGTCCAGCAAGTACATCATTATGCATTATGTGTTAGAAAAATAATTATCGAGCCCAAATCGCGTAGACATATTGAAAAAAGCATCATACTTATCATAAAAACGAATAAAAACTGTCATCTCTTAAGGGGTGTGGACCCTCATCATAGCCTCCGTAAAACTGCCGTAACTTCTTCACTATTCATTTAATCTTTATAAAAGTGTACAGTTTTTTTGCAGGAAAGGGTTCAATGAATCCAACCATGCTAATGAAATTGACCATTTTGGAAAACTTATGACCCATTTTAGGTTCTGTATAGATAACTCAAAATATATTTTGTCAAATTTTGTCATACTAGTTTTATGATAATCCTGATAACATTCTCCATGGTGGTGTTTTTGTTTGTTGAATATCTAATTATTTTTGAGTTATAGACCAAAAGTGCCAAAAAATGTGATTTTCATGATTTTGGAGGTAACCTTTTTTGGCACTTTTTGGTCTATAACTCAAAAAATAAATAACATATTCAAAGAACAAAAAAAGCACCCTAGGGAATGTCATCATGATTATCATAAAACTAGTATGACAAAAGTTGACAAAAATATGTTTTGAGTTATCTTTGCAGAACCTAAAATGGGTCAAAAAACGTGTTTTTTATAATTTTCTCCCAAATGGTCAATTTCATTATCATGGTTGGATTCATTGAACCCTTTTCTGCAAAAAACTGTATACTTATATAAAGATTAAATAAAGTTACGGCAGTTTTACGGAGTCTGTACCTGAGAGTCCACACCCCCCTTAGCATGTAATTTTAAAATTCGCGGTGATCGAAAGTCCTGGTATCATTGCGTAAATTTGTACACCAATAATCATGACGTCATTGATACCGAGAATTTTTAAATATGGCATGTTGAGTTTTATGAAAAGTATGATGTTTTGAGGTTGAGTAATGGTCATAACATTGTAAACGCCAATGCCGTAGGCGACGATCTCTCAGTTAAGGTTGGTCGGTCGGGCGGTTTTAAAAAAATCGGTGTACAATATTTTAAAATAATTTCGAAATTTTCAAAAGAAAAATCTTTTTTGTTTTAAATTTAAAAACGATTCGAAACATTTCAAAATGTTTCAAATATTAAAAAAATATAATTATATACTGAAATGAAAAATTACAAAATTACAAAATTTTCACAAATTTGAAGTTTCAATTTCGATCGGGTCTTAAAATGTATAATAATAACTCACAGCAGTAGTCAGTCCTATTCAGTAATACATCTAGTCGTTCAAGTGTCCAATTGTTGCGCAATGTAACTGGTTCCGGGTCATCCATAAACCACATTTTAGTTTCTGGTATTGTCGTTGAATTCCGAGCAGAGCAGTATATTTCAGATTTATCCATAGTTATGGTACGCTTAATCACCGCCATCACTAGTGTACAGAGACACCTCTCATTGAATGGTATTGACCATCGCAATGTACCGCCATTATCAGGATCAGGTCTCTTTTGTAATAAACAAACATGGCCATCACTGTAGCCTATCAACAACACTGGTGGAACAAAATATAAGATATATTTCACGTTATAGGCATGATAATTAATGAGCTACGCATTCTGGTCTGATAATTGCATGATTACAGAGCCTAGAGCGCCACAGGAGTGAGAGCGGTTGCACGTTCTGCACTGCTAACGAATCAATTATCTGCCATAAACTTCAAGAAATGTATCTGAAAATCATAGCACATAGATCTATAAAAACGCTGGTATGCTATACCTTTTATTAATGTACATTATTACGGCTTGAATCAGTCTAAACCACCAATTGCTTGATATTGTACAGTCAGAATACCCTTTGTCATCAAAACAATTATTATTGTTAATTTGGCATGTTAAGAGTAAATTATTTCTATGTTGACAAACTTTCGGACACGCATCTCTTAGATTTTGCCTAAAGTTTGGGAGGTTAAAGACATTTAGTAGTTATGTAAAGATAAGGTATTACAAAATTCAGCAACCCTCTGTTGCCATGGTAACGAGCCTTTGCTCATTTTAGGGTAAAATCTTCCTAATTATACTGATTTCAGCAACAATAAAAGTCAAAGTTTGGCAGAACCCTACACCAAGGTGTTATATTTTTTGCCCAAACTGACTTCATATATGAGTTGCCCTATATCTGGTCTAACAACCAGCCGATTTAAATAAGTCAGTGTTGCCAGATTGATACCCTGTTGCCATGTTTAAATATCACATTTTGCAGAAGTTGAAAAAGTCAGATATTACTAACCGACTTGAGGTTGCTATACAGTTCCCCTCGAGGTGATTTATTTTTCTTTGTGTTTTGTGTTTATAACAAAGACCTAATACCCTTTAAGTTTATCCAAGAAGAAAAAATGGGGAAACCCGTTGCTTACGTATCACCTTAAAGATATTCTCCCCTCCAAAACATTATTTTCATTATACAATACTCTTGTGTTTCCCTACTTATCTTATTGTTATTTGATTTGGGCATATTCAAATAACACCAATCTCCACCAAATCCACCTTAAACAAAAACGAATAATGAGACTATGCTCAAATTCTTACTGGTTTGAGCATACCCCGCCCTTATTCAAGAACTTTAATACCCTGACAATTTATGATATTTACAAGCTGACTCTTTTTTATTTATGTATAATCACGCATTCAACAATCTTCCCGATACTATTGCCGATTATTTTATTAGAAATAGATCAATTCATAGCTACCCAACACGCATTTCTTCATTATATCGTCCCTTTAATTTTAATTATGATTTAGCCAGACATACAATTAGAAGACAAGGCCCTCTGCTATGACTGAATAGCGAGTTTAAAAATGCCAAATCACGTGTTTAAAAGAAAGTTTAAGTTATAACTTCTTTCATATTACCAATTCAATTAATCATTGTTAAAGTTTAAAGTTTACCGTTTACCATGAGAAATTGTACCACATGAGATTATTATGTTTTAGCTGATGCCATCATTACTGCCTACACTTTAGTGTTTAGTTGCACATGTCCTGTCCGGTCTTGTTTACACATATCCTGTCCTGTCTCTTGTTTGTAGTCGTCTTCTTTGTAGTACTTTTAAGAAACTATCATATTTATCATGAAATTATCAGGGTGACCAATATAATTCGAGCTGTGCTCCTTTTGGTTTCCCCACCTTCGTTTTCTAATAATTTGCTTGTATGATGTATTATATACTATGTTGAAAATAAAACTGAAACTGAAACTGAAACGATCCGATTTAAGGAATTTGCATATACGGATATATACATGGGGTTACCGTGCACCCCGGGACTCCCCCCAAACCAACTTTCTTACTTCTTTTTATGGTCCTAAAACATATTCAGTATGTTACCAACATTTATTTTGGTATGCCTTCGGGTTATTCAAAATGGCGTCGAAAATGGCTGCCAAAAGGTCAAATTTCATAAAATAGGATAATATAGCCGGTTGTTAGACCAGAGATAGGGCAACGCATTCATGAAGTCAGTTTGGGCAAAATATCTACCACCTTGGTGTAGTGTTCTGCCAAACTTTGACTTTTTTGTTGCTGAAATCAGTATGATTAGGAGGATTTTCCTCTTTACATAACTACTAAATGTCTTAAACCTCCCAAAAGTTTGTCAACCTAGAAAAATAATCACTCTTAACAAGCGGAAGAACTGCTGCATTGCTTTATCAAAGTCTAAAACAGCAAACACCCCAACAAACAAACAAAAATGTACAATTAATATCGATTTTTATATACCGCCTTTCTAAATACGATCAAAGCAAATACAAATAAATAAACAAACAGAAATAAAACGAAACAAAAACAAATCAAGATTATTTTGAAATCCCCCGTTTTAGAATGATTCTTCAAACATTTACCTGGAATGAGCTCTAAGGGAGACTTCCCTATTAAACATCTTCCTAAATGTCCACCATTTCAACAATGTTCAACACTAATTTTCTGAATACCACAAATACCGAAACGTAGTTGATGCTTGGGAACAACAGCTTTGTACCTAATAATATAATTCCAACAATATCCCAATATTTCTAATTACCTCTCTTTAATGTGTGCCTCAGTAGTTGTGAACATCATAAAATAGACGCACAAATTACTTTTATAATTATGTTATTATTATTCTGTGTGACTGTCTGGGTGAGCGCGATATTGTTTATCAAGACTAGCTTTAATATTGGTAGACAATTTATTGTATGGAATTCAAAGCATTGGCTCGGCTCATTACACCTGGTTTTTTAAAGTACGACAATAGAATAACATCCTCATTATGATAGCGTCGGAGGAAGAACCTTTTTGTTCAAGGTTATATTGTCCATGGTTATATTGTCCAAGGTTAACGATAACGAAGTTGTTATAGACTTCAATTTAATGTTCAGTGAAGTCATTTATGCATTAAGACAAACGGAATAATTGATGATTAGTTGGTAGTGATGACAACTATTGTTGCAGCTATTGAAAAATAAAAGTTTTAAAGCTCTCGTGTTTTTGTGTAAAGCTCTCATGCAATTTTATGCATGCAATACACCGTGAGTAGCTTATTATTATTATTATTATCATTATAATTAGTATGACTTATAGCACGAGGCAGCGTAGCTGCCGAGTGCTATAAGGAATTAATAGCACTCATCGACACACCCCTGCACAGTAGGACACTTCAATATACACACCACTTTCACAGTAAGACACCTCTCACTCAACAGGACTATTCTTAAGTTTGGATTCAAGCAACACTAACTAATAAAGATAAATAATCATCTACTAAACACACACACACCAAGTTGGGTAATAATCAGGTTATTTACGATGTCAAATTATCAGCACTCTGAAGCTGTACAATAAGTGATCAGGTTATTTATGATGTCAAATTATCAGCACTCTGAAGCTGTACGACAAGTAAAATTTGTGGAACTCTGGACTGGCTGTGTATGTGCTATTATTATTATTATTATTATACAAGGCATTATATAGCGCTCTTACACAATGAGGTGCCACAGCGCTTTACAGAATAAATTACATACAGAATTAAATACATACACGGTAAAAGGTAAAAATACATACACGGTAAAAGGTAAAAATACATAGGCCTACATGGTAAAAGGTAATAATACAATATAATTTTTAAAACACAATCACATTTAAAACAAGTTAATGAGAAGAACAACCAGATTACAAATTACGCAAGAAAAGATTTATTTTTAGTAGTTTTCTGAACTGGGTAACAGAAGAAGCATGACGGATATTATGTGGGAGCTTGTTCCAGAGCATAGGAGCAGCGGCAGAGAAACCTTTACTTGCGGAAACAAGGCGTGTTTTAGGTGTACTAAGAAGTCTAGTGTCAGAGCTCGAGCGAAGCCCACTCCTGCCAGGCATATAAGTGAAAAGAAGTTCCTCAATGTATGGTGGAGCACAGTGAGTGAAACCTTTAAAAACAAAAAACAAAATAGCATTTATGTATTTGTGTAATTGTATATACCGGTCATCTATGATTCTATGTACGTGTAGGTACATCCAGATGCCGAATCACATACAATATTCTATAAATTGTTTAATTAAATAGCAAATGCACCCACTTATTTGTGTGAAATCTAGTGGGGTTAACATGTTTACACTTTAGGTATAGCCTTTTAAAAGCTAATTGAATCATAAAGAATTTCAGTGTACGCCTATCAAAGACAGCACAGACAATGAAGTTATTGGAGCCATTGTGAATCAAAAATCAAGATGCTTAACGATAAATGCCGTAGGAAATCTAGAAAGAAGCGTCATCTCTCTCTCAAAGGGGAAAGGGGAACGGGGAAAGCCAAACAAACCAAATTGAAGCCAGCAAGGCAAATTTCGCTGAAGCTATACACCCCTACAACCAAGCTGAGAAACCAGGAGAAATTACAACACTAACTTGAAACAAGATATGGCAGATAAATCGCTGAGCAGCAACAATTGGTGGAGGATAATCAACACCCTGTCTGGTAGTACAGCTCGCTCTGAAATCCCGGTAATTGAACATTAAAACTTCACTAATATTACAGCAAGGGACGACAGGGACAAGGCAGAGGCTTTTTGTCAGACGTTGCGGGAAATGTAGACTTCAAGGTGAAGACCGGGCCCCAAATGTCCATCCTTCAACAACCAAACCATCTGACAAAATAGTTTCAAGCCCTAGGGTGTTCGAAAACTGCTTCTAAATCCAGATAAAGCCACTGGACCAGACCTGATTCCAACCAAGGTTCTCAGAAATTGTTGTGCTGAACTTGCTAGTCCGCTCTGCAGGCTTTTTGAACTCTGCTTCATTCCAACCAAGGTTCTCAGAAATTGTTGTGCTGAACTTGCTAGTCCGCTCTGCGGGCTTTTTGAACTCTGCTTCAATCATGGTAGACGGGTGGATGCTCGACATGACCGTGAAGTAGGGTACTATGCAATTTTATTGCTGAAAATGATAGATGTTGAAATCTAGATTCAGAATATACCGGGTGCCAAAATGGCACCCTTGGGCAACTTTTTTATTGACGTCATAAACCACGCCCACTTTTTCAATTATATTTATACGATAATAATGACAAACATGGTTCGTCCTATAAACATACCGTGTTTGGTATCAAATTACAGCTCTTGGGTAATAGAATACAAGTATTACGTTGAGAAAACATGACATCAAATGACGTTACAGGTGGTATGGCCTGTAGTATATACATTTTATATTATTACTAGCAATTCAATCATATTTTACCTCACTTTACCTTTAATGACCTAAAGGCGACTAAGTCTTATATTACATCCTTATGTGTTTGTATCCTTTCATTTGCATATAATGAGTAAACGGCTTTAATTTGATACCAAGCAATTTTGGCACCCGGTGGATTCTGAATCTATACATCCTCATCTATCATTTTGAGCAATACAATTGCATTAGTACCCTACTTCACGGTCATGCCATAATTGTATTGATATCCACTTGACCATGGTGTGTTTCCTAAACTATGGAGAACAGCTTCTGTCACCCCAATTCACAAAAGAGGTTCAAAGGCTGACCCAACAAAATATCGTCCCATCTCACTGCTAAGCAATTATCAGCAAGATCATGGAAGCTGTCGAGCAGAAACAACTTCAACACTTTCTTCTCCATCAGACAATTTGGATTTAGAGCAGGCCATATCACAGCCGATCTTCTCAACATCCTGTCAAAGAAATGGAACAACTCTCTAGACCAAAGTGACGAGCACATTGCCCTACATTGCCCTAAAAATATGGCACAACGAACTCTGCTCAAAACTGGCAGCGGGTGTTTCCGGAAAACTGCTTTTATGGATACATAACTAAGTGGGGAAATGTTATTAAATGGATTAAAGAAAAGGTGAATCTTACTATCATGTTAGATAAGCAGATTCAGCTTTTTGGTATTCTTAACCTCAAGTCTTTTAAACGTAATACTCTTATTATGCCGTGCCTATATGTATAAGACAAAAATGAAGGACGGTCAACCATCATTCCCTTATTCAGGAAAAAGGTAAAGCTATATCATGATATTAAAAAGAGATTTTCATGAAAAATGGGAACAGTGGATTTGATTCTTTATCCAGCCAATACATGTAGAATCACATGATAGTAACATGGGATGCTTGAACTCAATCCCATGATAATTACCATGCTCAGTATTATATTCTCGTATTCTGACGGGATAAACAGCAGGTGCTAGGGATTCTGTTAGATTCTGTATTCTAGGATTGCTTTAACGCCACTATGTGATGTGTAGTTAAACAAATGACATTGTAATAATAAGAATTTCTGTAGTGCATTGCTATACAAAAGAAGGCACTCAAAGTTATTGGAGCTCTCGAAGGTACTACTCTGTCACAGCCTGCTTCACGGGCGACATGTAGCAGTATACGGTCTTAAGATTTAGCAGCGTTACTTCCCACACCCTAATTATGTTCAGCGTTGTTCTACCCGTTCGAATGTATCGATGCCAGTTGATGCATGCTCTTACACTGCCGACTGCCAGAACTCGCGGCTTAGACAGAAGCTTCCTTCATACAACCGTTCCCTTGTGGATCAGTCTTCCAGCAGATATTTTGGCAACATCAGGATCCCAGACTTTAAGGTGCCGCGTGCACAGAACCTTCTATACAACTCTAAACTTTTAGCAGACATACTCTTACTTGACACCTCAAGTCCATTAAACATCTAACTGTAGTGAATCAATTGATTGGCCAATCAGAGCTCTTTGTAGAGAGTTACCAGATTGATTTCTAATCACTCAGTTAATCTAACTTGTTAATATCTGCTAGGTTCATATTTGAACTTTATAAAATACAACAACAAAAAATTACACTAAGTGCCCGTGTAGGCGTAATATAATAAAGGTGGGAGACCCGAGTTAGGTCCATTTATTTCAGATAGTGTTTACTATTCTATATGACTGTGCATCGTAAATACAATTATATTGCAAACTTTGAATTACCTAAACATGCTAAACTAACCTAAAATCCATTTCCAATTTCTCCATGGAACCGTATACAAACTTCTGGAGTGGTTAACCACTTTTGAAGGTAATTAACTACGTTTTCCCTCATAGCATTTAAAGCAATTATTATCAGGGCTAGAATTTTGCAATGAAAAAGAATATCGTCAGCCTGCTTCGATAATTGCCTAACTCACTTTTCAGCAAAATTGAGTTTTTTGCATAAATCATGACTTCATTACATTATGCACATGCTGTTGTAATACCTAAGTCATTGATCAATCAAAAGTGTTGATAAATGAAGAGCTTTGATGCAAAAGCGCCACCAGACCACTCCAACATGTTACTCATTTTGCATTATTGAATTTGCATTGACAAATCCATGGAATTAATCAAATTATTGTATGGCTGTGTTCATCTGTTTCTATATGACTTGGATTAGTGCATCCATGCACGCCAATTGAGGCATCAACAATACAAGTCACATTCCACATAATGAATATCCATCCATCAATAATGCAAAATGAGTAACAGGTACACAGGTAACAGGTTTCATACTTTTGTTGTTTTCTAAGAACTAGAAAAAATGAGTTTGGCAATTATCGAAGCAGGCTGACGATATGGGTTTTCTTCCGATAGCATGATAGCCTACTGAAATACCAATTGTGATGGGTAAAAGTATATTTAATCGGGACACCCACATTAAAATAAAATACATGACTACATTGATAAATCTTAACTGGTTGATATTTTCTCAGCACTTAGTTTCGGATCAGGCTCGCTAGAGCCATAGGCTGAATCCTTCAATTGTTCATAAATATATATATATAAGTTTTTAGTTTAAAATGAAATAAAACAAAAACTGTACAACTAGTGATTACACAATGTTACTGGAGCTCTTGGTAGAATAGGTTGGGTGCGATTCCCCTTTGTGGTTCGTTGCGCATGGCTACATGGATAACATCTATTCATCAATATAATAGTAAGCCTAGAAGCGTCTAATTCATTCAAGTTGAAATCAGCAATATGTAATGCAACATGCATACAAAGATAATTAATAATATTAGGGTCTTCTAAATAAACCCTGACAAATGGACACATTAATATAGGCAGCTCAACCATTGCTCCAGTGAAACAAGTTCGCAATCTTGGCTTCATCATGGATGCGTCAATGACTCTTACTTCGCACATTTCTTCCATCGTCAAATCAGCTTCTTTTCAAGTAAGAAACCCGGGCAAAATTCGTAAATTTCTGAACTCAAAGACAACAGAACAACTGGTTCATGCCTTCATCTCTTCCAGATAAGACATTGGAAATTGTCTCCTTCACGGACTTCCTAAGGAACCGATTCATCGATTGCAATTAATTCAAAACACGGTTGAACGTCTCATCACACGCACAAAACCATCCTCTTTACATAACTCCAATCCTGTTTGATTTGCACTGGCTACCAGTTCATCTGAGATTTCAATATAAGCTTCTCCTAGTCACTTATCGTGCCGTAAATGAACTTGCTCCAGCCTACATTACTGAACTTCTAAGCTTGTATAAACCTTCAAAATCTTCTGGTTATGGAAAAGTCGTATCGGTCATGGGGGACAGAGCCTTTACCATTGCTCCACCTAGGCTCTGGAATTCACTTCCTGATCATATCCGAGCCTTTTCGTTGCTCTCATCATTCAGAACTGGCCTCAAAACTCATCTAATGTGTACTGCTTATAACTAAGATGTTTAAATTAATTTTGTGATTTATTGCATTGTATAATTGTTGCTTTTGTATGCATTTTTTTGGTATTATTATTCTCTGCTCTGGTTTCATTGTTTCTTTTGTTTAATTGCTCAATGCGCCATGAGTGCTTTGGCAGATTTGCGCGCATTATAAATGTTCAGTATTATTATTATGATTATATTGAAAAAGATTGTACTGACCTTTATGTAGAATAAGTAAGATGATCTTTATCTCCCAGTTCAATTCCATGACGAGTTAAGTTTCTGTCTAGTAACACTTGGTTTAGATTATTAAGATACGATGCACCTCTAAGTTGTCCTTGTGTCTGAATGACCTAAAATAATATCTAGACTGTCAGTCACGGGTGGTTTTTTAAGTAATCAACAACCAGCATCGATTCTGTGGACACGTGGATTTAATTTAGTTAAGTGTAGACCTTACTGATACTCATCAGAGCGTTAGTCTCATATCTTTTTATTGTTGACAGCATAGCGTATGCCGGTGTGGTAGAATACACAGTCCCCCTCGAGCCATAGTCCGCCATGTATAGTAAAATATAGGTTGGCATAGGGTACGCATCTCACTACACGCAACATCAGTTTCACACTTCATTCCGTGTATGTCTATGGAGGCCGGACTATGGTTGGATCCAGGGCTACCGTTGTAGACCTGGCCACCGTTGTAAATGCAGTATGATGGATCTCTATCAGTTAAATAGGTGGCCATGTATGTGTTTTGAACTCAACACCCAAAAAGGGCGTTGCATTTTTGGTGACGAATCACCCATCTATCTCTATTAACAATTAAATGTGGTAGAGTTATGGTTTAGGTGCCATATGAAAACCCATACATCTATCTACATTCTGTAAATAAATCAGGTATTTCTATCACCGTTTGGCTGAGATATGGTTAATTATATTTCGAAAGTCAAGGGTGGCGGTGGTGTGTACAAACTCTATGGGGGAAATGGAAAATTTTCCCAATGTTACGTTTAATTTGCAATAACTCCTTATCCCGTATAATAGTACAAACATTTTGATCTCATTTTATTTTATATTCCAAACGTGCCAACTATACACCTGGAAAAAAGTATCGCACCGCTGGTTGAAAAGTGCAAATGTGGCCTCGAATTTTGCCACCATGGTATGATATTAAGGATCATTTGTTTGCGTAAGCTGTCCAGCAAAATGTTATGCAATAAAAGTGCCACATTTGAGTTTGTGACGTAATCGATGTAATGTTTTTCAAGGCCAAGGGGAAAATGCATGAAAGAAGTTTGGGTATAACGCGATATTGAGAGGCCCGATGATTAATCTCTATAGTTGTAATCCTTGGTAGCACATTCAAGTCTTCCAAGGTCAAAGGTCATCAGGGATCAAATTTCAAAAGTTGCCCGATTATCCTCAAACATGAAAAAACTCCCTTTTTCGTACACCCAACGGTTATGGGGTCAAAGGTCAAAATAGGTCAAATTTTAAATAAGTTCAAATGACAAAAGCAATATTGCGAAAGTGTTGACCTAGGTCAAATGATTAAAAAAAATCAACGGTGACCTCTTCGTATATGCTGAATTTATGAGCAACAAAAAATGGCATGTTTGGACTCATTCACTGCATTGTAACCTATAACGTCTAAATGGAACATATCTTGCGCCAAATACGAAATGACTATTTTATGTTTTTAAAGTCTATTCAATATCGCGTTATACCCAAACTTGTTTCACGCATGCTTTTGGACAAAAACATGCATTTTCCCCTTGGCCTTGAAACACATTACATCGATTACGTCACAAACTAAAATGTGGCCCTTTTATTGCATAACATTTTGTTGGACAGCTTACGCAAACAAATGATCCTTAATATCACACCATGGTGGCAAAATTCGAGGCCACATTTGCACTTTTCAACAAAAAAGCAGCGGTGCGATACTTTTTTCCATGTGTATATTACAGCTTTTAATGATTAAAAGATGGAATTGTCCTTGGCTTTCTCCCTATTCGCTTCACGGTAAACTTACACAAATTCATCGGTTTTATATAAAATGATAATACAAATATATATATACAGGGTGATTCAAAAAAAAAGTGTACTCAACTTTCAAAATACCCATTTCTTCAAGGACTAAGGATTCAACAAAAACTTCAACTGTAATTCTGATCAAATTTATTAGTCGAATACAAATTTGGATCTTTATGCGGACATAGTCAAACAGCGTGATTTTGAAGAAACTGCTATCTTGCTTATGTGTACCTGTCACTGCTTACCTCGATTATAGAGGTTATAGAGGTTATCCGTGTTTTAGATTACCTGCCATCTTGTCGTGAATAATAACAGTGTTCAAGATTTACAGAAAGAAGACACACCTGTTTCATTATATGTTGGCTAAATTGAATGAATTGGCCGTCACGCACCGATTCAATTGAATGTAGAATAGGCTGAATGCGATTCCCCTTTGTGGTCTGTTGCGCATGGCTTCATGGATAACTTCTATTGCCATACCTTGGAATAGGTACAATTCTACTTGTACGCTCTAGCTCATAGTTGAAGAGCTAAACACAGTGGGCCGTATTCTCGTACTAAACACGGTTTTAGCTTAAAATCGTGTCTAACTAAACGCGTGTTTAACTAAAACGCGAGTTTATCTTTTAAACAACGTGTTTAACTAAACACGGTTTTAAACTCGGCGAATCTCGTTCCCAGGGTCGTTGTGCGTTACTGTATAGTATGTATACAGGTATTTATTGTTGTTGTGGCCCTAATAGGTTACAATAGATATCGACTGAATACCTCAAACGCACGTGTATTTTTAATACTACACATGCTCGGCAGCTTACAGCGGGCACGGTTGAGTAATCATTCAAGGCATACAGTTCGTGTATTTGTTTAGTTAAACGCGCCTTAAACTACCCCCATACCCATGTTTAAAGTTAGACACTTTTCAGTGAGTTAGACGCGTGTTTAAGTAAAACAAATGTACAAGAATCGCGCTTAGTTAAACGCTGTGTCTAAAGTCAAAGTTAGACGCGTGTTTAGCTTAAAACCGTGTTTAACTACGTACGAGAATACGGGCCAACTGTGTCTATAGTAAAAACATAAGCCATGTTTGACTCTAGTCGCTCCATGAACGAGTGGTGCTGAAAAGCAGGAACCACCTTTGTATACCCTACCGCTTCATGTCTTCAACAGGGACATTTAGTAGTGAGGAATTTAAAGGTAGGGTATTCTAATCTTAACCGATGCGCAAAAGAGATCACTTTTTATCAATGGTTTGATAGACATTATCATACCACTCTATAATTGCCATGGTGTGTTGTTTTGAATATGTCTACTTCCAGGCACTATCAGACAACCAAGGGAGTGTTAAGATTTCAAAATAATGGTTGAAATATGGGTGAATTCAATTGCTTCTCTCAAATGGAAAACCTGTGATATGAACACGAGAACAGTGCTTATTGGATAGTATCTGTGCTTCATTTGGTCAGTTGTATAACTTATTGCACATTTTGGATGTACAGAAGTTGCAACAATTATTTTAACCAATGTATGGTATTTGTATTACATGTGGATTTCATTTGTAATGGGGTATTTTGGGGACCTACAATCATGTACTAGAAACTCTACATAGACAATAGCTGCCGTTTGTAACATACAATCTTGTATTTGCAATAGCTGCCGTTTGTCGCATTATGGGGTAATACCAGCCTGTTTTTGTATGCATGGGGTAATAATACCAGCCTGATGGTATTTATAATCATAACATCTGACTGGTCCTGGCTAATAAGGCAATCATGGTGTTTAGAAACAATGACAGATTGTTGTCTTTTAAGACATCAGGCTTGTACTAATTTGGCTCGCATACAAGTAAAATGTTGCCTCGCACTCTACGAGTACTCGTCAAACAACTATTACTTATTCCAAGGACATCGCACTAAGATAATTAAATATATGGAAAAGGCTGGTCGTGCCACGGCTGGTAATGGTTTATCATTCTTCCATCACGTTTCCAGAATAATGAGGCATTCAACATGTTCAACACAACACTCTTTCTCGTTACAAGTACATGTTAATGGTATTATTATTAGTTCTATTTGAATACACTTCACTGGCATATTGATCTCCCGATGAAATTTGCCGCACAATTTAAAACTGAACTTTTTTGAAATCAATAGCATCTTCATGGCGTTATATATAAAACATGTTTTCCTATTTAGCTCTTCTTCTCAGTGATTTTAATTCTCATCATTTAATTAAATGCATCCAAGTCACCATCCAAAAACAGTCCTATTGATTTGCGTTGCCAAGGGCCCGCTTGTTGCTATACGGCTGGACTTGCACAAACATTGATTCCGTGGTGAAATGTAGCCCGCCCCCTCAAAGATCTACTTAAATTATTGTCTTGGGAATAGAATAAATACACATTAACTCAATTTCGCCAAAAATCATATTTTGGCTATCACAAGCTCAAATTAAGAGTGAAACGTCATGGTTCACTTGCCAGTCTTAGTGAAATTGAGTGTTCGTGACAGCAGGCAATATGTGTTACCATGGTTGCGGGTGCCCTTTTCCAATATTGAGATCTACACAAGTGGTGCATCATGTGGTGTACATAGCACATGGCAGCCCTCTAACACAGTGCATGTGTACGTAGCAAGATGTCAGTGCAGTGGCGTAACAGCCGGGGGGGGCAGGGGGGGGGGGGGGGGGGCACAGTGCCCCCCCCCCCCCCTGAAGGTGCTCAGCAGGAAATTCAAACCTACCCACCAGGAAAAATGGGGGGAAGGGGAAAGAGGAAAAGAAGGGGGAAAGGGAAAGAAAAGAGAGGGAGAAAGGAAAAAGGGAGGAAAAAGAAAAAGGAAATTTATTTGACCCTACTCCCCCCCCCCCCCCCTTCTCCACTTACGTGAAATTCACGAGGTGACTGACTTGGAAAAAATTTGGGGCAACCTTTTACGAAAAATTCCGGGACGGAATTATTCTAACCAGGATTTTTTTTGGCTGTGCCCCCCCCCCCCCCCCCCCCCCCCCGACAACCAACCTCTGTTACGCCACTGTGTCAGTGTCAAAAAACCATCGCAGTAATAGCTGCTCTGAGTTTCATTAAGTTTCATCAATTGATTTTCATATAGACTACCCTGGTAACACTTCCTGGTAGATATTGCACAGAGGGTTTTCAGGTACTAAACCTATTAACACTTTCCACGCAGCAGACGTCTGCAGACGACATTCCAAAATTGCACAAAATGTTTCAAAAATGTCAACATTCTTAAATGTCATTACCATTTTGGAATCACCATGAGAAACGCATTGAAATGAGTATAAACATGCCTAGTATTGGTCCAGTAATCCTTGAGATAGACCCTGAAAGTTGGGAAATGTTTATGAAAATTCTGTTTTATGGTCAAACTTACAGCCGCGTGGAAAGTATTAAGAGTCAAATGAAAAAGTAAGCGTTTATAACTTTTGTAGCATTTTGTCCGACAGAAGCTCAGCATAACATACGAAAACAGAAAACACAATCGCTATTAAATGGTATTTTTAGAAATAAAAAGGTAGGGCCTACAATTGTAAACTCTTGATGACAAAACATATTTTGTAAACAATGCGGGCATTTATAGCGCTTACGTTATTGGCTCTATTACAAAATACCTACACAGTCAATACACTATGCAGCGCTAAAAGGGACATATTGGGCTACATTGAAGTAACCACCTGTTTTACCTCTTTTTCAATACTACTGTTTTGTCGCGTTTTGCGATACGTCTGTGTTACAAGGAAACACAGGTTCTGGAAAATGTACCTTATACGCTATAGTGTATGCTTACAAACTGACGCCGCGTGTCAAAACCAGGCACAATTGGGCAGGAGTGCAAAATTGAGTTATTGATGTATTATAAAAAATATAGGCTTTGCACTTTACAACACCATTTGTTTTTATTGAAATCGGACATTCCTAACTCGAGTTGTAACATTTTGGATTTGGACTGCCTGAAATGTTAAAAAATAGAAAACGTCCATTAAAATATGCATAAAACAAGGTAAATAATAAAGAAATTAATAAGAATAAACAATTAAAAATATTATTTCCCGATAAAATTTCAGTTTGAAATTTGTACAGCTCGTTTTTGATATGACTAGCATTTTGAAATCATGAGAATCTAAAAATTGACAAAAATAACCCCCAAAACATTTTTGGCATTTTTCTCCATTCATTACTCTGCCCAATTCCGCCTGGTTTTGACATGCAGTGTCATATTGGCAAAGGGATGCTATATTTGTTTGTATTCAAAAATTATCCTTTTTCAATCATTCCTCGTCAATTTTACTTTATCATAAAAAAGATCATAGCAAATCATGAACTGGTATTGATACACTCGAACTGTGGGACAACGTTGACTTATAGTGTGGGAAGTAATGCTGTTAAATATTGTAGGCAGTGGTTAGTATGCATTTTGTACAAGTACAAGACCGTAGCTGCTGCGATGACGCCTGTGAAGCAGGCTGTTGATGTTGAGCTATGACAGAGCAGTAGCTTGATTTTGAGTGCTTTCTTTTGTATGCTGTTTTAACAGCTTAAAAGCTGGCTTCGGATAAAAGGAGAAGCGATCGCCCAGCTTAGTGAAGCATACTTCAATATCATGCGGACTTGTGATTTGGAAACAGTGGATCTGCCTTCAGCCTTAAATTCTATTTATTTGCAATTTTGAGTAGAGCTTCTGGCCAGCTTTGGTTGTAAATCAATTACATCAGAAGAATCAAACAACTATCGCTGAAGGCAGACGGAGCTCAATATCGATTACGAGACCAAGACTCTATAACCCGATTCTGACGTCACGTGGTTGTTTAATTTTGTGTGTGTGTTTGGTGGTGGGGGTGTTTGTTGTTGATTTTTGTTCACGTTTCCTCAGCGCATGGAGCATTCGTGTTTTTATTCTTTATTTGTCGATCATTTATACGTACTGTACATGTAGTAACATAACATCATTATTATAATAACAGTGCTTATATAGCGCTGTTCCAAAAATGAGCACATTGTTTAACACAAAGATATAACATAAAAACATCACAATATACCACAAGCAATCCAAGCATCATAAAAAGTGGCATCGAAAGAACGAGAAAGAATGTTACTCAATTAGTAAATGAGTAAATGTTTATTATTAATTTGGCACAATTTGGTACCAAATTTACCACAAAACAACAAAGATAAACAAGAGCCCCTAAGTATAATAACAAGTTGCTTTTCTTTTCTTTTTAGGAGCGAGGGGCGCTATGTAAAAAGCTACTGGTTAGCACGGGGTCGTGTAATTTTAGTTTCAGCTGTAGGGGGCTAAGTAATTTTGATATACACTGGCGCATGGCACTCAAAAGTATTCGCGCAGTGAATATCCTAGGAATTCCATCTTCTATGAATAAACTACTGATTATTTTCACTAGTAACGATGTTGTATTTGTGCATTAGGCCTAATGTCGGTGTAGGTTGGTGGTAGGTTGATCTTTTTTCTTTCTTTTTTACTTTTTATCTTTTTAGATTTCAAAGAATGACCAAATCCCACTGAAATACACTGAAGTTTATAATTTAATTTAAAGGGACATTAAGTGGTGTTGACATTTTTAAATTTTAAAAAATTAACTTCAGAATTCAAGATGAACATTAAAAATTGCCATTATTGTTGTTTCTACTAACAAAAACACAGCAAAACTTGATTAAAACAATACCATCACTATTTATTGAAAAACGCCCGCTATGCAAATATGAGTCGCGTTATTTATCCCGCGTACTGCCGGGGGATACTTTCTGACGTAAAATGCTGATCGGGTCCGATCAGCATTTGAATCGACGTTTTGTTGTACAAAGAGGGCTGATTTTTCTTAATCCTTATAGGTGTAAGTTCATACATGTACTACAATTGTATAAATATACTAATCCCAGATTTTATCATGATTGAGGGCGCAGCCTCCAACACATCTCCTAGTGCCCCTTTAATTTTGATATCAAAAAGACAAAAACTGGTGGGATGGATAAATATTTCAGAGTGGGGACACATAAAAGGGTTCAATTGAGGTCATTTAGGTGACGAATTTGTAATTTCTCAAAATAAAAAAAACGCGACTGAGTTTTCCCGATTTTTAGAGTCGGTCAGGAAAGGGCAATCCAACATTTTTTTGTTAGGCCTTATATAGTTCTTCCTCATGAATTTATGTTTGTTGCATATTACGAGGGTCATTCAATAAGTTCTACCTCCTCCATCATAACATTGCTAATATGAATGTCAGCCTCGTGGCATTTGTCATGATTATAGCTCTTAATCATCGCTACACATTTATAGTAAATGATAACTGATATCTGTTTTACTTTTGATATGATGCGGTCAAATCCAGAGAAAGATTACGGAACGGAAACGGAAAATTACCTTAAAAATAAATACATCTTTTTCGGAGTTGTTTTTCTGTATTATATGGTTAGATAAGATAGTATGATTTTAATAATGAAAATGGGAATAAATGAATGATATTATGATAAAATTGCAGTATTAACATGTATGAATAAGGCCAAACAATGAAGAAGGTCTGTCTCAGAAGCCCGCCCGCATTGGTATGTGAAATGAGCTACGGCGCGTAGGTCTATGCGCTGAGGGCTAAAAAACCTAATTTTATTCATTTATCTATTTAATTTTGAATTTTTATTTGGATTTTTTTTTGATTTTTTTTTGTTGGGATTTTTAAAAAAAAAGTTTAAAAAAGTTCTCCATAAGCTTGGATAAGCAACAACAAAAATAGCAACAACAAAAAAATCGCATACCTCATAGCCTATTTTCTAAAACAAAAAATAAAATAAAAAATCGCACAGCACTTAGCTTTTTTGCACAATGTTTCTGAGACAGACTTTCTTCTTTGTTTGGCCTAAGATTGTAAACAATATAAACTCTTGTAGGTTTGCAAATAGTGTAATATCAACTCAAATGTATGGCTTTGCCTTTGGCATACGGAATACTGCTAAACAGTCTAATTTCCGTTGTTACTACTCAAGCCATAATGATGCCTCGTACGTTAATATAGTCACTTTGTGAGTTTTCATTACGTGCAACCTTCAGAATGGTCAACAAGGTAGTCAATGATAGAAAATTATCTATTTGAGAGACTTGTTATCCCTCTAATTAGTCCGGTATATTGAAAATCACTTAGTTCTCATGAAAGTCAAATATGCCTTTTGCAGGGTTCACTTAGGAGAGGGGTAAACTTATGGTTGTCCTGATCTGATTCTGGTTAATCAGCTCAGAGGGCATATTTTTTCCAAAGAAATCAGTCACCTTTATTGTATGTAGTCTGTTATAGAGTCTAGAGATATCTGACATTTAGAACGGTTATAAATGACCGATAGGTATGTTTTGCCTCTTACAATAGCCAAATGAATAGCACTTCGGCGATATTTTGCTGTTTATCATCCGTTTCCGTCACACTAAATGTGAGTTTGGCTTTCACTGCATCTCCAGAAAAGTACAACCAGTGGGCCCACTCAGATCATTTTAAAGTTAACTTGTAGCTGAGGTTCCAAGCTACGATTGTGTGATACTTTCACAAGACTGGCTCACATAATAATAAAGTTATGAGGTAGGGGTAGAACTTATTAAAATGACCCTCGTATGATCATCAGATTTTCTACAAACCCGATAAATTGAGACAAGTCGAATCTACACAGTGAATCAGGGATTCTAATAATTTTGGGATATGAAAGTCCTATATTGACCCATACGTAGCTAAACAGGCCCGGGGGGGGGGGGGGGCAGTCAAACATAATGGTGTACACATGCGTGACCAAATTTTTTCCAGACACCCCCTAAACAAGTTTTACCCTGCAAGCAAAATTACCCCCTAAACAAGTTTTTAGCGCGCTTTCCTTGCAAATTTTGACCCCTAAACAAGTTCTTGCCAGAATATGACCCCTAAACAAGTTTTGTCTATTTAACGGGGAACAAAATAAGTTACCCTAAACACGTTCGACCTGGATTTTAAGCCGGGATTTTAAGCCACCCTTTTTCTTGAAAATCAGCGTTTTTGATACCCTTAACGCGTCACGCGTGTGACGCGTCCAACACTGAAAAAACACCCCTTTTTACGCGTTTTGTTGGTCACGCATGTGTACAACATTATGATTGACTGCCCCCCCCCCCCCCCCCCCCCCCCCCCCTGGGTAAACAGGTCCCGTTTGCATAAATTAAAAAAGGCAACAACGCCACTTTATGATCACCAGAATGAAAGGAATGTAGACTTGCACCAAGTCCGTAGGACACATATGGTGTAAAAACTGTGAGAAAACTCAGAAAATTAATTCAAATACATAGGCCTACAGTAAATAATGAAACGTGAAGTATCATATTATAATTATTTCAGGCTTCCAGTACATACGTTTTATCATAACTTTCTAAACCGGAAAATTGGGGGGGCATTTTTCCAACAATTCCGTGTAAACTTCAGACCCGTTTATCTATATGGTCTGTCTATGGCAGACGACACAAACAGCGCCACCAACAATGTGACAATCACCAAAGTTAAACAAAGTCGCTTCAGATCAAGATCGGTAAGTTGAATTACACACCCCTGGTGAAATCCCATACATTTGCCTCATTATGTTCATGAGCTCATTATCGCCATATTGCGCTATGGGAAAGTTCTCTCTTACCTACACCTTCTCTGAAGAAATGATCAGTGTTTATTAATTAATTGCTAAATTCACAAATGCAATATCCTATAAGGATGCTGTACGTATAAATGCCTAAAACATGGTAATTTCCTTAGGAGGTAATTTGAATTTTCGAGAAAACCTGAAATTTAAAAGACAATTTAAATATTTTTGTTTAAAATTCAGTATTCAGAGAACCACGCAGATTGTCTGTATTAATTTACACGAGGCAGCACACAGGTAGCCCTATAGCCTATGTAACCCCATTTATGCAAGCCAGTCACTGTATAAGAGCGTGTTTCTACTGGGGCACTGCAAAGTTAACGTTAAGTTTTAACGGTAAGTTTTAACGCTGACTTTTTAATCCCCCCTGTTTCTACTCGCGAAAAGTTACCGCTAAGTTTATTGATCCTAGCCGATGGGCCACGACATTTGACCTTTTGTTATACCAAACAATGCCGCCCCACCTGGAAAAGACTGCGTGACAATCATGCGTAGAATCCAACGTGTACGTGTACGTGTACGTCCGGGTCACAGAACTTAACGTTAAGATTAAACGGGTGGCTGTTTCTACTGGGAAAGTTACCGTTAATTACAGTAACAAACCTGGTTTGTGAAGGTTTTTGCGGTTACAAAATTTACCGTTAATTAACGTTATCTGGCTGTTTGTACTGGGCAACTTACCGCTAAGGCCAACAAAAAAATTGTTATGTTGTCCTCGACCGCCCGCTCGTCAGATTTAGGGCCGCTCATATTTTTTTTCTTCAGATTCTTTTTTTTTTTTCAGTTTTTTTTCCAGATTTTTTTTCAGATTTTTTTAAAAAACAGTTTAAATGGCGTTGAATATTAAATTAAGTGTTTATAACATATAATCGACTCTTAGAGTGATTTCAACTTCTTGTTGGCTGAACTTTGAGCTTCTACTGG